>OX422212.1:556754420-557111920 GCA_949130495.1 Sambucus nigra | reverse complement strand
GTATTTTTATTTTTTAAGCCTGAAATTTTTAGATTAATATTCACGAATATTTAGCTCCCACATTGTTCGCAATTTTTTTTAAATACCTCAACAAAATATTACCCTAAATCTGGAATGGCAATTAAAATATTTCAACTTAATTGCACTAAATTTGAAAATATATTCCAAATTATACTTCCACAATCAAAATAGCAAACATTGAGAAAAGTAATATATTCACCGAATAAGCAAATCGAATAACAAGTAATCAATATTTTTTCCGGTAACCCAATAAACCAATATTTTTAATAATGTACACTCCATTTGGTAGCAAACAAACTAATATATTCTCCAAACAACTACTAATATTTTTAATCATTTAAACTTATTTAACATTGACCATTAAAGTTTAGGGTTGTGTTCATTTAGCACTAATATTTAACATCAACCATTAAACTTATTTAATCATTTAACAAATATATTTCAGTAACTTAACTTTAATGTTAAACGAATTCCTTAAAAAACTAATTTAATATTTAACATTTAAAGGTTTAAACATGAAAGTTAAACAATTATTCATTCAAACATACATATTGAACTGAAAATAAAATACCTGCTATTGGGTTAGAATAGGAGGTCAGCCAGGGGGGACCCGGGTAGTGGTGGTGTCCCCTCACAACCCCGAATCCAGACAATCCATCCCCAAGCTCGACGCGGTCGGAGATAACTTTGTTGTCGAGAGCCAGATTTAGAAGGAGAGGGGGAGGGC
This sequence comes from Sambucus nigra, assembly GCA_949130495.1. Classification (NCBI taxonomy): domain Eukaryota; kingdom Viridiplantae; phylum Streptophyta; class Magnoliopsida; order Dipsacales; family Adoxaceae; genus Sambucus; species Sambucus nigra. Next base: position 557,111,172 of record OX422212.1, on the reverse strand, counting down.
GTATGGATCTGCCGCCGTCGAAGGTAGAAGGATATGGGGGAGATGCAAGAGCTTGAGAGAGAGATGGAAGAAGAGAGAAAGAAGGGGCTGACTATGCTGAAGAGGGAATGGTTGGTGAGGGTTTTTTTGAACGATGAAGCGTGTGTTTTATTTTGACATTATTACGTTTCGCCCCTCAGTTTTTAAAACAACAAAAACCCAATGCCTTACACTTCAAAAAATTACACTTAGGTTGCGTTTGTTTTTGCCTCTTAAGTCTGAATCTGAACCATTCAGACTTAAGAGGTACCAAAAAGTGTTTGTTTTTTTAAGTGATTAAGAGGCTAATAGCTATATTTGGCTCTTAATGATTAAGAGGTAGAGTTACGTCTGAAGTCTGAATCTGAAGTCTGAATCAGTCTAAATACATTCCTTCAGAGGTATATTCAGACATAAAAACAAACATATTTTTCAGATTCAGATTTCAGACTTCAGATTCATTCTTCAGATTTCAGATTCAGACTTCAGATTCAGATAAAAAAACAAACGCAACCTTAGATTCAAAAGAATTTCTTATTTTCATATTTCCTGTAAAAAAATCCAGAAACCCCGTGGGGGCGGCCGCCCACCCTCGGGACTCTTTAGGTCCGCCCCTGTTACTTCATATGAAACTTGTTGGTTTTGGAAATTATGCTTGCTTGCCAACGTAATGTCATTTTTTTCTTTCAAAGTAAGATTTTAATATTCCACCATTGACTAATGAAGTGTCTTTTTGAGAAATAACACCATTCATGCCTCCCGTTTTATCTCGTCTTGAACAATCTTTATCAGCAGCGGGCTCAATTCAAATTGTTCCATGAGGACCATTCCGAGTCTTCCTCCTCTTGTTAGTTTCTAAAGAAAACTCTTTGAAATTGTTACTGTCGCTCTTATTTACGGTCTCACGAAACATTTCCTGGAACAAAATTGTAGAGTGGGATATGTTTGGCGTATGGGGATGCGTCTGCTCAACACCATGACAATGTCCTCTTTTCCTATCAAAATAAAGAAACATTAGCATCAATATTTGTTAGTTGATGGTAGAATTTATGCGTCTACTTAAGTTGACAAAATTAGGTTTTTATCAATTTGGGATCAATTAATTATTGAATCTACATGTCTTTTCAGACAACTCAAAGTGGTATAACGTGGTATACTCAGATACGAAAAATTATAAATTATTGAATGAGAAATTGTAGCTCAAATACTCACTTGGAACATGAAAAATGGTTGAAATGATTAAGTTAAAGTTTGTCACACATAGGAAGAATGTGTAAAATATGTGTTGTATAATGTAACCCATTTTAGCATAAAGGCATGGTGCCCTTGGGGTATCCCAACTCTTTGAAGGAGGGATGCCCTACATGGGTTTGGTTTGGCTTCCAAGCCCGCACGCGTCGCCACTCGCTGGGCCTGGCTCGAGCTTTTATTTCGGCACAATTATTATTTATTTTTTTAATTTCGTTTCTATCTAGTTGGTTAGTTACTTTCGGTTATTCCTAATAGTTGACTGGTTGGATTTCCAACCATTTTTAACAGCCACTTATTTTTGTATAAATAAGTGGTCTGAGGTCTTATTTTAAAGATTACGAAATTCATTAAGTCAATCCATATATTATGTGATTTCATATGAAAGATCTCAACAGTTGGTTCAAGCAGACTTGTAAATTGGGATGCTACTTTTGCAAGTAGGATTGTTGTATCCTGAGAGACGATTGTCGTTGTGTCTGAGAAGCACTAATTCGGGGAAAAATTCCTTTTAAGGTAAGAATTTTTAACACTTGCCTCAATCTAATTTCTGTGTTGTTACATATTAATTATGTATAATTTCTATGTCATTACATATTAATTCTGTAATTACTAATTTAAATTTTTTTGCCATTATTACAAAATCATTTTGGATAACAATCTTAAGACGAATTTTTTGCATTATGTTTTAATTGAAAAATAATTTCTTGTGTTACTTAATTATAGAAATATTTTTAAATAATCAGTGTGTTAAGAAATTAATTTTAGTATCACAAAATATTGTTTTCACATTCTGTAAAGGCTTTTTGTTAAACAAAACGTTTCTGAATTTTCAGGAAATAAAATAATAATTGCATGCTTTAATGGAGGGAGGGCCTACATGGGTTTGGTTTGGCTTCCAAGCTCGCGTGGACGGGCTCGAGCTTTTATTTCGACCCAATTTTTATTTCTTTTTTTAATTTCGTTTTTATCTGGTTGGTTAGTTACTTTCGGTTATTCTCAACAGTTGACTGTTGGGATTTCCAACCGTTTTTAACTGCCACTTATTTTTATATAAATAAGTGGCCTGGAGTCTCATTTTAAAGGTTGGGAAATTCATTAAGTCAGTCCATATATTTTGTGATTTAATATGAGAGTTCTCAACAGTTGATTCAAGCAGACTTGCAAATTGGGGTGCTACTTTTGCAAGTAAGATTATTGTATCCTGGGAGACGATTGTTGTTGTGTCCGAGAAGCACTAATTCGAGGTAAAATTTATCTTAAGGTCAGAATGTTTGACACTTGCCTCAATCTAATTTCTGTGACGTTACATATTAATTATGTATAATTTCTGTGTCATTACATATTAATTATGTAATTATTCTGTAACTATTTTGTAATTACTAATTTCAAGATTTTTGTGATTATTACAAAATCATTTTGGATAACAATCTTAAGACAAATTTTGTGCATTATTTTTTAATTCCAGAAGGATTTTTTGTGTTACTTAATTACATAAATATTTTTAAATAATCTGTGGGTTAAGAAATTAGTTTTAGTATCACAAAATATTATTTTCACATTCTGTAAAGGTTTTTTGTTAAACCAAATGTTTCTAAATTTTCAGGAAATAAAATAATAATTGCATGCTTATATAATTTAGTTATTGCATGTATTTTTGTTACTAAAAAAATTAGTATAGTATTATTTATAGTGAATTGCCTATAAGTTAATTTTTATAAAATTAACTTGACAGTATATTAATATAGTTACACACTCACATATCCTCTTATAAACTCGTATTTATTTTTGTTTAAAACAGAAATGGCAACTGCTCCTGCTTTGCCTGTTGCGGTAGTAGTACCAACTAATGTTCGACATGGTGAAAAATCCAATAAAGTTCAAAGGGACTGATTTCAAACGTTGGCAACAACAAATGTTATTTTATTTAATGACTTTGAACTTGGAAAAATTCCTTAATGAAGAAGAACCAACTTTAAAAGAAGGTGAAACTGACAGGCAAATAATTGCCGCTGTGGATGCATGGAAACATGCTGATTTTCTGTGTAAAAATTATATCCTCAACAATCTGGAAAACACATTATATAATGTGCATAGCCCTCTTAAAACTGCTAAAGAGGTGGGAGTCTTTGAATAAAAAATACAAAACAGAAGATGCCGGAACGAAGAAATTCGTTGTCGGTAGATTCTTGGTTTTTAAAATGGTTGATTCAAAGACTGTCATTGGTTAAGCCTAAGAGCTATAATTGATTTATCATGAAATTTTTTCTGAAAAAATGTAAATAAATGAGTCATTTCAAGTGGCTTCTATAATTGAAAAATTACCACCATCTTGAAAAGAATTCAAAAATTATTTGAAACATAAACGTAAAGAAATGGGGCTTAAGGACATGATTGTGAGGTTAAGGATTGAAGAGGATAATTGGGTGTCAGAGAAAAAAACTGGAAATCCTATGGAATCCAAAGTGCATGTAGTGGAAGAAGGGCAAAGTAGCAAGAATAAGAAAAGGAAGCATGTGAACCAAGGTGGGCCATACAAAGGGCCTAAAAATGGAAACTTTAAAAAGTTTGATGGAAAATGCTTTGTGCGCAACAAGCCGGGACATCGTGCTAAAGATTGTTGTAATCGAAAAAATTAAGGAAATAAGAAACATAAGTAAGCACAAGCCAATATTACCGAAGTTGAAAACATTTATGAAAATATTAATGATTTGAGCCTCTCGGCCGTGGTTTCTGAAGCCAACATGTTGGGAAACACTAGAGAATGGTGGGTGGACACTGGGGCCACTCATCACATATGTTCTGAAAAAAATATGTTTACTTCCTACCAACACTTTAATCACGAGGAGCAACTTTTCATGGGAAATTATTCTACTTCAAAGGTAGAAGGAAAAGGAAAAGTTACACTCAAGATGATTTAGAGAAAGGAACTTACTCTTAAAGACGTGCTTCATATGCCCGATATTCGAAAGAACTTGGTTTCAGGATCATAATAGCAAGAAGGAATTTAAACTTGTATTTGAATCTGGTAAATTTGAACTCACTAAGAGTGGTATGTATGTGGGTAAAGGATATTTGAGCGATGAGCTCTTCAAACTCAATGTAATGAATGTAATGCTTATTAATAATCATAAGAACGTATCTTCTGCTTATTTGCTTGAGTCTTATAATATTTGGCATGGTAGATTATGTTGAAGCACCTTATACTCTTGACTCACTTGAGTCTACATTGTATAAGTGTTCATCTAGTTTGGAAATAGTGACAAAATTAAGTACCTCCCCTAGATACCAAAGAGCCTCAGACCCTTCTATTCAATTCATACCTCTTGTTTAATTGATCAAAGGTATACTTACACACACTCACAACATTATGATTGCATACTTTGTTCATTCTTTGCATTAAATTGATTGTGTGTATGTTGTGTGTGTTAGTTTCCCTTAAAACATTTTTAAATAATTTTTTGGGAATTTCTAATGATTTTAAAACAATTTTTTTCTTAAATAAAATTGGAATTAAATAGTTTTGGGGTCATTCTATAATTTTTGGTTCTTGGTTTTATCTCTGTTAAGTTCACTTGGGTAGAAATCGAAAGCGCTGGAGACTATAAGGGTGTCTATGTAATTAGTCTTTTAAAGCACTTTAAAAGTTGTGAAAGTTTGAGTGATTTTTTAGAAATAGAAAAAAAAGGTTATTTTGAGATGATTTTTTATATGGGTCCATTGAAATGTTTAAATACCATATAAAAAATTCAACTCAAAAATAAGTTTTTTTACATGTAAACTTGGTATGTATGAGTGCCGTGTTGTGTGTGTATGTGTATGTATGTGTGATTTATATATGTGAAATATACCTACTCTAAGGGTGTTAACGGTGGAGGTTGTGTGTAGTGGCGGTCCACCCTGGCGTTAACCAGCGTGTGTAAGAGCGATTTTCCAGGTCATAGGTTTGTCGCACGACCACTGTATGTGAGTCTTGAGTCTTGTGGGGTAATGTGGTATGGTTATGACCAAGGTTATAAAAAATGCGGGGCGTGCCCGATGCGTGGAGGCCAAGCTTTAAGCCTAGGTGGACCTTAGGCTTAAAAAAAGTGTGAAAAGGCATTTAGGCTTTGTTTCATATATTTAAACATTTTTAATTATAATAAGGCTATTAAAAATACTAAAATCGTAAATGCCTTAAAATATGTATGAATATATGCAAAATAAAATACTGTTTTTTTAAATACTAAGAAAAAATAAAAAAAACATGTGTTTTTTGGACGAGTGTGGTCCGTTGTTTGCCCTACACTTGTTTCCCTCCTATTGGTTGGTTGTGTGTTTCTTTTAAGAGACAAAATCTGTGTTTATTAACAGCCCTTGGATTGAGCTTATCAACGCCCTGCATGTGTCCTTGTCCCAATCCCTGTGAACCTCTCTTATCCAATCAAAAAGCGTTTAACCAACCGCTTATCTTTAACCGTTGGATGGAAGTCAATATGGTAAAACTTAATCTCAGCCATTGATTTCGAACCCCCTTCTCGATCCTTCTCAGCCTTGTATTTAAGGAGGCCAATCCTTAGCCTGTAGGAGACTTTTGCCACTTCGTCATTCCTAGTGAGAAGAGAGAAGAGAGAGAAGAGTGAGAAGAGAGAAGAGAGAAACCACAGAGTTAGAAACCCTAACCCTAAATCGTCCAAACACCTCTTCAAACCCTAATTATTCCAAAAACCAATATATACCAAACACCAACCTTGAGTGTTTGAGAGTTTTTGAACGTTGGTTTGAAAGTTGTTTCGTGATGTAACCTCTTCACTTTGAGATCTTGTGTCCAACTTAAACATTAGGTTAGATTTGTATTTCTATTTTATAAAAATCATAGATCTAGCCTTTTTATGTTATATTACACCCACTGTTCTAAAAAACCCGCCTAGGCTTGAGGCTTGGGAGAAACGCCCCGCCTTAAGATTTTGATGCCTTATGCTTGGTAAAACCCTTAAGGCGTACTTTTCTCTAAAAACAATAATGCTTTAGTGAAACGATATCGCCTTTTATAGATTTTTTTACATACCGGACCATTATCTCATCCAAAATAATCAAATAGTATTTTTATTTGCAAATATTCAGACATATTTTTATGATATGTACAATTTTAGTATTTTAATAGCCTTGTTATGGTTAAAAAATATTAAAATATATTAAAAAGACCTAAACGCCTTTTCACGCCTTTTTACGCCAAGGCCCGCCTAGGCTTCTAAGGCTTAAGGCTTGGCCTCCACGCCTCGATCACGCCCCGCGTTTTTTAGAACCTTGACCTAGATCTACATTCTTAGTTTCTTGCCTTGAAAAATCTTTTGTTGATTATTTTATGTAAATGTTTTCATCTTCAAAATCAACAAAATCATTTTATGTTTCTAGTTCGTTTGAAACAAGCTCTTTGACCTAGTTGGAATCACACTTGGCGGTTTTCAATTTCAAAAACATTTTCAAAACCCTGAAATTGAATAAGACCTTGAAACGTCTTCTGAGCAAGATAGCCGTGGATTCTGGGTTATTTTTAAATGTCAAATAAGGTTTAAGTTTCCTAAGAAGAGAGAAACTGAAAATCACATCATATAGATCTAATTTGTAATTTGCTAGAACTGTTTGTAAAAATAAGCGTCAGTGTGTGCATGTATATGTTAGATCACCATCACAAACACTTACACACTACAACACTAAAAGTGTTGGTAATAAGATCTTGAAACAAGAGTTGGCGTAAAGACTGGAACAAAGTGGAAGTTAGCAAACTGGGAGAACCACATCAACAATCCGAACTATAGAAAAGTTAGAAGGACACCAGTGGGTACATTCCTAAGCTTGTATAGGACTGATTTGTGTGCATGTGTGTTATATAGTTTGTAACTGATATATTTTGTTTTAGTGGATTTTTGGTTTGTGACTTAGAAGTCACCATGGATGTTTCCTCAGTTGGGTTAGGTTTTACCACGTTAAAAATATCTTGTCATTAATCTTTCTACATCTCCTCATCTCATTCTCGCTGGCGTGCTAATTTAATCTTTTAAGTTTTGTTTTTGAAAACTTGTTACAAATCTTAAACTGATCTCGTGCATGTTTTATTAAACACATCTTGTGATTAAAACTCATTTGATTTAAAGAAAAGAGTTTCCTCAAAAAATAGTTCAAAGTTACTTAAATAGTTTAATCTTGTATCCAACGGCTTTAGTAACAGTTTTTTCAATTGGTATCAGAACTTTGGAAATCTTTTTAAAAGATCTTGTGTTTCTGAAATTATTTTCATAAAATAAAAACAATGGACGAGAAAAATGAAAGATTTGGTAACTTGACCAGACCCCCACTCTTTAATGGAAAAAACTTTGCTTACTGGAAGGTAAGAATGGTTGCTTTCATACAAGGAACATTGGGAGATGATATCTGGGATATTGTTGAAAATGGATACACTTATCCTACTAAACAAGCCACTGAAGGAAGTAATGAGAGGATTAAGAAAGCATTAAGTGAATTCACTCAAGAAGAGAAGCAAACTTCTCAAAACAATAATAAGGGCAAGAATGCCATCTTTATTTCCATAAATGAACATGAGTTCAAAAGGATCTCATTTTGTGCCACTTATAAGGAATCTTGGGATACACTGATCACTGCACATGAAGGTGACACTAGAGTTAAGGCTGCTAAAACTCAAATGCTTGTCCAGAAGTATAACTCCCTAATTATGTCAGATTCTGAATCCTTTCATGATTTTTACATGAAATCTCACTAAGAAATTGGAAAACCAAGTCTGATTGTTAAACTTAACGCTGAAGAGTATACTACCCAATGTCTAACTCATGAAAATAAAGTCAAATTTTTTTGATCAAAATTGAAGAATTTGATTGAAGAAAATGAAACTCTGGAGAAAAAAATATAAAGGGACATTATTAGAATTGGAACAATCCAAAGAGAAGAAAACAACAGTTTTCAAAAAATTTGCTAAATTTGAAAATAATTCAAACTGTTTTGATGATTTTGTTGCTGATTCAAAAACCAATTCTGATGATCGAACTGGAATAGGGTTTTTCCCCAACTTGAAGACTCAAACTAAAAATCTTGAACCAATGAAGTTTGTGTCACGAGGCAAAAGACCTACAGAAACTTGTCCCAATTTTCATTCTCTGAAAAATGAATTTGATGAAAAACAATCAAAGTTTGATATTAGGGAATCTAGTTACTCTAAATGTGAAAGTCCACCTAAGGCTAAATATGTTTGCCCCCCGATTAGGGAGAGTGATTCTGCCTTTCAAACTATACTCCCTAGGAATAAGGTTCAACTCCAAAATGTCATGAAGCCTATGTTTAGAGACTTTCCTAAGGAGTTATCCTCCTCGAGCAATTTGTATTGATCTTACTCATATACCCATATATACACACGGCCAGGGCGAGGACGCCCTACACCTGGATGGGGTTAGGATGACCTCATCATCAATACCGGATGACCCTCAGGGGGCCGACCCTTCATCAGGCTCCAGACGACCCCTCAGGGGGCCGACCCTTCATCAGGTTCCAAATAACCCCTCAGGGGGCCGACCCTTCATCAGGCCCCAGACGACCCCTCAGGTGGCCGACCCTTCATCAGGCCCAGACGACCCCTCAGGGGCCTACCATTCATTAGGCTCCAGATGACCCCTCAGGGGGCCGACCCTTCATCAGGATCCAGACGACCCCTCAGGGGCCGACCCTCTATCAGGCTCCAGACGACCCCTCAGGGGGCCGAACCTTCATCAGGCCCAAACGACCCCTCAGGGGCCGACCCTTCATCAGGATACAGACGCCCTCGGCCTCATTTTATAGGCCGAGGGTGACATCATCACAGTGCGTGGTTTGGGGGACGCGTGGAACAGTGCGCGTGAGGCTCACAGGACACATGGAAGACCGTTATAACCGAATCACCCCCTCACGTGAGGGAATATTATATCATCATTTGGCATCCACAGGTGTCAACAGTAGATTGGCTAAATCATCATTCACATGCACCATGCATACTTGGGGGGTACACTACACCCCCCAAGACCTATATATACTTGTCACCTACAACCCTACAGGGGGATGGATCGATAATTATAACCCTAGCAAAAACTCTGCTTATACACACAGTAGAGAGAGAAAGTGAGCTGATGTGCATTGTATCCAAGGCCATTAGTGCCTATACTTAGTGGATCACACACTCATAGTGGATGTAGGCCAAATTGGCTGAACCACTATACATCATTGTCTTATTCCTATTATACTCATCTCCTTCTAAACATTCACACATACACATCTCCATAGCTGCCATGGTTACTACTGTTTGAGCTCATCATCAATTATCTGGTGGTGCTAGATCTAAACATCATCAGTTTGGCACCGTCTGTGGGAACGAGAAGACGTCTCTTCCTTGAATACAGCTTGACCTCACTGGGCACTCTGGTGGTGAGCCAGTCCTCCCCCTGTGTGGAGATGTTTCACCATTAAAAGAGACCCATTAAGGTTCTCAAGCTTACAAACCTTCTTCAGTGCAGCTCTTCATAGCTCAAACACATGGCACCAAAGATGCCACCACCACCACTTCCCCCACCGGATGATGGAGGAGGACCCAGTTCCAGTCAGCCACCACCTCAGTCTGAGATGGCTGATGTGGTGGCAGCCTTGAAGTCCTTGGCAGCGAGCCAGCGGATCATGCAGGAGCAGTTCACAGCTCTAAGCCAGAACATACTAAGACCACCAGGGGTCTCACCTAAGATGATTACTCCGACAGCAGCTCCAGGACAGCATGAGGCCAGGGGATCACCCCAGGCACCATGCAAAGACCTGCCACCCCCTCAGCGGCGTAGGGATATTGCTGACCCCCGACGTCTACGCTTGGGGAGGCAAGGAAACCCTTGACCTGAAAACAGGTATGATGATTTGGAGGGGGGGGGAAGCCCCCATAGAATGTTGGGAGCCGTATGAGGTCTCCAACAATACCGTACGACCTCTCCAAGAGAGCAGAGGGAAGTGTGGAAGGCAAAATCCTGACGATCGCCCGAGAGGCTCTGCTTTCGATCGCCTGAGCAGGGGATCGACCTTTGAGAGGCTGGGCCCAGTGAATGACCTGAGGAAAAAATTGTCTAGATCAAGGAGTGCTGCGAGGTCCAGAAGGGAGGCGACTGATGGCCGACCCCATGGGGGACGACCCCAAGGACGGGATGACGGTCAGGGGGAGGTAAACAGCCAACACAGGCCAGCCATGGCAGAACCCTCAGTCCATCTCAATGAAGCGGCAGGGGATAACATTGGCCAAGCCGACCCTACGAGGCCTTGGAATGACTCGATCCAGCGACTGGAGGATAAGATCGACGATATACTAAAAAGCCGCGACCCTCTTCAGAGAGGATATTCCATAGGCTCACCATTTGTGGCGAAGATAGTCAACTTCCCTACGCCATCGAAGTTCAAGCCACCTGTGGTCACCCCAAGATATGACGGGAGAACCAACCCTGTCCACCATATCGAGATGTATCAATCATCAGCAGACATATACTCTATCTCAGATGAGATGAGGTGTCGTGCCTTCTCGGGTACTCTGACTGGGGCTGCACATGTCTGGTACATGTCTCTCCCAAAAAACTCCATTGAAAACTTTAAGGAGCTAGCAGACCGATTCATCCACAACTTTTGCTTTGGGGTGAGGCCACAGAAGAAGACCACACACCTGCTCTATGTTAAGCAGGGGAAGAATGAGAATCTCAGAGACTACATAGCCAGACTCAACAAAGAAAAGTTAGAGGTGGAAGACTATGAGGAGAGCATAGCCATGACCGCCCTCATTGGAGGGCTCCAGAAGGGGAAGCTGTTATGGAAGCTTGCCGAAGACCCTTCGAGGACGATGGCTAAATTGCTGTCAATAGTAGGAAAGGTAATGAACGCCGAAGAGGCGATGGCCGTAAAATACGAGGACGAAAAAGGAGGCGCTAGTGGGGGTAAATACTCTAAGAAGAACAAAGAGGGGAAGAAGAGGTCTACGGACGACAAGTTCGCTGGTTACACCCCACTAACGGTCAGGTGTGAACATATTCTCAATGAAATAAAGAGTGACCGATCCCTGAAGTGGCCTGAGAAGTTGAGGGCGGCCCCCAACAAGAGGAATAAAAACCTGTGGTGCGAATTTAACCAAGACCACGACCACATAACCGACAAATGCTTTTCTCTGAAAGATGAGATTGCGAAGATGATGAAAGAAGGGAAGCTCAGAAAGTACGTCGACAAAGGTGCCTTCAAGAGGGGACGACCCCAGAAAGAAGCGAGGCGATGCATGTAGAGAAGGTCCTCAAAAAATAGGGGACGACCCTTCTGATGATGAGGACGACCCTGACCTCCCACCGAGAGACGACCAAGGCCCTGTCAAGAGGCTTAATATAATCTCGCTCGGAGTGGGAATGATCTCCGGGGGTCTAGCAGGAGGAGGGTCTGAGGTCGCTGACAGGAAGGCATATGTGGCTGAGGCCAAGGCAGTGACGAAGACGGTACACTCAACCTCTCTGGAGGTCAAGTCAGAAAAGAGGAAGAAGTTCGATATGGACACTCTGATAGTGGGGTTCTCAAGAATGGACTTTAAAGGCCTCCTAGCCCCACACGACGACCCACTTGTCATCACAACTAGGGTGCACGGGTGTGAGGTGCCGAGGATATTAGTCGACGGGGGTAGTTCTGCATATGTAATGTTTTGGTCGTGCTTCAAAGCCTTAGGTCTCAGCCGTCCTAGACTCGTCCCATACCATCATCCATTGATTGGGTTCAGTGGGTAAAAGGTTCATCCCCTTGGAGTGTATGAGGCCGATGTCAGGATGGGGGACGAGTGACCGAGATAACTTACCAAGAAGGTCAGTTTCTTTGTGATGGATGAACATGTGTTTTCGGCCTACAACATCATACTGGGATGTGTGTTCCTCAAGGGGTTTGAAGCTGTGATGTCTATGGTTCATCAGATGATTAAATTTCCTACCCCTTATGGGGTGGGGGGAGTTTAAGGAGACCAGACGACAGCGCGATAATATTACCACAACTCCGTTGAAGAAAGAGAGGCACACAAGAGGGATACAACCACTTACAATATTGATACCCTAGACCCCAGGGATGAGACGAAGATAAAGAAAGGAGAGGCCGCAGAAGAGGTAGAATCCATAATCCTCGATGAGGATGACCCGAAAAAAACCGTCCAAGTTGGCAAGTCTCTGAAGCCCAATATCAAGGAAGACCTCATTAAACTGTTGAGGAGAAGACGAAGCGTCTTTGCGTGGAGTCATATAGATATGCCAGGGATCGACCCTGAAATTATGTGCCACAAGCTCAATGTGGTAGAGGGAGCAAAACCGGTAAAGCAGAAGAGGAGAATTTACTCTAGAGAAAAGTATGAGGTCATAAGGGATGAGGTCAAAAAAATTAGAAGACGCTGAATTTATCAGAGAGGTCATCTACCCTGAATGGCTGTCCAATGTAGTCATTGTCCCAAAGGCCAACGGGAAGTGGAGAATGTGTGTGGACTTCACCGACCTCAACAAATACTGTCCTAAAGACAGCTTCCCTCTCCCCCATATTGACCAGATGGTAGACGCTACCGTAGGCCATGAGCTCATGAGCTTTATGGATGTCTATTCAGGGTACAACCAGATCTTTATGAACCCTGAAGACTCGGAGAAGACAACCTTCATTACGGACAAGGGGACATACTGTTATAGGGTCATGCCCGTTGGCCTAAAAAATGCGGGGGCAACGTACCAACGCCTTGTAAATAAAATGTTTGAAGTCCAAATTGGGAAGTCTATGGAGGTCTATGTAGATGACATGCTGACTAAGAGTTTGAAGGCAGAGGATCATGTGGCAGACCCGGAGAGGACCTTTAATACGACGAACAAATACCAGATGAAGCTCAACCTGGCCAAGTGCATCTTCGGGGTCGGAGCAGGGAAGTTCTTGGGGTTCATTGTCAACCAAAGAGGCATCGAGGCCAATCCTGAAAAGATAAAGGCCCTTGTTGAGATGAAGACCCCCAAGTCCATTAAAGACGTTCAGAGACTCACAGGGAGAGTTGCTGCCTTGAACAGGTTCGTGTCTAGGGCCACAGACAGGTGTCTACCATTCTTCAAAATTCTCAAAAAAGCCTTCGAATGGAGTGAAGAGTGTGATGAGGCTTTCAAGGAGTTAAAGTCATACCTGGGGTCTCCCTTGTTGTTGTCACGGCCGGTGCAGGGTGAACGACTTTATGTGTACCTCGTCGTCTCAGAGTCAGCCATCAGTGCAGCCATTGTGAGAGACGAAGATGGGGTACAGAAGCCCGTGTATTTTAACAGTAAGGCACTTCAGGGGGCAGAGCAAAGATATCCAAGGATGGAGAAGTTAGCCTATGCCTTGATCCATGCATCGAGAAAGATGAAGCCATACTTTCAGTCCCATACAATGGTCATCCTCACCTACTCTCCCCTTAGGCAGGTTTTGCACAAGCCTGAGAAATTAGGGAGGCTAATGGCCTGGGCTATAGAGCTCGGGGAGTTTGACATAGTGTATCAACCTAGGATGACCATTAAGGGGCAAGCATTAGCAGATTTCGTGGCCGAGTTTACTTGGGAAGATGACGAAGCCGAGGGTGAGAGCCTCGGGAAGATAGATACCCGATAAGGTGAGCTCACCGACACACCTGTAGATAAGGCTGAGACAAGCACCGCTAGAAGGAAAGTGGCTGAAAATAAAGAGGGAAGATATCTCTTTAGACAGGGGTCACTCACCAAGGGAAGTTTCTCGGAAGAACATGTCGTGTGGAGTCTCTTCATTGACGGGTCCTCTTGCGAAAGCGGGAGTGGAGCTGGATTAATAGTATCAGCACCTGACGGCACAGACATTGAGTACGCCCTGAGGTTCAACTTTAAGGCCTCCAACAATGAGGCCAAATATAAGGCCTTGATAGCAGGTCTCTCCTTGGCTAGATCTCTTAGTGTCGGCCAGATTTTGGTTCATAGTGACTCGAGGCTAGTAGTGAATCAGATACTAGGAGCTTATGAGGCCAAGGACGAGAGGATGTCTATGTACCTTGAGAAGGTGCGGTCATTACTGAAGAGATTTAGATAAGTGAAGTTAAAAAGGATACCTAGGCTTGATAATGGTCGTGCGGATGCCCTTGCTAGGTTGGCCTCGGCGACTAGGACAGAAATCAGGAGGACAGTCCTAGTGGAAATTTTGCTTCAACTAACTATTGAAGATGCTGAGGGATCACTTAGCTCTTGCCTGAATATTTCTAAGGAGGCTTCATGGATGGACCCTCTGATCCGATACATCAAAGAGGGGGAGATGTCAGAAGCTAGACAGGAAAGGAAGAAGTTGAGATACAGAGCTGTAAAGTTCACTGTCATTGGGGACACCTTGTACAAAAAGGGGTTTTTGTTCCCCTTACTTAGGTGCGTGCACCCATCTGAAGTTCCAAGCATTTTGCAAGATATGCACGAGGGGTCATGTTCAACCCACATTGGGGGCAGGTCCTTAGCGAAGAGAGTTGTCATCCAGGGGTACTGGTGGTCGACCTTGGGGAAAGATGCCGCGACATATGTAAAAAAGTGTGACAAATGCTAAAGATTTGCCACCATCCCCCACCAACCTCATCAGCCTCTTACTTCCATTACATCCCCGTGGCCATTTGCAGTATGGGGGATTGACCTGGTAGGACCCTTGCCTAGGGCCATCAACAAATATCGTTTCCTCATCGTGGCCATTGACTATTTTTCAAAATGGGTAGAGGCGGAGCCAATGGTAACGATCACAGAACAGAAGACCTTCCAGTTCATATGGATAAATATTATATGCAGATATGGTCTCCCAAATACCCTCATCTCAGATAACGGGACTCAATTCAAGAATACATCCCTACAGAAGTACTGTGAAAGGGTGAGTATCAAACAATTCTTCTCTACACCAGGCCGACCTCAGGCTAATGGACAAACAGAAGTTACAAACAGGACAATCCTAGACGGAATCAAGAAGAGACTTGAGGCGGCAAAAGGAAGATGGGTTGAAGAGTTATATGATATACTATGGGCCGATAGGATCACAACAAAGACCTCTACTGGGGATACCCCATTCATGCTTGCTTATGTCTCAGAAGCCATCATCCCCACTGAAATTGGGCTTCCTACTCATAGGGTCCAAATGTATAACCCCCAGAGAAATTCAGAAGACAGAAGACTCGACTTGGACCTGATCAAGGAAAGAAGGGAAGATGCCGAGATAAGGCAAGCTGCCTACCAGCAGAGGACTGCAAGGTTCTACAACCAGAGGGTGAAACAGAGACCAATTGCAGTGGGGGATCTGGTCCTCAAAAAGACTTGGCAAAAGCCCAACAAGCTCCATCCAAATTGGCATGGCCCATACAGGTTCACTGATGAAGACATTCCTGGGACCTATAGATTAGAAAACCTAGAGGGGGAACCCTTTTCCAACCCCTGGAATGCAGATCATTTGAAGAAATACTATCAGTAATTTTGTAAAGTCCTATCGAATGACAGTTGTAATAGGTGTTGCTCCGACAGAACACTTGGAAAATTAATGAGAAATATCAGTGTTTCCTCTCATCTTGTGTTTATCAGTTCTAGTACGCATGGAATCATATTTGTAGAACGACCCTCGGCTATAATGAGGGTCAATGGTGGGGACGACCCCACCATTGTCCTCAAGAAAGACGAGGGAAGACTTGTTTTAAAAACTATTAATTTGGTAATTACAACCCTCGGCTATAATGAGGGCCAATGGTGGGGACGACCCCACCATTGTCCTCAAGAAAGACGAGGGAAGACTTGTTTAAAAACCATTAATTTGGTAATTACAACCCTCGGCTATAATGAGGGCCAATGGTGGGGACGACCCCACCATTGTCCTCAAGAAATACGAGGGAAGACTTGTTTAAAAACCATTAATTTGGTAATTACAATCCTCAGCTATAATGAGGGCCAATGGTGGGGACGACCCCACCATTGTCCTCAAGAAAGACGAGGGAAGACTTGTTTAAAAACCATTAATTTGGTAATTACAACCCTCGGCTATAATGAGGGCCAATGGTGTGGACGACCCCACCATTGTCCTCAAGAAAGACGAGGGAAGACTTGTTTAAAAACCATTAATTTGTTAATTACAACCCTCGGCTATAATGAGGGCCAATGGTGGGGACGATCCCACCATTGTCCTCAAGAAAGACGAGGGAAGACTTGTTTAAAAACCATTAATTTGGTAATTACAACCCTCGGCTATAATGAGGGCCAATGGTGGGGACGACCCCACCATTGTCCTCAAGAAAGACGATGGAAGACTTGTTTAAAAATCATTAATTTGGTAATTACAACCCTCAGCTATAATGAGGGCCAATGGTGGGGACGACCCCACCATTGTCCTCAAGAAAGACGAGGGAAGACTTGTTTAAAAACCATTAATTTGGTAATTACAACCCTCGGCTATAATGAGGGTCAATGGTGGGGACGACCCCCCCCCCCCCCCCCATTGCCCTCAAGAAAGACGAGGGAGGACTTGAGCATCAACTAAAATTGGTTAAAAACCCTCGGCTATAATGAGGGCCAACACAGGGGACGACCCCTCATTTACCCTCAAGAAAGACGAGGGAGGGGTTAGTGATATTAACATAAGATTCAAAATACAAATCACACAAGAAGTATGGTAGACAGCAAAGAAGACGATATCATAGAGTAAATATTACAATGTCTTGATCAACAAAAGTAGAGTACAAATACATTAATTACATAGAGGGTATGGGCTACAGACAGCCACTCTATTGAGCAGCGTCGGAGGGCAGTGACTCAACATTGATGATGGGGGTTTCCTCGATGACCACAATAGGCTGATCTTCAAACATGTTAGTACCCTCAACATGCAGAGATTCCACCTGGGCCAGGGCCTCGGCAACCAAAGGGTCGTCCAGTTGGACTGCTTTGATGGAGGGACGGACCGAAGAGACGACATCACCAAACTTGAGGATGACCCACCGACAGGCCTTCCTGATGCCCCTCTCCAAGTATTCAAGGCCGAAGCCTTGAAACTCGTCCGAGATTTTGAAGGCCTCCACCGCATCGGCCTCGGCTTTTTTGACAGCCACCTCAAGATCGGCCTTGTGTTGAACCTCCATGTTGGTCAAGGCCTCGTCCTTCCCCTTTATGAGCAGGTCCTTGGCCTGTAAATCTGCATCGTGCTGCCTCGTTAGCTCGTACAGGACCCTGGCATGTTCAGTCCTGACACTCTCCAGTGTAGCTCTTGCAGTCTCTAACTCAGTCTGCAGATCAGCCTCACGTTGAATGGCCCTCTCGGCCTCATGAAATTTTTCCTGATTCTCCGCCATCCACTTGGTGGCCGAGGTAAAGGCGCATACAGACTGCGCAGAAACAATAAACAGATGTCAAGAGGCCGAGAAAACAATTTATAAAGAATACAACTAAGGGAATGAATACCTGAGCTAGGGCGTGTAGACCATAGTCATACACTTTTGTTGGAGGCATCTTGGACAGAAATTCATAATCAATAGTCGAGGGGGCAGAAAACATGGACGTCTTGGCTGCCCTCAGGTTCGCGATAAGGGAAGATGGCTCAGCCTTCAGAAGCGCTAAGTTCTGGGACCAGAAGGCCCCCATGCTGTAAGAAGAGGCGATTCCCTCAGACGCCTCGACCCTTGCCCTCATCCGTGAATATGGCCGAGGGTCGATAGGGACCTCGGGCTCTTTCCTCTTCTGTCTGTCGGGGGTCGGCTCAGCAGGTGTCGGCCCCACTGTCTGCATCTTCTTGGAGTTTGTTGAGGCTCCTTGCCTTTCTTCTTGGCCAAGCCTGACAGCAAACTAGGGGCAGTCATTTACCAAAGGTGGTCAGATATACCAGCAGGACAACCTGAAAGGAGGACGACACGTCAGAAAAATGCAGAGACAAAGATGAATGCAGAGACAAAGATGAAACACTTGAAAAAAGTAAAGAATAGGCAAAAAAAAATGTAACTCACATAGCTCTGTCAGGGGGCCGACCCTCAGACCAGCTTCCTTAAGGAACTTGGGGGTCATCAGATCTTCGAACTTTGCAATTTCACCCCCTCTCCCTCGTTCCCTCAGATACTCTACTATGTCTTTCTCATCCAGACTAAGTCCGGGATCAGACCTGGCCTTCATCGAGGGGTTTGACCATCTCTTGGGAACCCTCAGACTGTCGTCCAAATGTTGAGACTCGGTGGAAAATTCCCACTCCCTAGAAACGAAGAAAAATCTCTTCTTCCAATCGTGGTTGGAGGTTTGTGCCACGTGGAGACGTTTTTTATCAGACCTCCTCGCCCCCAGGTGGTAGTACCCAGGCTGTTTGGATGAGGAGGTGATATTGTAATAGGCCAAAAAGACGTCGGCCGAGGGCTCATCAGTGAAAGCATTCTTCCACAGGGAGATGTAGCCTAGGATCGTCCTCCAGGAGTTGGGAGGAAGCTGAGAGGGGGCGACGCCGAGGGCCAACAAGATATTTACGACAGCAGGATGCAGAGGGAATCTGACACCAATGTTCGTATACTGCAACCTCTCCCTCTTCACCCTCGAAGACCCTCTCAGACTCAGAGGGAACCCTCATAGTAATGTTGGGGGACACACCATATGCATGCCTCCACAGCAAGAGGTCACGATCCCTGACTGAGGAGATATAGGACGAGGCATGGGAGGTGTCAACTGGGTCAACATTTGAGTCCTCACCATCGTCCTCAATCCCCTCTCCCTCAGCCTCATCACCTATTAGAGGCCCCTGGGGAAAAGCCATCTGGAAGGCATGTGGGGATAGGGTTGTCACAGGGACAGCCTCGGAAGAAACCATACCCACGGCCTGTCGGCCTGGGCTTAGATCAGACGTCTCCATTCTCCCAGAAGGTCCAAAGCCAGTTGGCGACGATGCTCTCTCATCCATCTCACCTGAATAACTCTCGGCTGGACGACAAGACGACCCACAAGACTCAGATGGTCTAATTGCGGCAAGAGGGATGGGGAAGATGGGTCGTACCCAATTAGGGTCGGCCCCTCGTCTTATTTCCTCCTCTTCCTCTAGTCGCCTAATCTCTGTGAAGAACTTCTCTCTTAAGGATGGAAACTCATCGGCTAAACTATAAAGCCTACTAAGCATTAAGGGGAAGACCCTACACTTGGATGAATTTGGATAAGCCAACTAACAACCTCACAATTAACCATGGTGGAATTTTCTATTAAAACTAAGGAATTGAAGGGTTTTCTATCAAGAATAATTCAAGAACAGCTTACTAGAGGTCACACCGAAAAAGCTATGGAACAACCTAGGAAGAATCTAACCCAACGAGCTTAAAACAGGAAAATAAACAAAAATGAAGATAAGTAGGGCACTCGGGTCGAGGTGTTACCTGAGGAGAAATAGCGAAGCTTCCAAACTTGAAGGTTCGAAACTACAGAAATGGCAAGAAGGCTGGAAGCTAGAGAGAGAGAGATAGTTCAGGCGTGACAAAGAAGAAGAAAGAGGTTTCAAAAATTGCTTAAATATCTTATTGATGAATGGGCCCATTAACAAGGCACAACCCACGAGGAGGGCATCATTAGGGCGCAAAGTCCTAGGCAGTGTGCAGCCGTCATGCCTAGGAAACTAGAATGACAAATGATTACCAGATTGACAGGTGTCACTCATCAAGCAGACCATACACTTGTCTCAAACGCAACACTATCCCTCAGCCATCTCAATAGCATCTATAACTAAGGGTTGGGGGTGATTGATATACCCATATATACACACGGCCAGGTCGAGGATGCCCTACACCTAGATGGGGTCAGGATGACCTCATCATCAATATCAGATGACCCCTCAGGGGGCCGACCCTTCATCAGGCTCCAGACGACCCCTCAGGGGGTCGACCCTTCATCAGGCCCAAACGGCCCCTCAGGGTCCGACCCTTCATTAGGCTCCAGACGACCCCTTAGGTGGCCGACCCTTCATCAGGCCCAGATGACCCCTCAGGGGCCGACTCTTCATCAGGCTCCAGACGACCCCTCAGGGGGGCGACCCTTCATCAGGCTCCAGACGACCCCTCAGGGGCCGACCCTCTATCAGGCTCCAGATGACCCCTCAGGGGCCGACCCTCTATCAGGCTCCAGACGACCCCTCAGGGGGCCGACCCTTCATTAGGCCCAGACGACCCCTCAGGGGCCGACCCTTCATCAGGCTCCAAACGACCCCTCAGGGGGCCGACCCTTCATCAGGCCCCAGACGACCCTCCGAGGGTACGACAATACGAGGCCTAAATTGGGCCTGACTCACTATCAGAAGGAACTTTGCCCTCGGCCTCATTTTACAGGCCGAGGGTGACATCATCATAGCGCGTGGTTTGGGGGACGCGTAGAACAGTGTGCGTGAGGCTCACAGGACATGTGGAAGACCGTTATAATAGAATCACCCCCTCACGTGAGGGAATATTATATCATCATTTGGCATCCATAGGTGTCAATAGTAGATTGGCTAAATCATCATTCACATACACCATGCATACTTGGGGGGTACACTACACCCCCCAAGACCTATATATACTTGTCACCTATAACCCTACAGGGGGATGGATCGATAATTGTAACCCTAGCAAAAATCTGCTTATACACACAGTAGAGAGAAAAAGTGAGCTGATGCGCATTGTATCCAAGGCCATTAGTGCCCATACTTAGTGGATCACACACTCACAGTGAATGTAGGCCAAATTGGCTGAACCACTATACATCATTATCTTATTCCTCTTATACTCATCTCCTTCTAAACACTCACACATACACATCTCCATGGCTGCCATGGTTACTACTGTTTGAGCTCATCATCACTTATATGGTGGTTCTAGATCTAAGCATCATCACTTTCTGTGACTTATATGGTCATTAGTTTGAAGTTTGCTACTCTAGACGATTGGTCAACCCTGTCTACAGTACTCCTGTGTACCAAAACTTTAACTATTCTAGGAGAAGCCGTAACAATTATGTTCTTCCTAGACAACCAGACAAAAACTCTAACTATATAAAGAGAAAGACTAAACCTAAAAGATCACTTCCAAGAAGGATTCCTAGACACTTTACTATGCCAAATGCTCATGTTTATCATAAAATTCAACCTCGTGCGCAAAACATCTTTCAACAGAAATCTAATGCTCGCAAATTTTATCAAATGAGAGCAAATAAGCGCAAAATGAAAACAAGAGTTATTTGGGTTAGAAAAGATGACCTATTACCCCAGATGAAGTGTAATATTGTGATTACTGCTTTAAAAGCTGAACAGACTCTCTCCGGTTGGTATTTAGATTTTGGATGTTCAAAACACATGACTGGGGATGATACCAAACTTTTAAACAGAACCAGCTTTGCTGGAGGAAAAGTTATTTTTGGTGATGGTGTATCATCTCAAATTATTGGTAAAGGAATACTCCAAGAAGAAGGATTACCTTTACTTGAAAATGTTCTTCTAGTAAAAGATCTTAAGGCTAATCTACTTAGTATCTCGCAGTTTTGTGACTCAAATCATACTGTCACCTTTTCAAAGAATAATCAAAAAAATTTAAATGAAAAAGGTGAGTGCATTATTACAGGACTCAGGACTCCGGACAATTGTTATACTGTTCAAAACAGTGCTGAGGTCTGTAACATTGCCAGAATGGATGATAATGAGATATGGCATAATCGTATGGGTCACATAAATTACGAAAACCTTAGTAGACTGTCTTCTCAAAAAATAGTTAGAGGTATTCCTAAGATCAAACCTATTTCTAATACTGTCTGTGGATCATGTCAGAAAGGAAAAATTATTAAAGCCCCTTATAAGAAAGTCAAAGATATCCTTACCTCTAAACCCTTAGAGCTCATCCATATGGACCTAATGGGTCCTTCTCGAACTGTTAGTCTCTGTGAACACAGTTACATTCTTGTTATGGTTGATGACTTCACCAGATTCACTTGGGTTGCTTTCTTAAAACAAAAGTCTGAAACTTTCCAAACCTTTTTAAAGATTTTACTTCGAATTGAAAATAACAAAGACACTTAAGTAAATAGAATTCGTAGTGATAGAAGTGGAGAATTCTTAGATACAGGTGTTATAGAGTATTGTGACTACAATGGTTACAAACATGAATTTAGTGCTCCTAAGACTCCTCAACAGAATGGTATTGCTGAGAGAAAGAATCATACCCTTCAAGAGATGGCACGAGTTATAATTCATGCCAAGACTTTACCTAAATATTTTTGGGTAGAATCTATTCGTACTGCGTGTCACATTATCAATAGGGTCTATCTTAGAAAGAATTCTAAACAAACTCCTTACGAACTATGGTATGGGAAGAAGCCCAATCTTAAGTATATTAGAACCTTCGGTAGTATGTGTTATGTCTATAAATATAGAGAACACTTATCCAAATTTAAGCCTCGTGGAGATAAAGCCATTTTTCTAGGATATTCTCCTAACAGTAGAGCATATCGTGTCTATAATCTTTGCACTAAGACCTTAATGGAATCCATAAACGTTATTGTAAGTGACACAACTGTAGAGAGTAATACTGGAGAACCAACTATTGTGGAAGAGTCTGAAAATGTTTTAGAAAATGACTCCCCAGAATTAGATGATTCTTTACCAATTGAGACACCTGAAGTACCCAACTGGGTTTCTAAAGAACATCCCATAAACAACGTTGTTGGTAACCCTAGTGAGCCTGTACGTACAAGATCTCAATTAAGAAACTATGCTCAATATGCATGTTTAGTTTCCCTTGTGGAACCAAAGAATGTAAATGATTCATTGAGTGATCCTCATTGGATTTCTGCAATGCAGGAAGAACTCCTTCAATTTTTCATTCATGATGTGTGGTATCTTGTACCTAGGCCTGATCACAAAAAGGTTATTGGACAGGTTGGATATTTAAAAATAAATCTGATGAAAGTGGTATAGTCATTAGAAACAAAGCCAGATTAGTTGCTCAATGATACTCTCAAATTGAAGGAATAGATTTTAACGAGACTTTTGCCCCTGTTACTCGCTTAGAATATGTTCGTCTTCTCTTTGCCATAGCTCGCTACTTACATTTTACGGTTTAGCAAATGGATGTCAAATCTGCCTTCCTTAATGGAATATTGACTGAGGAGACCTATGTAGAACAACCAAAAGGGTTCATTGACCCTAAATATCCAAATCATATCTTTCATCTTAAAAAGGCTTTTTATGGCCTAAAACAAGCGCCAAGAGCCTGGTATGAGCGCCTTTCTAATTTTCTCTTAGACAAAGGTTTTAAGAGAGGTGGAAATGATCAAACCCTTTTTGTCAAACATTTTGACAAACATATCATTATAGCTCAAGTTTATGTTGACGATATCATCTTTGGATCAACTTCCCCCTCAGAAGTTAAATCTTTTGAAATTATGCATAAAGAATTTCAAATGTCTCTTATAGGACAGTTACAATTTTTCTTGGGTCTTCAAGTCAAATAAAATTCAGAAGGATTATTTGTTTCGCAATCAAAATACGCTTTAGAGATCGCTAAAAAATTCGGCCTTGAAAGTGCAAAAGATGCCAAAACTCCCATGAGTACTACGATCAAACTGTCTAAGGATGAAACTTGAAAATCCGTAGATCCAAATTTATATCGCAGTATGATAGGAACCTTGCTATACCTTACTGTCTCGCATCCTGATATTATGTACGCTATTTGCGTGTGTGCCCGTTATCAAAACACCCCTAAAGAGAGCCATTTAGTTTGTGTTAAAAGAATTATAAAATACGTTAAAGGCACTCTAAATTTAGGACTTTAGTACACCGATAATACTCCTAGCACTATAATAGGATACACTGATGCCGATTGGGCAGGATGTACTGACGATAGTAAGAGCACATCAGGCGCATGTTACTATATTGGTAATAACGTGGTAGATTGGAGTAGTAAGAAACAAAACTGCACTTCTTTATCAACAGCTGAATCGGAATACATAGCCGCTGGAAGTTGTTGTGCCCAATTACTTTGGCTTAAGCAAATGCTAGGTGATTATGGTATTAAAGAGGAATAATTACATCTCTATTGTGATAATCAAAGCGCGATTAATATCTCTAAAAATCCTGTTAAACACTCGCGAACAAAAAACATAAAAATTAGGCATCACTTTATACGCGAATTAGTTGACACTAAGGAATTAGAAATCAATTATCTTCCTACTGATTTGCAACTCGCAGATATGTTTACCAAACCTTTGGACTACAATAGGTTTATTTCTTTACGTAAATCGATAGGAATGATTTGTGCTAATTAAACTCTTTGGCTTACATATTTTTTTCCCTTTGTCCATTTGAGACAAAATGGGGGAGAAATTTGAGTCTTATGAGAGTTCATTTATTTTATACATATTCTAAAAAACTTGATCTTAGTGATTATTTGTAGGAATCTCTTCAGTTATTCTCAACAGTTGTAATAGGGTAATGGATTGTAATGAGTTGAGTTATGTAACTTTGTTTTCTAGGAAATGAGTAGATAGAATTTTTGTATAGGAATAGGTTTTTCCTTTTCTATTTGTTGCCCTACGAGTCCAAGATGACTCAAAGGAGATTTTATCTCATATTTTCAAAGGGGGAGATTGAAGCACCTTATACTCTTGACTCACTTGACTTTACATTGTATAAGTGTTCATCTAGTTTGGAAATAGTGACAAAATTGAGTCCCTCCCCTAGATACCAAAGAGCCTCAGACCCTTCTATTCAATTCATTCCTCTTATTTGTTTGATCAAAGGTATACTTACACAGACTCACAACATTAGGATTGCATATTTTGTTCATTCTTTTCATTAAATTGATTGTGTGTGTGTGTTGTGTGTGTTAATTTCCCTTAAAACATTTTTTAATAATTTTTTGGGAATTTCTAATGATTTTAAAACAATTTTTTTCTTAAATAAAATTAGAATGAAATAGTTTTGGGGTTATTCTATAATTTTTGGTTCTTGGTTTTATCTCTGTTAAGTTCACTTGGGTAGAAACCGAAAGCGCTGGAGACTGTAAGAGTGTCTATGTAATTAGTTTGGGACGCACATTTGTGGTCCGTTGTTTGCCCTACACCTGTTGCCCTCCTATTGGTTGGTTGTGTGTTTCTTTTAAGAGACAAAACCGGTGTTTATGAACAACCCTTGGATTGAGCTTATCAACACCCTGCATGCATCCTTGTCCCAATCCCTGTGAACCTCTCTTAGCCAATCAGAAAGCGTTTAACCAACCGCTTATCTTTAACCGTTGGATGGAAGTCAATATGGTAAGACTTAATCTCAGCTATTGATTTCGAACTCCCTTCTCGATCCTTCTTAGCCCTGTATTTAAGGAGGCCAACCCTTAGCCTGTAGGAGACTTTTGCCACTTCGTCATTCCTAGTGACAAGGGAGAAGAGAGAGAAGAATGAGAAGAGAGAAGAGTGAGAAGAGAGAAGAGAGAGAAGAGTGAGAAGAGAAAAGAGAGAGAAGAGAGAGAGAAACCACAGAGTTAGAAACCCTAACCCTAAATCGTCCAAACACCTCTTCAAACCCTAATCATTTTTCAAAAAAACAATATATACCAAACACCAACCTTGAGTGTTTGAGAGTTTTTGAAGGTTGGTTTGAAAGTTATTTCGTGCAGTAACCTCTTCGCTTTAAGATCTTGTGTCCAACTTAAACATTAGGTTATATATGTATTTCTGTTTTATAGAAATCATAGATCTAGTCTTTTTATGTTATATTACACTTAGATCTGCATTCTTAGTTTCTAGCCTTGAGAAATCTTTTGTTGATTATTTTCTGTAAATATTTTCATCTTCAAAATCAACAAAATCATTTTATGTTTGTAGTTCATTTGAAACAAGTCCTTTGACCTAGTTGGAATCACACTTGGCGGTTTTCAATTTCAAAAACATTTTCAAAACCCTGAAATTGAATAAGATCTTGAAACGTCTTCCGAGCAAGATAGCCGTGGATTTTGGGTTCTTTTTAAAGGTCAAATAAGGTTTAAGTTTCCTAAGAATAGAGAAACTGAAAATCACAGCATATAAATCTAATTTGTAATTTGCTAGGACTGCTTGTAAAAATAAGCGTGAGTGTGTGCATGCATGTGTTAGATCACCATCACAAACACTTACACACTACGACACTGAAAGTGTTGGTAATAAGATCTTGAAACAAGAGTCGACGTAAAGACTGGAACAAAGTGGAAGTTAGCAAACTTGGAGAACCATATCAGCAATCAGAACTGCAGAAAAGTTTGAAGGACACCAGTGGGTACATTCCTAAACTTGTATAGGACTGATTTGTGTGCATGAGTGTTATATAGTTTGTAACTGATTTATTTTATTTTAGTGGATTTTTGGTTTGTGACTTAGAAGTCACCGTGGATGTTTCCTCAGTTGGGTGAGGTTTTACCACGTTAAAAATCTCTTGTCATTAATCTTTCTACATCTTCTCATCTCATTCTCGCTGGTGTGCTGATTTAATCTTTTAAGTTTTGTTTTTCAGAACTTGTTACAAATCTTAAACTGATCTCGTGCATGTTTTATTAAACACATCTTGTGATTAAAACTCATTTGATTTAAAGAAAAGAGTTTCCTCAAAAAACAGTTCGGAGTTACTTAAATAGTTTAATCTTATATTAAACGGCTTTAGTAACAGTTTTTTCATAGGTCATATTAATTATGACACTGTTCGTAGATTAATTAATTTAGACTTAATACCAAAATTTAGTATTAACTCAAGTCACAAGTGTGGAATAAAAGTTATTCATAGTGATATATGTGATTTAAAATTTGTACAAACAAGAGGTAAAAGAAAGTATTTATTACTTTTATTAATGATTGCACAAGATATTGCTACATGTATTTGCTTAGAAGCAAGGATGAGGCGGTAAATATTTTCGAACATTATAAAAATGAAGTTGAGAATCAACTTAGCAAAAAGATTAAAGTAGTTAGGAGTGATAGAGGAGGTGTATATAATTTCCCTTTTAAACAATTTTGTTCAAAATACGAAATTATTCATCAAACTACCGCTCGTACTCACTTCAATCGAACGGGATTGCGGAACGTAAAAACCGAACTCTAAAAGAGATGTTGAATGTTATGTTGATAAGTTTGGGTTTACCTCAGAACTTGTGGGTGGAAGCTTTGCTTTTAATAAACTACCTTCTTAACAAAATTCCTCATAAGAAATCACAAAAGACCCCATATGAATTGTGGAAAGGTCGAACACCCTCCTACAAATATCTCAAAGCATGGGGTTGTCTGGAAAATGTAGTGGTTCCTGATCCTAAAAGAATTAAGATATGACCAAATATTGTTGATTTTATATTTATTAGCTATGTAATTAATAGTAGTATATATCAATTTCTTGTACATAAATCTGAGATTCCTGATATACACATAAACATTATAATAGAGTCTAGGAATGCATATTTTTTTGAAGATATATTTCCCAATAAAAATAAAGTGAATGATTCAAGTTCTTATAAAATAACTTATGATAATGCATCTAGTAGTCATCAAAATAATATAGGAAATGAATATATTAAGAAAGATGATGACCGCGAATCTAGACGCAATAAAAGGACATAAAATTCAAAGTCTTTTGGTCCAGATTTTCTAACATATATGTTAGAAAGTGATCCCAAAAACTTTACAGAAGCAATGTCAACTCCAGAAGCTCCTTTTTGGAAAGAGTTTGTCAATAGTGAAATTGAATCATTCATGCAAAATCATATATGGGAATAGTTGACCTTCCACCAGGATGTAAACCTCTTGGATACAAGTGGATATTTAAGAGAAACTTAAAAGTTGATGGATCAATTGATAAATATAAAGCTAGACTTGTAGCTAAAGTCTATAGAGAAAAGGAATGATTAGATTACTTTGACACTTACTCATCTGTCACGAGAATAACATCCATTAGAATGTTAATAGCCATTGCAGCATTAAATAATCTTAAGATACATCAAATGGATGTAAAAATAACTTTATTAAATGTAGAATTAAATGAAGAGATATACATGGAACAACCAGAAGAGTTTAAAGTTCCAGGGAAAGAAAAACAGATGTGTAAACTTATTAAATCCCTTTACGGATTAAAATAAGCACCTAAACAATGGTATGGAAAATTTGACAATGTAATGATGTCAAATGGATTTAAAATAAATGAGTGTGATAAATGTGTATACATTAAAAACACTACGAGTGTATATGTCATTGTTTGTCTTTATGTAGATGATATGCTTATTATTGGAAATAATAAGGATATCATTAAATTTACTAAGAGAATATTGTCCAGTAAATTTGATATGAAATATATGGGTATTTCCAGGAATTAAAATTTCTAAAACATCGGAAGGACTTGTCTTGTCTCAATCTCATTATATTGAGAAGATACTCGATAAGTTCGATAAACGTAGTGATAGCATTGCTAAAACACATATTGACCCAAATCTTCATTTATATAAAAATACTGGAAATGGTATATCTCAATTGGAATATTCTCATATCATAAGGAGTTTAATGTATGTCATGAGCTGCACTCATCCAGATATTGCTTACTTAGTTAATAAATTAAGTCGGTATACAAGTAATCCAGGTGAAAACCATTAGAAAGCCATAATAAGAGTTCTTATATATCTAAGATATACTCTTAATAATGGACTGCACTATACTAGATATCCAGTTGTACTTGAAGGATACAGTGATGCTAATTGGATATCTAACTCAAAGGATTCCAAATCCATAAGTGGTTATGTATTTACACTTGATAGTGTAGCGGTGTCTTGAAAATCATCTAAACAGACTTACATTTCTAGGTCAACTATGAAGTCTGAATTTATATCTTTAGATAAAGCTGGGGAAAAAGAAGAATGGCTTCGAAACTTTTTAGCGGATATTCCAATGTGGCCAAAACCCGTGGCTACAATTTGCATACATTGTGATAGTCAATCGAAAATTGGTAGAGCATAGAATCATATGTATAATGGTAAGTCTCGACATATACGTCGAAGAAATAATACCGTTAAACAACTTCTCTCAAATGGAATAATTTTCATTGATTATATTAAGTCTAAAGATAATGTAGCAGATCCATTAACCAAAGGGTTAAATAGAGAGCGAGTGTGTAATTTATCGAGGGGAATGGGACTAAAGCCTACAAAATAAACAGTTCTTTTGATGGCAACCCTACCTAGCTGACTGGAGATCCCAAGATCTAGGTTCAAAGGGACAACCGAATCTTGACTGACTCTTTAAAAAGAGCATTGATGAGTTTCAAACTCATACCTATTCCTACGACAAAATAGTGTTGTAAGTAAGGATAAGCTTAGCTTTTAATGACCCCTATACTTTGGAAATTCAAGTGGGGTATAGTAGGATACTCTTAATGGGAAGTCACCTATATGAGTGTGAGGGGGCCGCTTCTATGAGAAATTCGAAAGACTGAATTCTCTAAAGCACTCATGAAACCAGGGATTGTTCAGGGCCAAAATGAACATAACTGAAAAAACCAACTTTGTTTGAAAAATTACTGTGTGAAGTCTATTGACTTGATTTACACATAAACAGTGAACAATTCAAGACATCGTGTTCACTGATCAGTAAGTAAATTCGATAGTCTTTCACTAGGAAAGATTCAAGGACAAAAGATATATGTCCCGATACAATAATTTTTATAGAATTCTCTTTGTGTCTGCATAGTCGTTTATGTTGATCCAACCAATTTTCATTCATGTGGGGGATTGTTAGAATTTATGGATCTACTTAAGTTGACAAAGTTACATTTTGGTCAACTTTAGGGTCAATTTATTATGGAACCCACGCGTCTTTTAAGACAACTCAAAGTGATAACTCGTTCTCCTTCACGAGGAGTATAACATGGTATACTCACATATGAAAAGTCATAAATTATTGAATGAGAAATTGTAGCTCAAATTACTCACTTGGAGCATGAAAAATGGTTGAAGTGTTTAAGTTAAAGCTTATGCCACATAGGAAGAATGTATAAAACGAGTGTTGTATAATATAACCAATTTTGTCTTAAAGGCTTCATTCCCTTTGACTATCCCAACTCTTTGAAGGAGGGAGGACCTAAATGGGTTTGGTTTGGCTTCCAAGCTCACGCGCGCTGTTGCTCGGCCCTGGTCGGGGTCGGGGGCTTTAACTTGGCTAAAATATAAACTTTTATGGCCAAATTTTAATGGGATTTTTATTTATTTTTCGGGTTTCTTTTATTTTATTTCGGCCCAATTTTTATTTATTTATTTCATTTTTATTTGGTTGGTTAGTTAATTTTGGTTATTCCCAACTTTTGACTATTGGGATTTCCAACCGCTTTTAGTTGCCACTTATTTTTGTATAAATAAGTGGCCTAGGGTCTCATTTAAAAAGTTATGAAATTCATTAAATCAGTCCATATATTCTGTGATTTCATATGAGAGTTCTCAATAGTTTGTTCAAGTAGACTTGCAAATTGGGGTGCTACTTTTGCAAGTAAGATTGTTTTATCCTGGGAGACGATTGTTGCTGCGTCCGACAAGCACTAGTTCGGGGCGAAATTCGTAATAAGGTCGGAGTGTTTAACACTTGACTCAATCTAATTTTTGTGTCGTTGCATATTAGTTATGTATAATTTCTGTGTCATTACATATTAATTCCGTAATTATTATATAATTACTAATTTCAGAATTTTTGTCATTATTACAAAATCATTTTGGATAACAATTGACTGAAACCACTTCTCCCTTATTTTGCACGGATCAACATTTCTCATGCTTAAATTTCTTGCAATGATGTTTAAAATATGATCTCTCCCTGTAGCTGGCAGTGTTGTTGGAAAATTCGTTTCCAAAAATAATGTGCATCAATATGGCATTTTATTTTTGGTTAGGCTAGTCTTACAAAAAGTTCTTGCTTGTTTCATACATCCATAGGCAAATATACATACATACCCAATAGGCAAATATACATACATACCCAATAGCACACATCATTTTGTATAAACTTAAAAACAATATCTCTTTGTAATAAAAAAAAACACTCGTGTAAATCATTAACTTTGTTACAATAAGTACAAACCGACCTAAAAAAGAAGTCAAAATTAAGTTTTAAAACAAACACAATATGCCTTCTAAACAATCACATTATGTAGAATCCACTAACTAATGAACTTTGACATATTTTCTTCAAAGAGACTAATTTTTTTCTATAACTAATAAAAGAATACCCAATGTAGACATAATTTTTTTTAACTTTACATGACATCTTGTTCCTCTTCTTTAAGGAAAAGTAAATATAAATTTTAAATAAAAAATGTAAATTAATTGACATTCCAAAAATTACAAAAGGTTATCAAATAGCTTATGAGCAAACAATTATAAGCGATCTCCTCCAGCAAACTTCACCCAAAGATCATATGTGAACTATATGATTTGTCATTAATGTGTTTACTCTACTATCATAACATACGAGTCACAAAGGAGGCACACTTTAAAGCTTAAAATAAATATCATAGGCTTCTCATCACATAAGCTTTTGTAAGGAACATCATCACTCCGGTGTTTACTCAGTGAATTGTCAAACTCTAAAGTACCACATAGGCTTTTCATCGTTCAAAAAATTGCAAAACATTCAAATAGTTATTTGCAAAACTGATTATGAAGAGGATTTTAAAGTAAATTCAGAGTCAATGACTTTCCCCATAAAATATATGCAAAGTACTTATTTCGTTAATATTAGTAAAATATTTAGTGAACCCCTAAATCTGCTAAGAAATTATTAGGTAAAATCAATAAACACTTTGATTTTCTTACAACACATCTATAAGAAGTTATTTCAGCATAACCGAATCACCCCATATGCGACGTGTGTCGGTATCCATTAGGTTACATCGTGTATAGTAACAACTCATCGTCTTCATTTCGATTTTAGTTCTAGCTTTACTTTACTACTTCTCAAAGCTCGGTCAACTTAGAAAAACATTGGAAGTAGTAGAAATCTAAAAATAAAAAATTTATTGACATAAAAGGGATCTTTTTAATGGAAAAGTGAGTTTATTTGTGACAATCCGAATATAATTATGATTAATTATGATTAAAGCGTGCTTAGCTTATGTGATATGAGTAGTGTGTTAGTAATATATATGATGTTAAGTTATTATGTTTAGTCTAATCCTACCTTCAGAAAGCAAGAAAATGTCGAATTAGTTACAAATGGGAGATTTTGAAGTTTTCAGTAGGAATGTTCACGTTTAAGGCTAGTTTTGACCTGTATGATAAAATAGTTGACTTGAGGTATAAACTAGATAGTTGTAGATATATGAATTAGGTTTGTAACACGACAAACAGTGTGTTAAATGGAGGTCCGAGCGAGAAGTTATGCTGGAATTACGAAGCAGGGACAAATTTGTCCATTCGTTAAACGATATTTCGTCTTATTAGGCTAACAAAACGTGGATTTTGATTGGTTAAAGAAGGAGGTTGGTTTTGGACTACTTTAAAGGCTTGAAATAAGCCCCTACTTCAGCATAACTCATCCATTAAAGAGTTTGGCTTGAGAGGAAGAGAGAATTGGAAAGTTTAGGAAGAAAGTGAGGAGAAAATTTAGAGAAAAATCCGTGGAAATTACGTAAAAGTCCCGAAGGTAATCCTAACCCCAAATATTGTTATTTTTCTTATATTACTGACTTAGATGATAAAAATTATCATTGTTTTACTAAACTTTAATCCCTTGATGTATATGTTTGGATATATGCAAGTTTAAACAAAGTTGAATGTGTAAACCCTTAAATTACTTTGTTTAGTAACCTTGTTTATTCAAACTTCCATATATTTTTGTATGATTACTAAAATTAATTGATTCCAATTGGATATTAACATGGACTCATACGTGTGTGATATATCCAAAAATCATGTTAAAATCCAAATAAATGAGTCTTTGGTGAGAGTTTGAAGTTAGGGTATGAAATCTGCCCTAAGGGTGAAATTATGCATGCCACGTGTTCGATGTTTTACTTGACATAGCAAATGAACCTTAAAAATTATGAAACTTTAATTTTGTATTGTTCAATATGTTTAATGATGTTGGGTGAAATATGATAGAAATTTATGATGTATAAAAATGATAAAAATTCATGGAAGTTGAATGAACAATAAAAGAGCCTATAGGGCAGATTTGCTATGTGGTAAAGAAATAGGCCTATCTTGCTCTAGGAAACTTGAAATTATGTACCGTATTTTGTATTCGAATCCTAATATGATAAGGATCAAATTAACAATAATAAATGAATGTATGTTTGGTCTATGATTCGAATATGTCAAATATATTAACATGAATTTGGATGGAACTTCACTTGTGATAAATGATTTAATTAGAATCATATGATACTTATGAATTGAGTTATGTTTGAGATATTCCTTGGATTGTTGATATTCTTATGATGATACTAATATTGTAAGAATGATAGGAAGGAAATAAGAACCAGTTGAACAAGTGCCAAACAAAGGAAAAGGAAAGCCTATTAAATTACCAAGGTGAGTGTACTTACGATTTGTTTCATATATAAATATGAATATTGCTCTAAGAGAGGATTTGTTTGAATACTTCGGCTTGGATATTAAAATATCCAGGATTTGTTTGGATATTAAAATATCCAGGATTTGTTTGGGTCTTATGATCCAGGATTGGAATTGGACAAAGATCCAATGATTTGTGTGGAACTTATGTTCCAGCATTTGTTATTGCCAATGGGCAGACTTATTATTTCCAATGGGAAGAATTACTATTGCCAAGAGGCAGACTTCTTATTGCCAATGGGCAGACTTCTTATTGTCAATGGGCAGAATTACTATTGCCAATGGGCAGACTTCTTATTGCCAATGGGCAGAATTACTATTGCCAATGGGCAGACATACTATTGTTGATGGGCAGAATTATCATTGCCAATGGGAAAAATTATTTGGGCCTTATGGTCTAGGATTTATTATTTCCAACGGGCAGGATTGATTGCATTTAATATCCAGAGATTTGATATATAACTGTTAATTCATTATATGGCAGGATTGATTGGATTTAATATCCACATATTTGATATATATAACTGTTAATTCATTATGTGGCAGGATTGGTTGGATTAATATCCAAAGATTTGATATAGAACTGTTATTTCATTTCAGGGAAGGAGTACCTCACTAAGCTTAATGCTTACGATTTATATTTTAACATTTTCAGGGTTGTACGCTGCCAGCTAAGATGTCATATGATCAAAATTTGAGAGTTACACCGTTAGAAGGAGCTGGGGATTAGACATGGGGTTTTTATCATTGTCACATCGAGGTTTTAATACACTCACATATTGTATATATTGAGTTAACATGAATTGAGTTGATCATAGTTAATCACATTATTGTATGTCTGCTTAATTACGACTCTGATATTGATTTCGGTATGGAATAAGAATAATATTATGTTCATTGTGCACATTATGTAGGAAAATATTGATAAATGAATTATATTTCCAATAGGCTCAATATTATGATCTAATTATTCTAATAAGAAATGATTAGTATGGATATTGGGTTTGGGGTGTGACAATTAGTGGATCAGAGCGTCTAGGTTATTAATTGTGGACGTGTGTGACGGTTAGATGACAGTTATTGAGTTGATTTGATATTTATGAATTGTTTATGTACTAACCAATAATTTAGTATTATAAACTGTTTGTGTTGGTTGTTATAACTCGGTTATTATAGATGAAACCTGGGGCATAGGATAAGCTAGTGGTTCCAGGCCAGGTGGACGAGTCTTTACAATGAAAGAAGCTAAGGTTACTTCGGATGTGGTGACAGGTGCACTTTTTATTAGTAATAGAAGTGCTTATGTTTTGATTGATCTCGGTCCCACACATTCTTTTGTGTCATATGCATTTGCTATATATCTGAATAGACCATGTACTCGTTTAGATGTGGGGTTAGGTATTTATATGCCTATAAGGGATATAATTGTAGCTGAATATGCTTTTTGTGATTGTGTTTTGACTGTGGGGGTTAGAGATACAATTATAAATCTACTTCCACTGGATATTTCTGATTTTGATATAATTCTGGGAATGGATTGGTTATCTAAATATCATGCATCTATGGATTGTTTATGTAAGGAAGTTATTTTTAATATGCCTGGTGAGCCTGAATTTAAATTTGTGGGGTAAAGGAAAATTGTTTCCAGTTGCATCATTTCTGCTATTCAGACGAGAAAATTATTGAGTAAGGGTTATGAGGGTTTTATTGCGTATGTTCTTAACACTAAGAAGGGGGCCTTACAATTAGTTGATGTTCCTATTGTACGGGATTTTCCAGAAGTGTTTCCTAGTGAGTTGCCTGGGTTACCTCTAGAAACAGAAATTGAATTTAGTATTGAATTAGCACCAGGGACATACCCTATTTCTATGGAATCGTATAGAATGGCACCGGTTGAATTAAAAGAACTTCAGATTCAGTTGCATGATTTACTTGATATGGGGTTTATACAACCTAGTGCATCTCCATGGGGTGCACCGGTTTTATTTGTGAAAAAGAAAAAAAATGCTACTATGCGTTTTTGTATTGATTATAGGCAACTGGATAAATCTACAATTAAGAACAAGTATCCTTTACCTCGTATAGATGATTTGTTTGATCAGTTGCAGGGTGCTAAAGTGTTTTCAAAGATAGACTTACGATCAGGTTATCATAAGTTGAGGGTGAAGGAAAGTGATATTTCTAAAACTGCTTTTCGTACTCTGTATGGTCATTTTGAATTTCTTGTGATGCCTTTTGGGGTGAGTAATGCTCCAGCTGTATTTATGGATCTTATGAATCGGCTACTACATCCTTTTGTTGATTCATTTGTGATAGTTTTTATTGATGACATTCTGATTTATTCACGTAATATGGTTGAACATGAAAAGCATCTCATAACTATTTTGAATCTATTGAGAGATAAAAAGTTGTATGCTAAGTTTGGCAAGTGTGAATTTTGGCTATCACAAGTTATATTTTTAGGCCATGTTATTTCTAGAGATGGTATATGTGTTGATCCTAAAAAGGTAGAAGCTATGGTAAAATGGGAGAGGCCCAATAATGTGACTGAGGTAAGGAGTTTTTTTGGGTTTGGTTGGGTATTATAGAAGGTTTATTAAGGGATTTTCTTCGATTGCCTTACCAATGACTAAACTAACTCGGAAAGATGTTAGGTTTGAATGGAATTTTGATTGCGAAAATAGTTTTGATGAATTGAAAAAGAGGTTGGTAACTGCACCTGTTCTTACTATTCCGCATGGTGGAGATGGTTTTGTTATTTATACCGATGCTTCACATCAAGGGTTGGGTTGTGTTTTTATGCAGTATGGTAAAGTTATTGCTTATGCTTCTAGGCAGTTGCGTACACATGAACGTAATTATCCTACACATGATTTGGAACTTGCTGCTATTGTGTTTGCTTTGAAATTATGGCGTCATTATCTATATGGTGAGGTATGTGAAATTTTTACTGACCATCAAAGCCTTAAGTATTTATTTACTCAGAAGGATTTGAATTTGAGGCAGAGGCGATGGATGGAGTTAATTAAATATTATGATTGTACAATTCACTACAACCCAGGGAAGGCAAATGTAGTTGCAGATGCTTTGAATAGAAAGGCTTCGGGCAGGTTATCTTGTATTCGGTGTGCTAGAATTTCCCAAATCATGGAGTTGAGATTTATGGGAGTAGAATTGAAGCTAGCAGATGGGGACAGGTTCTTTGCTCATATAAGCGTGAGGCCTTTATTAGCTACCCGTATTCATGATTTGCAAAGTCAAGATCCTTTTCTTGAGAATAAACGACAAGATGTCCGAGATGGTAAGTCTGAAGATTTTTGTATTGTGAATGATGGCACTTTATGCTATAAGCAGCGATTATGTGTGCCTAATGTGGATGAATTGAAAGAGAAAATTTTAGATGAGGCTCATAATTCCATTTATACTATGCATCCTGGTAGTACTAAAATGTACAGGGATTTGAAGGAGCATTATTGGTGGAATAATATGAAGAAAGAAATAGCTGATTTCGTTGCTAGGTGCCTTATATGTCAGAAAGTGAAAATGGAGCATCAGAAACGTGCTGGTTTACTTCAACCGTTGCCAATACCGGAGTGAAAATGGGATCATGTAACGATGGATTTTATGGTTGGGCTTCCTCGATCTCATAAGGGGCCAGATTCGATTTGGGTAGTAGTAGACAGGTTAACCAAGTCAACTCACTTTCTAGCAGTCAAGACTACGTATACAGTTGATAGGTATGATATATTGTATGTTAATGAAATTATTCGATTACATGGAGAACCTATTTCTATTGTTTCAGATAGGGACCCTACTTTTACATCTAGATTTTGGGATAGCTTGCAGTATGCTATGGGTACTAACTTAAAGTTTAGTACAACTTTTCATCCTCAGACAGATGGGCAGTCTGAAAGGACAATACAAATTTTGGAGGATATGCTTAGAGCTTGTGTGCTTGATTTTAAAGGAAATTGGGATGAATATTTACCTTTGATAGAATTTGCATATAATAATAGTTTTCAATCTACTATTGGTATGGCACCATATGAAGCGTTGTATGGTAAACGGTGTCGTACACCCGTATGTTGGGGTGAAGTTGGTGAAAGGAAGATAGAGGGTTGAGAGTTGATTGAAGTCACCACTGAAAAAGTGAAGATTATTCAAGATAGAATGAGAATAGTTCAAAGAAGACAGAAAGGTTATGCGGATAAGCGACGAAAAGATTTAGAATTTCAGAAAGGGGATTACATGTTTCTTCGGATATCTCCATGGAAAGAGTCATGAGATTTGGAAAGAAAGGTAAATTAAGTCCACACTACATTGGACCTTATGAAATTCTTGAGAAAGTCGGGATGGTTGCCTACAAGTTAGCGTTATCACCAAAGTTAACTCGATTACATGATGTTTTCCATGTTTCTATGTTAAGAAAGTATGTAGCGGATCCTTCACATGTGTTAGTGGAACAACCTATTGAGTTGAAGGAAGACTTGAGTTATGTGGAAGAACCACTTGCTATCGTGGATAGGAAGGAACAAATATTGAGATCAAAAGTGATAACACTTGTGAAAGTTGTGTGGAGAAGGCATTCCATGGAAGAGGCTATATGAGAGAGTAAGGATATCATGAAGATGCGTTATCCATATTTTTTAGATTCAGACAACCGAGGTATGTCAATTTCGGGGACGAAATTTCCTAACATAGGGAGAATTGTGACAATCCGAATATAATTATGATTAATTATGCTTAAAGAATGCTTAGCTTATGTGATATGAGTAGTGTGTTAGTAATATATATGATGTTAAGTTATTATGTTTAGTCTAATCCTACCTTCAGAAAGCATGA
This sequence comes from Sambucus nigra, assembly GCA_949130495.1. Taxonomy (NCBI): domain Eukaryota; kingdom Viridiplantae; phylum Streptophyta; class Magnoliopsida; order Dipsacales; family Adoxaceae; genus Sambucus; species Sambucus nigra. The sequence continues at coordinate 557,072,453 of OX422212.1, read as the reverse complement.
AAATGCCGAATTAGTTACAAATGGGAGATTTTAAAGTTTTCGATAGGAATGTTCATGTTTAAGGCTAGTTTTGACTTGTATGATATAACAGCTGACTTGAGGTATAAACTATATAGTTGTATAACATAACAAACGGCGTGTTAAACGGAGGTCCGAGCGAGAAGTTATGCTGGAATTACGAAGCAGGGACAAATTTGTCCATTCATTAAATGATATTTCGTCTTATTAGGCTAACAAATGGTGGATTTTGATTGGTTAAAGAAGGAAGTTGGTTTTGGCTGACTTTAAAGGCTTGAAATAAGCCCCCACTTCATCATAACTCAGCCATTAAAGAGTTTGGCTTGAGAGGAAGAGAGAATTAGAAAGTTTAGGAAGAAAGTGAGGAGAAAATTTGGAGAAAAATCCGTGGAAATTACGTAAAAGTTCTGAAGGTAATCCTAACCCAAAATCTTGTTATTTTTCTTATATTACTGACTTAGATGATAAAAATTATCATTGTTTTACTAAACTTTCAGCCCTTGATGTATATGTTTGGATATATGCAAGTTTAAACAAAGTTGAATGTGTAAACCCTTAAATTACTTTGTTTAGTAACCTTGTTTATTCAAACGTCTATATCTTTTTGTATGATTACTGAACTTGATTGATTATAATTGGAGATTAACATGGACTCATATTTGTGTGACATATCCGAAAATCATGTTAAAATACCAAGAAATGAGTCTTTGGTGAGAGTTTGAAGTTAGGGTATGAAATCTGCCCTAAGGGTGAAAGTATGCCCGCCATGTGTTCGATGTTTTGCTTGACATAGCAAATGAACCTTACAAATTATGAAACTTTAATTTTATATTGTCCAATATGTTTACTGATGTTGGGTAAAATATCATAGAAATTTATGATGTAGAAAAATTATAAAAATTCATGGAAGTTGAATGAACGATAAAAGAGCCTATAGGGCAGATTTGCTATGTGGTAAAGAAATGGGTATATCTTGCTCTAGGAGACTTGAAATTATGTACCGTCTTTTGTATTGGAATCCTAATATGATAAGGATCAAATTACCAATAATAAATGAATGTATGTTTGGTCTATGATTTGAATATGTCAAATATATTAACATGAATTTGGATGGAACTTCACTTGTGATAAATGATTTGAATAGAATCATATGATACTTATGAATTGAGTTATGTTTGAGATATTCCTTGGATTGTTGATATTCTTATGATGATACTAATATTGTAAGAATGATAGGAAGGGAATAAGAACCAGTTGAACAAGTTCCGAACAAAGGAAAAGGAAAGCTTATTAAATTACGAAGGTGAGTGTACTTACGATTTGTTTCATATATAAATATGAATATAGCTCTAAGAGAGGATTTGTTTGAATAATTCGGTTTGGATATTAAAATATCCAAGATTTTTTTGGGTCTCATGATCCAGGATTGGTTTGAATACTTTGGTATTCAGGATTTGTTTAGATATTAAAATATCCAGGATTTGTTTGGGTCTTATGATTCAGGATTGGAATTGGACAAAGATCCAATGATTTGTTGGAACTTATGTTCCAGGATTTGTTATTGCCAATGGGAAGACTTATTATTTCCAATGGGCAGAATTACTATTGCCAATGGACCGACTTCTTATTGCCAATGGGCAGGCTTCTTATTGCCAATGGGCATAATTACTATTGCCAATGGGCAGATATACTATTGTCGATGGGCAGAATTATCATTGTCAATGGGAAAAATTATTTGGGACTTATCGTTCAGGATTGATTGGATTTAATATCCACAGATTTGATATATAACTGTTAATTCATTATATGGCAGAATTGATTGGATTTAATATCCACAGATTTGATATATATAACTGTTAATTCATTGTATGGCAGGATTGGTTGGATTAATATACAAAGATTTGATATAGAACTGTTATTTCATTTCAGGGAAGGAGTACCTCACTAAGCTTAATGCTTACGGTTTATATTTTAACATTTTCAGGGTTGTACGCTGCCAGCTAGGATGTCATATGATCAGAATTTGAGAGTTTCACCGTTAGAAGGAGCTGGGGATTAGACATGGGGGTTTTATCATTGTCACACCGAGGTTTTAATACACTCACATATTGTATATATTGAGTTAGCATGAATTGAGTTAATCATGGTTAATCACATTATTGTATGTCTGCTTAATTACGACTCTGATATTGATTTTGGTACGGAATAAGAATAATATTATGTTCATTGTGCACATTATGTAGGAAAATATTGATAAATGAATTATATTTCCAATGGGCTCAAGATTATGATCTAATTATTCTAATAAGAAATGATTAGTATGGATATTGTGATTAGGCACAAATTCTTCACATTTATCCCCTTAATTTCAGTATTTTTATGATCCCGTGCGGTGTAAATAGCTTGTATTTATCTCATATCTATGATACTAACCCTTTTTGGCAAGTATTTCCTATTTTGTGTATTTCTTATGTGTTTTACAGATATTTCATGCAAGAAAGATGGAAAAGAGAACTCAAAATAGTGAAAGAAACCAAGAATCGGGGAGTTGAAGGGAATTTTTTTAATTTTTCAGCCTTAGTCCAGAGGTGGAGACAATTGGAAAGTTAAAGATCTTTCAATTACAAGAACACTGGAAAAAACGGCACCTCAATCCGAGTTACGGTGAAGAAGTTATGCTCATTTGAAGTTGAGAAGAAATCTAAGAAAAAAGCTGTCAGGCCCGAACCGAACCGAAACTGAGAAAAAAGAACCGGTTCGTCCATTTGTCACGCACCATATCCGTTACGAAATTAATCACGCACCAGATCCGTTACAAAATTAGTCACGCTTTCTAAGTGTGACAAATTGGCGAATACGGGATTTTTATTTTGTGCTTATCTTTTAGCCAAAAGAGTTTTATGTTTTGGGGACTCTTCTAAACGACCTCTAGCCTATATATTTAGTCATTAGGACTCTTTTTATTCAGATTTCATTGATGTAAAAGCTCCATAACAAGTAGGAACATCTAGGAGAAAGATTCACATATTTTGCACCATTAATTCAAGAGCTTTATCAGTTTTTCTTCAATCTTTGATTTCTTCTTACATGTTCTTATTCTTCAATCCTGGTAACTTTTATTTTTAGCACTTTTATTATTATTCACCATGTTAGTCTAGGTTTTTAAAGGTTGGGATGCATGAACCCAGCCTGATGTGTTAGTGCGTGCGTATAAAATTAATCCGTTGAATATAGTGATTGATTATGACCGTATTGCGTAGTTACACAACAATTGTAGATCTTTATATCTCGTTTGCCTCTGGGTACTCGTGATGATTTAGAGTGCAATTCAAGTGCTACTATCGCGATACTGATTTACTCGTCTTCAGATTAAGTATGACGCGGGCTTGAACCTTGTATACGTAATGCTTGGGAGTACTAAATTCTGGATCAAATTAATCAGTTAAATTTACAATTAGTTTTATACCATCAATACTCTAGGGTTGGGGGATTGTGTCTCTACCTTAATTTTTCCAATTAGTTTTAGTTAACTTCTTTATTTTTCCCGTTTTCCTTTCTCACTCAATCATCATCTTTTACACTTTATTTTTTGAAATAATAAATCAATTAAAATCTATCAAACATTCCATGTGGATTCGATACCCAGACTCACCGCTATACTCCGCAATAGTGTAGTTAAAGTTTAGGTTTTTTTTGTATTGTGGTTGGAAGCCGACAACAACGACTAGCGTATTTACACGGACGCTCGGTTTTCCACACGATCAAAATGGCGCCGTTTTCGGGGAGTGTTTTGTTATAGATTATAATTGATTTACTATTTCGCAAGATATTTTTTTCTTTCTTTTAATTTTTTTTTTGCAGGCTTGCACAATTGAGCGCCAAGAAACGTTGAATCCTTAGCCGCACACCTTTTTAAGTGGATTGTCCGTTTACAAACTATTCGGTAATCATGTCTTTTTATAGTGAGTTCGGTAATTATAATGGTTCATATGGGAATAGTTTTCAATCTTTTTATTTTCAAGAATCTCCGCCTCGACCTATTAAAATGGGTGAGTGGCTTTTAATTCATGAATATGAAAGGCTTGAAAATAAATATCGGGAAAAAAATCATTTTTGGGAGAAAGAGTTGGATGCATTATTCGAATCCAATGACGATTTTTCTTTCGAGGTTATAGAGCCAATGAATCCTACTTTGGAAGAAAGAATATTTTTTTCTAATCAAACAAGTACTCAATTTTCTTTCCACCCAAAGTGCAATGGATGTTGGACTTGTTACGAAAATACTCTCATTTTGCGATGAGATGCGTTCTGATTTGGAAAATAAAGAAGAGGTTGAGACTTGTGTGTCACCTCAAATTTTTGAAGAACATCTCATTGAAAGTGAGTCTTGCTCCCTTGAAATTCAATCTCCAAGTGATGATGAATCACTTGAGATTCAGTTTATTTCATCACCATTTTTGTTCACCGTTATTGAACCATTAGAAGTACCGCTAGATTCCTATGAGTCGGTTGAAAATTCTGAAACGTTTACACCTTTTACCGACAAAGACACTTCGCTAGAATTTTTTTCTAATATGGACTCTTCCTTTTTGTGTGCCCGTCTCCCCATACTGCTTGAAAAATCTTTGGGAGGTGATTATATTTTTCTTGGATCTCAATTGTACTTGTCCCACCTAGCATCCAAACCCCCCATCATTCCGTCAAAATTTTTAATTGGTGATGGTTCATTTTTTCCATCTCACGCATGCCTTCCGTTGGTCAAACGGAATTATATTTTTTTAGGAGGCATGCATCCTAGTGAGGGTACACCATTAATCCATCAAAGTCATATTGTATTTTGGGTGGACCCTCAAATTTTTCGACTTTTAGTGTATAACTTATTAGAATTTGAAAATCGTAGGTTGTACAATAGTTAACTTATTTTTTTTTAGTTTAGAGTTTTTGTTATTATTTTTGCTATGCTTGGTTCTAACGTGTATTGTAGATTCAATGGACTCGTACTTTTCGGGGACCGCTCCATTTTGGGTAATATCTTTCTTTTCCTCTCTTTATGTTGTGTTCTTGATTCGCATTGAGGACAATGCAACATTTAAGATAGGGGGTGTGGGATATTCTTCCCATTTATTGTTTAGATTCATTGATTCGATCACATGTTCTTTCCAAGAGTGTTTTTTTTAGAAAAAAAAAATTTGAAAATTTTTGAAAAAAGCCAAAAATATTTTTCTTCAAAATAAATAAAGATTCGAATTTAAAAGCTTCAAAAATGTCACAAATATTTTGTCTCAAGTTGTAAAAATCAAATGCACAAAGCCGAAATTGACCAAATATGGAAATTGTGCGAAAATTGACGACTTAACGAATAAGTGTGGAGATTAACAAAACCCGGTGAAATTTCGAGCCTATCGATCTTTTTGAGTTTTTAAATCAATCCGAGTTTATGGTTAACTCATAGTTCTAATTCAACGTTTTACAAAAGTCGTTGATGATCTCTATTTTATTGTTTTGATCGGTTATGGAAAAGGGAATGTTGTCTCGAAATGTGCGCTACAAATCTCTAAATTAAATTAATCTCGAGACGCATATGATAAATTAATAAGTAATTCGGACAATGAAGTAGGCCATCGTTTGCTACCCAAAAATATTAGCCATAAAAAGATGTGAAAAATTATCCCTTTGATAACCCAATTGTGCCGAATAAACTTTATCCTTTTCGTTTGGTAACCCGAAAAATCCAAATAGCCCGAAATTATGAAAAATAAAAAAAGTCATAATTTAAGTCCGAAAAGTGCAACAAAAAGGAGCAAGAAAAAAATAGAAGAATGCTCAACAAAGTTAGCAAGAAAAGAAAAGTGTGAAAAAAATAGAAAAATAAGAGAAAATGAGCAATAACCCCCCCCCCCCCCCCCCCCCCCCCAAAAAAAAACACTAACGGACATCATAAGAAAAATTTCCAATTCCAAATTTTTCAACCATTTCCATGTTATCCAATCACACCTTAAACCCAAAAAAAGTCCTAACCGAGTCCGAATTGTGAAATTGGTTACCGCGTGGAGAGTTAAAACACAAAAAGATAATAAAAGAGATTACATGGCGCGAAAAATAGATGATGGTTCCCGTTTCCCTATGACCGTATTCCGATGAAGAGATCTTTCCACCTAAAAATTTCTGTCTTTCAATTTGTGTGCGTGACTTTGCGTCCATTATATTTACTCTTTATAAATCACGCATACCGAGAGAATAGTCACATTCCGAGAGATTCGTTTGAGATAGCATCCCGTGAGCATTTGAATCAAAACGAATTTTCAGAAAGTAACGTAGTGATCAATTGGTGGAAGTTAGCGGTTCAATTTTTGGCTTCCCACACACACACTCTAACTTGAGACTCCTAAATAAGATTTTAAGGTGACCATTTTTTGGGAGTTTAAATTGTACAATTTTTAAGTATTTTGAATTTTCTTTGAGTCAACAAAGAATTTTGTGGGTATATTCACTGCAAACCCTCACGAGACACCACTCGTCCTACTAGGGTAACTTAGAGGTTTAAAAGCTTGTTGCATGCGCTAAATGCAATCGCTTGCCCGTGAAAGAGGTATTCTATCCCAATAAAATTTTTGAAGGGTCCTTAACTCATACTCTCATTCTTTTACATTGCTCGGGACGCGCAAAGTTCTAAGTTAGGGGGGTTTGATTAGGCATAAATTCTTCACATTTATCCCCTTAATTTCGGTATTTTTATGATCCCGTGCGGTGTAAATAGCTTGGATTTATCTCATATCTATGATACTAACCCTTTTTGGCAAGTATTTCCTATTTTGTGTATTTCTTATGTGTTTTACAGATATTTCATGCAAAAAAGATGGAAAAGAGAACTCAAAATAGTGAAAGAAACCAAGAATCAGGGAGTTGAAGGGAATTTTCGTAATTTTGCAGCCTTATTCCGGAGGTAGGGACAGTTGGAAAGTTGAAGAGCTTTTAATTACAAGAACACTGGAAAAAACGGCACCTCAATCCGAGTTACGGTGAAGAAGTTATGCCCATTTGAAGTTGAGAAGAAATCCAAGAAAAAAGCTGTCAGGCCCAAACCGAACCGAAGCTGAGAAAAAAGAACCGGTCCACCCATTTGTCATGCACCAGATCCGTTACGAAATTAGTCATGCACCAGATCCGTTACAAAATTAGTCACGCTTTCTAAGTGTGGCAAATTAGCGTATACGGGATTTTTATTTTGTGCTTATCTTTTAGCCAAAAGAGTTTTATATTTTGGGGACTCTTCTAATCGACCTCTAGCCTATATATTTAGTCATTAGGACTCTTTTTATTCAGATTTGATTGATGTAAAAGCTCCATAACAAGTAGGAACATCTATGAGAAATATTCACATATTTTGCACCATTAATTCAAGAGCATTTCCAGTTTTTCTTCAATCTTTGATTTCTTCTTACATGTTCTTATTCTTCAATCCTGGTAACTTTTATTTTCAGCACTTTTATTATTATTCACCATGTTAGGCTAGGCTTTTAAAGGTTGGGATGCATGAACCCAACCTGATGTGGTAGTTGCATGTGTATAAAATTAGTCCTCTGAATTTAGTGATTGATTATGACCGTATAGCGTATTTACACGGACGCTCGGTTTTCCACTCGATCATATTGGTTTTGGGGTGTGACATTATTAATTTATACAGGGAGTTTGGGACATCAAAAGACACGGTCCCATTCGACTTTGGATATTCAATTGGAGAGCATAGCTTTGCTTCTTGTACATATAAGCATATGCTAATTAAAGTATTGTTGCAAGCATAATAACTCACTTGAGATTTAGTATATATTAAGTACCTAAGAATAAGAAGGCAAGAAGTTGTGTTTGTGAAAGGCAAACATATGCAATGTATCGAAGGAAGAAATTTGTATCATGTTTTTTCGGATTGTGTAAATTCAAGACACTTGTTTCCCGGTTTGTTTCCACGTTTCTAAAAAGAAACCGTGACACACAATGCATATGCCTCCTCCAACCACTGGATTGAAATGAAAAAATGAAAATTGTAAGGACGTGGTTTTATAAATGTCCGTATAGTATTTATGAGTTTTCTTTGTGTCCTAGATCACAGCAAGTATGTCGTATACCGCTACATTCGACACGTCAACACGATCATCCATGACGGCTTTAATCCGAATCCTGAGCTTCACACATCCATCATCTTCAAATGTGCATAGTGCAATAACATTAAGCAGCGTGCAAAGTGTGTCTTCAACCGTTCCCACTAGCTCCATTCGTTAAAAAGGTATAATATTTAATTTGGAGTTTTTAATGTATCCGTATTTATTTGGAAATTTTTTAAAAATGTTTTTATCAAAATAAATTGGATTTTCTAAGTCAAAATTAATTTTTGAAGACTTGTAGACGGAGTTCTTATAGAAAATATTTTTCGCTTTGGTCGTTCAAACGACATTGATTTGTCGTTCAAACGACATTGAGATGTCGCTCGAACGACAACTCAGATGACAAGCAATGTCACACGAAGGTTGTGAGAAGCTCGAGTGAAGCATTTCATCAAACGAACCCGTACTGTTTTGCTTATTTTACCTCGTTTAATAGGTCACGCGAAGTGGCTTCTAACGACGTCAGATGTCCTCCAAATGACATGCTATAATCGTTCGAATGACGTTTCCGACTTAATTTTGTATAAATATTTGCTTTTGTAATTAGGTTTTTTTATGTCTTTACAACCCCGTTTTCTGCAGAACAACTACGATTTTAAGACTTCATCTTTTAGCTTTTAAACCTCTTTTGATTAGCAAAACATCTCAAATATTTATGTGAATCATTCTAAACCCTTATTACTCATTCTACTCATTCTTGGAGTACAACTTGTGAAGTTTGTCTTGCACGATAGATATATTTATTGCTTTCAATCACAATTAGATGCATGCCTAGGGTTTAGTTAAAACTGGCGATATAATTAAAATTTAATTAAACAAGTTTACACAATGAACCTAAGCGCATTCTCAAAAATAAAAATAGTGACTTGTACATCTTCTTGCGCACACACAAGTAAAGATGAATATTCCTAAGTACATGCCTTTTCGGACTACCATGCATACCTGAGATATGTACATTGACTAAGATGAGGCTGAAATGCCCGAACTCAAATTATTACCACGAAATGTGAGATCTTGCCATTTGAATAAACTTCAAGGTCGGGGTGTTTGCATAACCATAAAATTCACAAATATATTCAAATACCATCTCTAAATACACAAAGAAGAAAATGAAATAGTTATAATACAACGACTTTAAAAAATTCTATATAATAATAATAATAATAATAATAATAATAATAATAATAATAATAATAATAATAATAATAATAATAATAATAATAATAATAATAATAATGATGATGATGATGATGATGATGATGATGATGATGATGATGATGATGATGATGATGATAATCCAATGGAAGTCATCAGATTTTTTAGCTTACCTTTATTGTGGCTTCCATTTGTAACACCCCGCCTAATGAAATACCGAGTGGCTAGTCCCATACCCAATTAAAACATAATATACATTTGTCTCATTCTTAGCATCACTGTCGAAAACATTTACAACTCACCAATACCCAATTAAGCTGGTGTTAAAAACTTTCCAAATTTTAATTTAACAAATTCCATTTCCAGTTTAAGAATAACACAACACATTTTATTCTACAACATTGATAACCAAGTAGATGACACAAAAGAATTTGAATGCAATTGGAATAAACATTCCCAAATAATATTAATCCATTACAGTAATCCCAACAATATTAAATGTATTAAAAAGACCCGAATACAATAGTATTTGACCCCGATAGAAGAAGATAGCTGAATCATTTGGGCGACATGCCCTAACTAAGAATACTGTGAATCAAAAATATGATAGGCGTCTAAGCAAAACTCCATAAATCCATAGCCTATCATAATCCGCTAAGGTTGGCGTCCCTGCTGCTGAACACCTGATATAGAAGATACAATAGAAGAGAAAATATGCAAGGAAACGGGTCAGAGCCCGATTGTGAAAATAATTTTGACAACAACAAGTATTTAACAAGTGCAATAAAGCATTTATTATGTACATGTTAGTATCCAACTCTCAATTGCTATTCTCACCTCTCAACTAGAGTGCACACTTAACGTTTCCTATTAACCTCCTAGTTAATGATTCCTCTTTAACAATTCCATAATATAATTCCATCCCATATCATAACCCCGTATGTCCCATACCATACGTGAGATAATTATTCTCATACGTTTCCCATTAACATGATTCAATTATCATTAATATGAAGTAAGCTTTTCAATAAATATTCATTAACTTATTTCAATTCTCTTTCTCTATTTACCGTTATCTACAATTATCGCAAAGTAGATGATTTAACCATAATATATCCATTCATTTATTTAATCCATTATATATATATAATACGGCACCCCGAGTCACAGCTGTTGCAATGCATTACTCTGCTATCACAGCTGCTGCAATGCATTACTCCGCTATCATGTCCCAATATCGCTGGTCGCCGAATAGGAGACAAAAGGTTCGGTGAGGATACCTCGAACCATAAACAACAACACAATCATTGGAGGCGAACATAGTTCTCATACCCATGGGTCACGCACATACCTACGTACCCATAGTCAGCGGACTTATCAACTCCCCGATAAGTCTTTCATAGACCTATGTTCTCGAGTGACAAATCAAAGATCCCATGGATTCATTAGGATATGACTGCCCTCACGCGCAAACCTCCCGTCGATAGCAAGTAAGATATGTATGTCATACACATAATAATTAATCAATCAAATAGGCATTATCATACCTATAATATACTATCAACAAGGTACTTACATTACCCTTAGATAATTCCCATACGTAGCATTATATCTCTTTGAAATCCCACGTATTAAAATGTCATAACTTTACTTCTTAATTTAAGTATTCCCGAGCCTCACTCAATACTCACGGTTCAAATAGGTTTTTCCTCAACATATATTCAGTAAGAAGTCACTTATATCCTACTGGTCCATATCATTATATCTCCTGAATTACTACGAATTAAACTCTCCCTTTCATTAGGGTTAAAACCGATGGTTTCAAATCTCTTATAAACACTTCTTCTTCCACTTAGGATTAAACCCTCTTGTAAACTTAAGGATACCTAGGTGTTATATTAAATTATTCCTACTGGTCCCATCTTTAATCCTCATACTTCCCCATTTAGAATTCAACAAATGAATCTAACAACCGAAATTCCTTTAAATTAATTCTCATAATTCCAATCAATTCATTCCCAATTAAATTAATTCAAATCTTATCAAGGGCTCACTGATATTTTCTAAGTCCCATAATATCCAAATAATAATCACCAAAGATCCGCAAAAGGTTTGGGAATAAGAATCAGCATTTATAAGAAACAACTATAGAAATTCTGGGGAGGTCGATCGATCGAAGGCAGGGGGTCGATCGATCGATCCCTCAGGTCACAGCCTGGTTTTCTGCATTTTCTGCAACTACGGGTTTCACCATTTTTATTCATTCTAACCTTCATATTAACATCCAAAATGACTTATAATCCTTACTATATGATATATCAACATATACAAGTGATTTCTAATGATCTAAACATCCTAGAATCATCAAGAGATTGGATTAAAAAGCATGTTTATATCCTTATTTCCAGAAAATTATCTACATATCATCTTCAAGAACACATCAATGGTTTTCATAATTTCTTCAACAGATTCATGACTATTTCGTGGATTATTATCAACCTACAACATGAGTTTAATTCCTATATCATTTCAGTTTCCATAAATCCATTTAATACTCCATTATTTCTTCCAAACATGAATAATCTTCTCTTTTCATAACTATTCTAACATGGACAATATACAAACTTAAATTGCCATTATCAAACACTTGCCTTTACTGAAGGTCTGATCCTTTGGTGTAGTATATCTCAGGTGGTTCTCCCTTTTTCGGTGAGCTTTCGGTGGAGGTTGGTGGTGGTGACACTTAGTTCTTAGTTCTTCTCCTTCCCAAGTGGACTCCTCTCTTCCCAAGCAACCTTTCACTCTCTCTAGGAAGATAACTTCTCTATTTTGTGTAGATGAGATGAATAACACACGTACACTTAATCTCCAATTACTTATAATAAGACAAAACCCGAAATCACTATTCATCCCCCTTGTAAAAATGACCAAAATGCCCTTTTGGGTTGTCTTTTCATTTCCAAATGACCCGAGACCCAAATCCAACATCCAAATTGACTTTTCTGACTATTTCAAACCTTACGGACACAACGACGCCGTCAAAATGACTATAAGGTCGATAGAAAATAAATTTCCTTTTTAATTTAATAATTGAGTCCCGACACGTCCCATACCGCGTCTGACTACAAATCCAAATTACAGAAATTATATCACACCGTCATAACAATGACATCACATTCATATATTACCTAAATATCTTTAAGTAATATTCAGAATTATCAATTTTAATATCCACAATTCGGATAAAGCCCAAATGAATTAATTTATAGTAAAATCCAATTAATCCATTAAGTTAAAATATAACCCATTTTAAAAGTCATAAAAATTACGGGGTCAACTCCAAGTATAAATCTCACATCGCAAGAAATCTAAGACGTACCGCCCATACAGTACATTAACAAAAATCCCTATCGATGTTATACGCCAAGCCTCACCATATAGTTCCAACTGAATCGAATATAAACTTTACCCAATCTTCCCTATACCATCCTCGTGACAAACTTAGGGAAAAATAAATGATCCTCTCGTATTGAACAAATAAATCTTGAAGTCTTAACTACTTACCTTTTTCACAATTATGAAAACTACTACAATCTAATCATCCAGGGCGCCCATATACCCTCTCGTACCGCTTTCAATATTAAAATTTTCGCAAAGGTTATAAACTCATATCCCAAAGACCTAACTTATTTCGACTCCCAACGGTTATTAGTTTCATGCGTGGGGTGTCTCGCAAGCAAAATCCAAACAAGGAACCACCCCGATACACTACTTCCTAAAGTAGTCGGTCATCGAAACTCCTAAGGTCCTTAGTCAATAGTATATAAAAATTTGGTTTATCGAAAAAAAATATCAGGTTTATCGATTCAAACAAAAAAATTTAGGTTTTATTGATTTCAAATAGAGTCTACTCATCTACTCTTCTCTAGAAGACAAGATGCTGGTTAATAGTAGTACATACGATCTCGTATACCACAAGTCAATGCATGCCGATAGTCACATCATGCTCGGACATGCCCAAAGTAAGTAATCCCATGATAAAAATCAAACCCACGTGATAACATGTAAAATATAGGTGTCCCACACCCCTCAGTGAGTCTACGTAAATAATAGTGATATAGGCTAAGTTTAGTAACCCTTTTGCCCACACAATATTAATCGCTACAAAATTCAATAAACGCCTCATAATTCCTTAGATAGAAAACATACCCTCATTCGCGGGTGGTGGTTGTTGATTCACTTCCTGATGGACGTTATATGCACGCTCGTACTGACCCTGCTGCGCGGGTGCTGCTGGAATGGGAGGTAATGCTAGCACCGGAGCTGGAGCTGGAAGAGCAGCTGGTGGAAACACTGGTACCTGTGGCTCCTGTCGAGCATGTTGTTGCTGAGGGAATTTGTCTTTCTCAGGACAATCTTGACGTTTATGGCCATACTTGCCACACACGAAACATTTTCCCATAAACTTTCCACCACTTTGTCCCTGTTGACCCCGAACTTGCTGACCATTACCTCCCTTCCCTTGACCCTGATGAGCCTGTCTCTGGCCCTGATGGCCCTGTTGTCCTTGCCCAATACCTCTATCCTCAAGTCGAGAATCTTCAGATCGCAAACGCTTAGCATAGTCCCCTGTCTGGGAACCCTGATCACTCTGACGTTGATCACTCTGCCCTGACTGAGTCCCACTAGAACTGCCCCCGGTAGTCTTGCCTTGAAGGCTTGACCCAAACCCCTGCTTGACACCCTGATTATGGAAGCGGTTATCCTGGCAGTGGAGCATTGCAGCATTAAGAACATCTGCATACGTACGTAGTGAAAGATTCCCCAATAAATGTTGGCGAATCTTATAGCTCAATCCATCAGTGAACATTAGAATTCTCCTCTCCTCAGTGGGTACTTCTGCTGGTACCAAATTTGTTAATCTCGTAAATTCTTCCTCATATTCCGTCACAGTCTTCTCTCCCTATTTCAAATCAAGTAGTTTCCGCCTCATCTCTGTCTGGATGGCGGAAGGAAAATACTTCCCATCAAACCGTATCCAAAAGTCTTGGATAGTCATTGTGTCCTTTTCCTCCATAGTGGTCGTAGCTTCCCACCATTGCAAAGCTGACCCTACTAGCTTGAATGTAGCTAGTATTTGACGTTGAACCTCAATGCATTCGATCATTCTCAAGTGCCGTTGGATGTCTTTCTTCCATTGGCTAGCAGTCACAACATCTGATCCTCCCTGAAACTCAGGTGGGTGCGCTTTCTGAAAAGCATCCCTCGCTCGTTCCCATGCAGTAGGAAACACTTGCCCTTGCGCAGGTGTCATAACCGGTGTCGGTGCGGGAGCCTGCTGAACATCAGCTACAGCAGCATTGACTGCCTGAGTGGTAATTGCAGCAACTTCGGTCGTAGTCATCGTACCCTGAGCTGGGGCGGGCTGAGGTGCACGTCGAGGAGGCATCTGAAACGAGAGAACACTATCAGTATTTGACATCTCAAAATAGCTGAAGATCGTAGGCGTAAATAGAAAAGCAATAATCCTACTCATGGGGCTCTACATCAAAGAACGCTAAGCTGAAGACACAATAAGCCGTACAGATCCTAAAGGACACTAGAACCTGATGCTCTGATACCACCTGTAACACCCCGCCTAATGAAATACCGGGTGGCCAGTCCCATACCCAATTAAAACAGAATATACAGTTGGCTCATTCTTAGCATCACTGTCAAAAACATTTACAACACACCCAATACCCAATTAAGCTGGTGTTAAAAACTTTCCAAATTTTAATTTAACAAAATCCATTTCCAGTTTAAGAATAACACAACACATTTTATTCTACAACATTGATAACCAAGTAGATAACACAAAAGAATTTGAATGCAATTGGAATGAACATTCCCAAATAATATTAATCCATTACAGTAATCCCAACAATATTAAATGTATTAAAAAGACCCGAATACAATAGTATTTGACCCTGATAGAAGAAGATAGCTGAATCATTTGGGCGACATGCCCTAACTAAGAATACTGTGAATCAAAAATATGATAGGCGTCTAAGCAAAACTCCATAAATCCATAGCCTGTCATAATCCGCTAAGGTTGGCATCCCTGCTGCTGGACACCTAATATAGAAGATACAATAGAAGAGAAAATATGCAAGGAAACGGGCCAGAGCCCGATTGTGAAAATAATTTTGAAAACAACAAGTATTTAACAAGTGCAATAAAGCATTTATTATGTACATGTTAGTATATAACTCTCACTTGCTATTCTTACCTCTCAACTAGAGTGCACACTTAACGTTTCCTATTAACCTCCTAGTTAATGGTTCCTCTTTAACAATTCCATAATATAATTCCATCCCATATCATAACCCCGTATGTCCCATACCATACGTGAGATAATTATTCTCATACATTTACCATTAACATGATTCGATTATCATTAATATGAAGTAAGTTTTTCAATAAATATTCATTAACTTATTTCAATTCTCTTTCTCTATTTACCGTTATCTACAATTATCACACAGTAGATGATTTAACCACAATATATCCATTCATTTATTTAATCCATTATATATATATATATATAATACGGCACCCTGAGTCACAGCTGCGGTGCAATGCATTACTCTGATATCATGTCCCAATATCGTTGGTCGTCGAATAGGAGACAAAAGGTTCGGTGAGGATACCTCGAACCATAAACAACAACACAATCATTGGAGGCGAACATAGTTCTCATACCCATGGGTCACGCACATACCTACATACCCATAGTCAGCGGACTTATCAACTCCCCGATAAGTCTTTCATAGACCTATGTTCTCGAACGACAAATCAAAGATCCCATGGATTCATCAGGATATGACTGCCCTCACGCGCAAACCTTCCGTCGATAGCAAGTAAGATAGGTATGTCATACACATAATCATTAATCAATCAAATAGGCATTATCATACCTATAATATACTATCAACAAGGTACTTACATTACCCTTAGATAATTCCCATACGTAGCATTAATATCTCTCTTTTAAATCCCACGTATTAAAATGTCATAACTTTACTTCTTAATTTAAGTATTCCCGAGCCTCACTCAATACTCACGGTTCAAATAGGTTTTTCCTCAACATATATTCAGTAAGAAGTCACTTATATCCTACTGGTCCATATCATTATATCTCCCGAATTACTACGAATTAAACTCTCCCTTTTATTAGGGTTAAAACCGATGGTTTCAAATCTCTTATAAACACTTCTTCTTTCACTTAGGATTAAACCCTCTTGTAAACTTAAGGATACCTAGGTGTTATATTACATTACCCCTACTGGTCCCATCTTTAATCCTCATACTTCCCCATTTAGAATTCAACAAATGAATCTAACAACCGAAATTCCTTTAAATTAATTCTCATAATTCCAATCAATTCATTCCCAATTAAATTAATTCAAATCATATCAAGGGCTCACTGATATTTTCTAAGACCCATAATATCCAAATAATAATCACCAAAGATCCACAAAAGGTTTGGGAATAAGAATCAGCATTTAAAAGAAACAACTATAGAAATTCTGGGGAGGTCGATCAATCGAAGGCAGGGGGTCGATCGATCGATCCCTCAGGTCACAGCCTGGTTTTCTGCATTTTCTGCAACTACGGGTTTCACCATTTTTATTCATTCTAACCTTCATATTAACATCCAAAATGACTTATAATCCTTACTACATGATGTATCAACATATACAAATGATTTCTAATGATCTAAACATCCTAGAATCATCAAGAGATTGGATTAAAGAGCATGTTTATATGTTTATTTCCAAAAAATTATCTACATATCATCTTCAAGAACACATCAATGGTTTTCATAATTTCTTCAACAGATTCATGACTATTTCGTGGATTATTATCAACCTACAACATGAGTTTAATTCTTATATCATTTCAGTTTCCAGAAATCCATTTAATACTCCATTATTTCTTCCAAACATGAATAATCTTCTCTTTTCATAACTATTCTAACATGGACAATATACAAACTTAAATTGCCATTATCAAACACTTGCCTTTACTGAAGGTCTGATCCTTTGGTGTAGTATATCTCAGGTGGTTCTCCCTTTTTCGATGAGCTTCCGGTGGTGGTTGGTGGTGGTGACACTTAGTTCTTAGTTCTTCTCCTTCCCAAGTGGACTCCTCTCTTCCCAAGCACCCTTTCACTCTCTTTAGGAAGTTGGCTTCTCTATTTTGTGTAGAGGAAATGAATAACCCACGTACACTTAATCTCCAATTACTTATAATAAGACAAAACCCGAAATCACTATCCATCCCCCTTGTAAAAATGACCAAAATACCCTTTTGGGTTGTCTTTTCATTTCCAAATGACCCGAGACCCAAATCCAACATCCAAATAGACTTTTCTGACTATTTCAAACCTTCCGGACACAACGACGCCGTCAAAATGACTATAAGGTCGATAAAAACTAAATTTCTTTTTTAATTTAATAAATGAGTCCCGACACGTCCCATACCGCGTCTGACTACAAATCCAAATTATAAAAATTATATCACACCGTCATAACAATGAAATCACATTCATATATTATCTAAATATCTTTAAGTAATATTCAGAATTATCAATTTTAATATTCACAATTCGGATAAAGCCCAAATGAATTAATTTATAGTAAAATCCAATTAATCCATTAAGTTAAAATATAACTCATTTTAAAAGTCATAAAAATTACGGGGTATTACACCATTATTTAAACATATGAATTCATGAGCGGATCCATTGCAACACTCTCTCACAAACTTAAGCTAAAGACTCATCAACACCGAACCCATTCAAATTATCTGTGACACCTCGCTTATTTTAACCATGGGTGATCAGTCTTTCATTAAAATGAAAAGGAATCTCATTTGGTTCATTCTTAGCATCACCGTTGAAAACTTTTTAAATTACTAACCACTTATGATAAATTAAGCCGATGTCAAAATTTTATCTTAATTAACCACACAACAATAAGCTAAATGAAATATTCTAAACCATCCACACAATGATAGAGTACCGAATAAACCATCGGTTCCCAAATAAAAATCCATCAAAAAGTTTATAGTAAATAAAACCAAGTCTTATAAATACTCAATAACTGAAATACTAAATACTCTGAAGGGGCAACAAGACCAAATGAAATAATAAAATAAAATCCTATCTAGGAATGAATAACTGGAGCATCCACATCAAATCCTGCAAGCCTCCACAATGCTGCAGCTACACATCGCTGGAATGAATCATCAAGCTTAGCGTTCCTGTGACTGGACACCTAAATTGTGATTTAAATACTTACTAAATATTTTCAAAAAGGTTTTCTCGTGCTTCAAATCGTGTCAAATCTATTCCTCACCTCTCATCTAATATGCATGCCTAACGCACCCTACCTAGCTATGCTACCTAACTTAACT
The DNA here is from genome assembly GCA_949130495.1 of Sambucus nigra. Classification (NCBI taxonomy): domain Eukaryota; kingdom Viridiplantae; phylum Streptophyta; class Magnoliopsida; order Dipsacales; family Adoxaceae; genus Sambucus; species Sambucus nigra. Next base: position 557,053,659 of record OX422212.1, on the reverse strand, counting down.
AGACATCTGTATCTAACTAATCATAAAGGTTCAACTCTCTCCGTACCACCCATATAGTAGTACGCTATCGTAACACTAATAATTAACATTTCTCATATGTTATTATTAAACCATTTAGATTAAGTTCTCATACTTAATTAACTTTTTGATATCCACTATCTATCTTCCTACTATCACACAAGTAGAATAGTCATCAATTATTATCACACCATTAATGAGGTTTCACCACACTTAATTTGCTTTTAGATATACACTGTTTAACTTTTCTACTATCACATATAAGTAGAATAATTCACACTTGTATATATTCATCACACATATGATATATACAACTATAGCATCCTCGAAATGTCCCCTCGTGATGCTGGCATATACCGGGATCTGTACCATAAGGAGTCCTTACAGGAGACTTTCTGTATATATATATATATATATATATATATATATATATATATATATATATATATATAATATATAAGCATGTCATGTACAAGCATACACACAACCTATCAATATAGCCAGTATAGGTATACATATAACCTATAATATGTCCCGTACATAGTATATAACTTTCAAATTCTTAACGTACTATCAATTTACCATAATGACCTCTCATATACATATTTTTGAGATCGCTCACTACACGAAGGGTCCTAGTTACCCCTTAATTAATGTCAGTAGATAATCTATCTCTATACTACTGGTTTAAAACTTGAGTTTACTCACGCTCCCCGTAACCCGTTCCAAATCCCAAAATTTCATTAACTACATATCATGCCCGAAAGGTTCTAGCCTTAAATCCTCTTCTTTGTCTAAGACCGAGCCTTACCATAGTTTACCGAAATTCAATAGGTCCCTCCCTATAGTCTAAAAAATCACCCAAAAAGAATCTCGATCAAAATTCACAATTTCGATCATAAACAAGAGAAGTTGGTGAACTCTGGGTAACCGAATCGAGTCGTAACTATTCTGGCAGATTAAACACCCTGTAGTAAAACTGCAATTTCTCCCTCTACAGAACTCCAACTGATCTCATTCAAAGCTCATTGGAAAGATAAGACCTAGAACTCTCCAAACATATATGTCTTTCACTCTAATTCTAAGAACAATTAAACGGCACACGTTTAAAGTAACATAAAAAAATTTGGCAGACTGTCATTTTATGTTCATAAATCAAACCCTAAGTTATTCAAAATTCATGTTCTTCAACTAAGAACCCAACAAGATTCCATCTTTATGTATCATAAAAATAAAATTTCGAATTATAAATATCAGGAGGTTAGATTCTAATATGATTCCCAACAAAGCATGAATCAAAACCCCAAAATACATTCCAAAATCATGTATTCATCCAATCTTAACCCTATACTATCATCGTTATTATAACATGCTTGAATAAAGTGCAAGATAAATACTTGCCTTGGTCCAGAAGGTCTGATTTTCATTGATTGATGATGGAGTTGTTCTTCCCTTGCACCGATCTCGATTTCGGCAATGTCCGTGGTGCCAAACGATGTTGGAAAGCCTAGATTCCTTCTCCTCTTCCTCACCTATGGCCTCCTCTCTCTCTAAGTTGTTCTAACCCTAATCTCCCATTCCATTAGGCTGATATACTTCTAAAATTTTTGAAATTTCATCTACCACAAACTCTCAAATGATCGAAACGCTCTTATTTGATTTCAGTTTGGTCTAAAATTATTCCGGGACCCAATCACACACCCAGGCACATTCCCAATCAACACACCCAGGCACATTATTCTGACTATTTAGACCCTTTCTGAATCAATCGCGACCTCAAAATCACAATCTGAAACACTCTACCATGAGTTCCCATCTCGACCTCATATATTCTACACTCGACCCTCGGTTGAGATATAACACAGTCACGTCACAATTACCCGTCATGACGTAAAATAACAAGTCAATATCCACTTAGTAATTATCTCCCATAAACATTTATCATCACCTCTCCAGATTAATATTTTAATCAACAAGAAAAGTAAATCCCACTAAATTACGTCACACGTGAATTCTAAAAATTACTGAATTAATTAATTTCTAATTACTCAAAAATACGAAGTGTTACATTATCTTTGTATTTAACTACCCACCCAGTTACTTGACTGCAAAATATGAACAACCAATAAGCATAATGAAACTACAACTAAAAATTGTAGCAACACCAGTAGAAGAAATGTCAACAAAGAAGGAGAGCAAAAAATAAAAACAAAAATCATGTCAGATTCATAATACCATAAATACAGGCAAATGAAAAATACTTTTAGTGTAACAATATTTTAATAAATTGTCAAAAAAATGCTCTTTAAAATTAAATATTAAAAATAATTTATTTGTGTTATGTACACTATTTAATAAATACAAAAGTACAAAATTACGAATTGTAATCTAATTACAGAACTAAAACGAAATTACAGAAAATAAAGACTTACTTGAATTTGCAGAAACAATCACAGAAATAGAATGATAATTCGAGCCCTGTGAATTTCACAGTGTCCTTAAGACAATTTATTCCCTCCAATATGCTCCGAGGTTGATGAATATTGTCTCCCAAGATAGAACGGATTTTCTAATTAATTATGTAGCACGAAAATAATTAATTACAATGAACTCAAATTCAGTTTATTAATTAATTAATTTCGTAATTAATTAATAATTAAAACCCAGAAAGTTAAATTAATTCGGCCCAAAAATGTAGGAGATTTTTATAAGCCTAAGCCCGAACCGAGCCGGCCGGACGCGCGTGGACCTTTGACCGAAAGTCAACCCGTGCATAGCTTAGGTCATCTCTCCTTCAAAGAGTTGGGATACCTCAAGGCATCCAAGCCTTAGTCCATCATTTGGGTTTTATTAACTTATCATTTTCCCACTACTCTTCCAATGTGGGACAAGAGTTAAAAGATACCCAATACATTAACTTTCATTGCTTTGTGAGTCACTTTGGGGACATATTTATCATTCATAACTTATTGAAATTGGACATATGAATATACTATGTTAATCTCCTTGCGGAGGAGAACGCGTTCGTAGATGGTCCCACGATTTTTGTAGTATGGGTCCCACCTAAATTTGAGCTCAAAAATCTGTCAAAAAATTTCTGAACAGTTTTCTAGATAGTCCAATTTTCCAACAATTTGTATATTTGCATTTTGATTGTAGCAATCGATGAAGCAATTTAATACAAGTCATGTGCTATAAATGCTCCTCATTAACACGTCAATAAGCACTGAAGGGTAGAGCATAAGGTTTAGTATTACTGTGAATACACAGAAGGGCGGTGCATAAAGTTTAGTAGTACCATATGTATGATGTGAATGCTCCTTGATGACATACGATTCCAAGTCAAAAAGTAGAGCATAAAATCTAACAAACAGATGGAGGTGAAAATTTGATCTATGTTGAATCGTCATATTTTGAACTTAGTGCTTTTACTGTACCGTACAATCAGAAGATTATTATAATTCCAAACATAATGATCCCCCAATACAAATTAAAAAAAATAGAACAAAAACAGTGTTTGAATTGTTGAATTGAACGCGCAAGAGCAAAATAAAAAGGTGTCGGTCAAGTGCATAACATATCAATTTATATCACAATTTGCAGGCTGGAGAACATAAAAGTAATTACCAAAGTTTCGCAGGAAACCTAAATGTCACCAAACCACACTTCTTAACTTATAGGTATTACCAAAAACAAACATAAGATTGTAAAACCATTGGTCCCACTGGCACAACAACTAGCAATAACAGACTTATGTCACATAAGCCAACAACAATCTAAAGTACCTTATTGTTATAAAACTCAGCCATTTGCCAATGAAAAATTAAAGTACCTTATTGCATTGCAGCTCTTCCATGCAGTAATTTTTCCTCTTGTTTGAGCTGTCTGCAAGGACTGACCAACAGACTAATGTCAAATCGACACAGAGAAGTAAGAATACTATTTGTCCAATACAACCCAACTAGCTTGGATTCTTTTGCCTCTGCAGTTGGAGTAAACAAACAGACTTATATATCTTACATGTAGGATCCGGTTGGAGTAAACAAACTTTTCCATTGTCGAGGTGAAGGGACATGTTTTCTTTTCCATTTTTGAATAAGCATCAGTCTTCTTTGTGACCTGCCAAAAACCAATTTCCTCATCTGTCAACAAGTGATTACTAATACTGCATCGGGCAAGCAGAAAAAGATTGATATAATAACTAAAGTATGAGATTGACGGTATATAAACCTCTTCCCCTCCTCCTTTATCCGGGATTGGGACCGACAATGCAAAGTAAATATTTACATTGGAGGAATTAAAAAAGGTTATAACATATAGCAAAGAGCAACTTAAGTAATCCAAAAATGCGAAACATAACGAACATAATAAAGTCCATAGAAAATACTAGCATAATAAAGTCCATAGCATAATAAAGTTCATAGCAAATACAAGCATAATCAAGTCCATATCATACTCAACACAAGCACGAATTTAACAAGTCACTAACAACAGTTAAAAGCAAGAAGTCATCGAGGTCCAACACTACATGTGATGAAAATTTTCGGCCTCACCACCCAACTTCCACTACCAACACCTCCGAGAAGTTGAAAACCACCTTATGTTCCCAGGTAAAGAGAAGTATGTTCCTCGAGCACTTTGTCCAATAATAATACCACCTCTTTCTCGTAATTCACTATGTGATTGTGCATTACATCTCGAGGAGTAGCGTTTGTCCTTCCCTTTCTAATAACATTACCATTAAACCCGTGCACATCACATGAGATACCATCTTCTAGTGAGAAGGATTCTATATTAAATGATGCAACTGTCCCATTACTTACACTTACTCCAACAGCTGGGGAGTAATAGGACTTCCCCAACGCCATACCTATCATTGTCTCTATATTATTTAGTTTATTATTCATGCCTTTAATTTTGAATTCCTATTGACGGTGGATTTGATCCGAGTCGTCGAGACCCGCAACGAGTCCCTTAGGGCTAGAGAAGCCAAAAGGACAACGGAGCATTTAGGCTCAAGACGACCAAGTATGCGAGAAGGACAATCCCGACATGGACATTGGGGCCAAAGGCAGGGGATTGACACACAGAGGTGTCTTATGTGTGAAAAGTGGGACCACAATAATTGGTTATGTCTATGGTGAGTCAGGGGATAGGAGTGGTATGTCCCACAGGGACAACAATTGCGAAGTTTTGGTTCGGTCGGATGAGAATATTATGTTCAGGAACCATTTGGGTCGCCGATGGATAGGCGAGAGGAAGCATAAGTTTTATCCTTGGATAGACGGGGTGAGTTTCGTGACACGGGTAGTCACAGTATTCTTGTTAACACTATATTCGCGTGGGGGACGAGTTTAGCGGGCGTTTAGTAGTGTTACTATTAAGTATATGTTTACCATGGGGTAACAGGGCCCTCTTTTGCTTTATCTGAAGGGAAGCAGGCGTGAAAACTGAGAGGGTATATTTTATGAGATTTACTCATTTTGAGGAGTGTTATGAAAGCATAATTTTTCCTCGGTATGGATTGGTTAGCGATGGGTGTGAACTATTATAGATAGTGATAGTAATTTTGGGTGTTCGTGACACCAGGTTATGAATGATTTTGTACTAGGTATCACCTGAGAGGATGTCTAGCCTATATATATGTTGTATTGTGGGGTGTGATAGACACATAGTGAGGTCTTATATTCTCATATTTTATCCCGATAAGTAGGGATGTCTACTGAAGTGAATCAGGGTGGTTAGATTTATTTTCGAGTTGGGAGAGATAGCTCGGTATTTATTTTGCGCAAGAACTAGTGATAGTAAGGGCGCGGTATTTTATGCTGTCTTTTATAGCATAAGAGTAGGCGTGTATGATTTTGTGTTAAGAGATAAGTATTTGGGGGTATGTGCCATGACTGAGGGTCTAACAGATATCAACGACCGATAACGTTAGGTAGTAGTGTATCGGGGGGTTCCTTGTTTGGATTTCGCCTTGTGAGACCTCCCACGCATAAAACTTAATGCAACGTTGGAAGTGGGCAGATGTTTGGTCGTTAGTACATAGGTTGGGTACCCCGATTATTATTCATATATAGGATATGACTACGGGTTAGAAGTTATACTACGGGTTCCGGTTAGCATAGTCAGATAACTTTCGTGCGGTTGAGCATGGGGACAGGGTGTATGGGCACGCTAGTTAATTAAGGTAATTTTTGTGCAATTAAGCACGGGATATAGGGTGTATGGGCGCCCTGGTTAGTGTGATTTCAGAGTCGTCTTAAATAAAAGGGATGTGTAAATAAACATATTGAATGTATGCCTGCGGGGAAGTCAGAGAATAAATGGAAAAGTGTAGTGAATTGAAATCCGTTTGAGAAAGGAAACGGTCTGACTATGTATATCAAGGAGAACTACCTCCACCGTAGGGAGTGGGAAGGTGGGGGAGACTTATGTAATAAGATATCCCTAGGCAAGGGAGAAACCCACATTTTTGGAAAGATAGAAAAGAGTATCACTTAGTTATATACCTAGAGTGGTTTTACGCATAGACAAGGTATAGATTCCTGCCCGACGAAAACCGCACATGGAATAGAGTTCTTGAGCGTGGGAATCGGTTTTGAATGGGACATAGTGAATTTATCATCGGGTAGACCATTTAAGGATGGAAAGAGATTGATTGGAGGGTATCAACCCGAAAATTTTTAAATTCTATGGTCCCAGTTAAGGGATTAATGCTCAGGTTAGTAAACTGCCATGAGGTGATCGGGACAGAGTTACATATTGGGTTGAACGAGTTGCCCATAAGTCGATGGGTAGACGGGAAGTGAGGATTGTGCATCTTATATTTTTGGATAATTCGGGAGTAGTATTTACCACAGGTAGAGCTACGTGTGATGCCTCGTAACGGTTTGGTCTGCATGACACCTTAGGAGACTTTATGGGAAAAGTTTCATTATCCACCTTTGGTAGATAAGAGGTGGGGAAATAACAAGTTGCTAGGGTTATGATCCATCAGTGGGAATCAAGTAAGTTGTATCCTTTCATATAGTTCAGGGACGTAAGGAGGGGTACGTCACCATGAGTTAAAGGTTCAAGTATGACATCATTAATCAAGGATGATGCGGGTAATTACCCGGAAAATAGTCACGTGTTTTGGCAACAAGGAAATTGACACCCATATAGGAGGGGAATTTCCTAACTGAGAGATAGTGGAGCCGGCGGAGTATAGGCTCATCTTCTGGGGAACTATGTTGTTAGGGGCCATCGAGTTAAAAATTTGTGACCAGATATTGGTTCGAGTGCCTCCTATGAAAGGAGTGATGAAGTTCGGTAAGAAAAGGGAGCTAGCGTCGAGGTATGTGGGTCATTTCCCTATCTTTGAGAGGGTGGGACTGGTAGCTTATCGACTGGGTTTGCCAGAACATCTTCAGCGGATATGGGATGTGTTCCACGTGGCATAGCTGGAAGGATGCAGGAGGAGCGATTTAGATTTTTGGGCACGTTCCGCTCGAGGATAATGACTTGCAATAAGACACCTCATATGAGGAGAGACTGGTAGCTATGTGAGCGCAAGCTGCAGTCTAAGATAATACCACCAGTTAGAGTGTAATGGAGTGGGGTCATCACAGTATTGATGAGTATACATGGGACCGGGAGGAGGATATGTGAGAGAAGTATCAAGTGTCATTCGCCGTAGTAATGACCAAATTTTGGGGACGAAATTCCTTTGTAAGGGGGGGAGTATGTAACACCCCGTATTTCTGTGCGTGTAATATTTAATTAATTCGAAATTTTTTAAATTACTTGTGTGTCGTAATTTAATTGAATTAATTATGGTAATATTTATTTAAATATTAATCAGAGAGTGAATGGTTAATATTTAGTGAAGAGTGCGACTATGTGATAATTGATTAAATTCGTAAGTTTCCAAGAACCCTTATTTAATTAGAGTCTACTTTTAAATCAAATAAATACACCCCCTAAACATGCATCTAAATCAACCCATCAAATATAAAGCATGCGACAGAGTAAATATGCTGAGACACAGATTTCAGGAAAAAAAAACCTTTCGGGTAAAACCTTTATTTCACTATGAATATACAAATCGCAACTTACAATTACATAAAGAAATCTGCAATGGATCAACGCGCAGCCAATTCACAAAGACACGCAGTCTTGAACTCAACAAGAGAATACACGCAGTACCCTCCAAGGACTCGCAACCCAAACAACAACGAAAGAACCGCAACTCTCCTTAATGACACGCAGCCATAATACTTTGTAGAGACTCCCTCAGCAATGACACGCAGCCCTCGGTTGCAAAGATCTCCCCACAAAGGTTGAACAATAGCAAAGCTTGTGTTCTAGGGTTCCAAAAGATTCACAAAAGTAATTAGAATTTTTATGTGTGAATCAAAAAGATGTTTGGCACATCAAAAAATGAAGTCTTGTTGTGTTTGAACTCTTAGAAACGTTTTCTCAAAGACTTAGAAAATACAGCACCGAAATAGGTATATATATAAGAAATATGAATCGGTGGAAAAACATCACACGGAATAGTTCGAATTTATCTCAGGCGGATCGGTTCGGCTTGGAGGCGGATCGGTCCGACCTCGGATCGGTTCATTTTTCAAAAGGGCCTCTTTGGGTTGCCTGCGATCCGGGGTATTCTGGTGCAAAGCGAATCGGTTCGGTAGGGAAGTGGATCGGTTCGTTTAAAATATGGGCGGACCAGTCCGGTTATCCAGAAAAATTTTAATTCTTTTAAAAGCCTCTTTTTGCTTGAAAAAACTTACTTCTTATTTTTATAAAAAAACATTTCATAAAAATTTCCCAATACTAAGTATGAAACTTTAAGGGACATAAAAACAAAACTTTACCAAGTTCATTCTCGCAGAGGTTATGATGCTGAAGACGCTTTGATATTCGGATCCGTTGATGTAGATGCGATCTTGAATTTCTTTAACGGTGTAACGGCGTATGACATACAAATTGATAATGGGCAAAAATGTCCTTACATTTAGAAAAATTTAATAATTAAGTCAATAGTAATAATTTATTTACGTCATAATGTGTATTAGTGACATTGCATTTATTTATCTCAGCCGGGAGTCAGTATAGACTAATTTGGGTGTGAGATAAGGATTTTTATAAATTAATTTGAATGTCAATTTTGAGTGCGCGGTTAAGTCCGGATGGGCCGAGATAGTCGGAAAAGTGTACCCGAGGGTAGTAAACAGGTCACGGGAAGTTTTAGGCATAACCTAGACCACATGGGGTTATTTGGGTCACTTGGGCTTGACCCATTAGGCTAAAAACGGGATTTGTGTTTTAAGACCTAAATCTAAGAGTGGGAAACGACAGAGAAACATAAACCTAAATCTAAGAAATTGGGGAGAAAGTGAGAGGGAGCAGTTAGAGCCAATTTGGGGATCTTTTGGAGATGAAACAAGGAACGGATTGGGTGCTCATCATTAAGCTTACCTCTACACCAATGGATCAGACTCTACGAACCCAAAGGCAAGTGGTTAACTTGTTGTGATGTTCAATTTTGATACTCAATTCATATTTTGTGATGTGTAAACCAAAATCCATTTTGGGTGTAAATGGGTATTCGGGTGAAATCGGGTTTTTGAGAAAGGGTATATCTTAATGAGATTTGGGGTATTATTAGTATGTTTCATGATTCTGTAGTATAGGAATATGAATCGTATGATTAAATCTAGCAAGAATTGACATTTAATTTTTTATAATAGAGATGTAAATTGTTTGGGTGTTTGAAACCCGGGTAAAACCCGAATCTGGAAAACGTCAGAATTCATGGAAATTTGTAATTAAATTAAGGCTTCTAGGTTGATTAGAACCTGTTTTCATATGTTAATATGGTTGATTATGATCGAAGATTACTATGGGAGAAATTAGAAGCTTGATTGTGTTAACAATGGCTGAAACAGAATCGTGGAGAAGAAAGGGACCTGGTCGATCGATTGATCGACCCAGGGCATCGATCGATCGATGGTCCCATATTTTTGGCAGGTTCGCCACTTTTATATATAAGGAGGGGGGAATCTAAATTTAATTCCTATGTTTTATTTACTCACAAATAAATAGTAGTCACATATTCCTAACAATTTTGGGGAAATAAATTGGGATTAAGGCGGATTTATGTGGGGCACTTTATGGATCAATTTGAGGAATTCGATTACAAAATAATTAGATACGGATCAAGTGAGCGAGTCCGGGTATGTTGGTTGAGTAACACCAGGGTATTAAATTAATTAATTCGGAGTCAGGATATAGACTTGGATAATATTTAACTTCGGGCCAAGTGAGCGAGCCCGGGTGTATGGGTTAGGTGACACCAAGGTAATAAATTAATTAATGTGTGAATTAATTAAATTAGAGTCGGAACTATAGACTCGGGAAAGTATTATATTAATTAATATATAAATTAATTAATAATCAGAGTTGGACCATAAACTCGAGATACTAAATATAGGCTAGTGTTACGTACTCAGTACATGGTAAAGCTGAGATATTTTATATTTATATATATACGGTGTGTGATAGTATATATATGGTGGGTGCATATAAATATAAGTGATTAGATATTATTAATATATATACTCTAGTGCTATCGGAGGAGGTTGCGCGATGTGGGTGAATCCCCTAGCTTGAGGAGTAGGGCGAGTATATCCTCAGGTCATAGCGTCCATTATATGGGTGAGGGGCTTATCTCACTTTCAGGGAAGGAATATGACCGCCTCCATTATGTATGTTTTTAGCCAAGTTAGTGAGCGATTCTGACTTGGGGTAACTAGGTTATGCGAGTACATCTAGTGTGATAGCACTTTAGATAGGGGTGGCAATTTTTGACACGACCTGAAAACCCGACTCGAACTCGACACGATTTTTGCAGGTCAGGTCATGGCTAAATAGGTCCGGGTCGAAATCGGGTCAAACCCGCTTAACCCGTTTATTAAATAGGTCGTGTTTCGGGTCAACCCGTCTAACCCGTCTAACACGTTTATTTTTCGAGTTGATTTCGGGTCACTTTCGGGTCAAAAAACCTATTAACCCGTTTAGACACGAATAATTATAAACCGTTGATTTTTTAATCTAACGGTCAGAAAAATGAAAAATCAAAGGGGCTAATTGAAAAACCTAATTGGAAAACCTAACTTTAGAAAAAAAAAAAAAAAGACCGCCGCACACTGCAGCAGGTCTCTTCTCTCTCGTCATATCTTCTCTCTCGTCTTCTCTTCCCATATCTTCTCTCTCGCCATCTCTTCCCACCGCACACAGGTAAAATTTCTTCTATTCTCTTCCCATCTCTTCGCACCGCACACCGTACACAATACTCACGCACACACACAGAACACACACAGAACTCACACACACACGCACACACACATAACACTGAACACACGCACACACACATAACACTAAACACACGCACACACTGAACACACGCAGAAACACAACACTGAACACACACGCACACAGAACACACACACACGCAGAAACACATTGATAAGGATTTCTGTTATTTCTGATTTTTTATTTTATATTTTTGATTTTTTTTTCAGGTACTGATTATTTTTCAGCAGGTAATTAGATTTATGTTATTGATTTCTGGTATTGATTTTTTTTCCAGCACATTGATTTCAGATTCCATTTTGTACACATTTAAATTCAATTTTTCTACACATTCACTTCAGATTCCATTTTAGTTTTTTGACAGAACATACACACTCATTTTATGACAGGACATACAAATTCATTTTATTTTATTCTTTCCAGATGGAATCTGATGGAGTTGATGTTAATTTAGTTGACAATTCTATTGATGTTGATGAAATAATGGATGAGGAGGAGGACGATGATGTTGTGGATCTGAATAAAGAATTTGCTAAAAGCCAAATTAAGGGTGGAAAGCGCAAAAGACGATGCACTTCTAACGTGTGGCCATTCTTTGAAATTCTCAAACAAAATGGCGTTGATGGCAAGCAAAGATGTAAATGTAAGAAATGTGGGTCTGTCTTCATTTGCGATAGCAGGTACGGAACCGGTAATTTATCGCGACATAAGAATAGATGTCAAAAAATTACTACACGTGATATTGGGCAGTTAATTGTTCAACAACAAATTGGTTCTGATTCAATATCTTTGGGTGCCCCAAAATTTAGTCCCGAATTATTTAGGGAGATGTTAATTGCCTCAATCATAATGCATGATTTACCTTTTTCATTTGTTGAATACAAGGGTATAAGAGCAATTTTCTCTTATCTACGTGAGGATGCACCACTCATATCCCGTAACACCGCAAAAGCAGATGTTTTGAAAATGTTTCATAGAGAGAAGGTCATTATTAAGAGAATGCTGGATGTAGCTCCCGGTAGAGTGTGTTTAACTTCTGATTTGTGGTCATCAGTTGTAACAGATGGGTACATATGTATCACGATACATTTTATTGACTAGGATTGGGTGTTACAAAAAAGGGTTTTAAATTTTTCATACATGGCTCCGCCCTATAATGGTATCTCTTTGTGTGATAAAATTTTCTCCTTTTAAAGGGATTGGGGGATAGAAAAAAAATTGTTTTCCGTGACCCCTGATAACGCTTCATCAAATGATACATTTGTTAGTATGTGTCGTACACAATTGAATGCTATGAAATCACTTTTATGCAATGGTGACTTCTTTCATATTAGATGTTGTGCACACATCCTCAATTTGATAGTTCAAGATGGTTTAAAAGAAATTGATGTGGGTGTGCAAAAAATTCGTGAAAGTTGCAAGTACATTAAGGGATCACAAGCGAGGAAAGTAAGCTTTGTTGAATGCGCGAAATTGTTGTCACTTGATGTTAAAAGAGGTTTAAGACAAGATGTTCCCACGAGATGGAATTCCACATTTATAATGCTTGAGAGTGCACTTTTTTTTCGTGATGTGTTTTCCCATTTGGAATTAAGTGATTCTAATTATAAGCATTGTCCTTCGGAGAGTGAGTGGGCGAAGATTGAGAAAATATGCAAGTTCTTAAGTGTTTTTTATAGTTTAACTTGTATTTTCTCTGGCACGAAATATCCTACTGCAAACTTGTACTTCCCTTTAGTGTTTATGGCGCATTTGACATTAAAGAAACACATGGAAAGTAGTTATCCATACTTACAAAATATGGCCGTGATGATGTATACAAAGTTTGAGAAGTATTGGGCAGATTTTAGCATGATATTAGCTATAGCGGTAATATTAGATCCTCGGTACAAAATTCATTTTGTGGATTTTTGCTACAAGAAAGTGTATGGGATGGCCTCACTTGAATTTGCGTAAGTACGAGAAAATTTGTTCATCCTCTTTGGTGAATATGATGTTAATCTTCCTTTTACCTCGGCACAAAACAAAACGGGTGATAACTTTAATCATGATTCATTTACCATGGATGATACACGTGATGTTTTGAAGGTAAATATTAAGTACATTTGTTAAGTTCTATTGACTTCAAATTTAGGTCTTTTTTAATTCATATTCATATTTTTTTCATCTTATTTTGTAGGAGTTTGATGATTTTGAAAGTGCGGAATTTAGTTATTGTTTCCAAAAGTCACAACTTGAACTTTATTTGGACGAACCAAGGATTGAAAGGAGTACCAATTTGGACATTTTGGCATTTTGGAAAGCAAATCAATTTAGGTCTCCCCAACTCGCATCAATGGCAAGAGATGAGCATTCCTATATCAACTGTGGCTTTAGAGTCGGCCTTTAGCATGGGTGGGAGGATAATTGATCAATATAGAAGTTCATTGAAACCGGAGGTGGCCGAGGAGTTGCTTTGCACAAAAGATTGGCTTTTTGGTGCTATTGGTAATTATTAATGGTTAATATAAATTATAATACAATTGTTCTAGTTGTTTTATCATTACAACTTTTGATATACTTAATAATTATGAATGTAGAAGCGGCAGAAGCTCAAATTGACGATCTCACCGAGGATATCTTGAATTTCGATATTAACAAAGAAGAAAGTCAATCATCTGATGCTCAATGCTCGACCTCTATTTTCGGTGAGCAAATTGTTATGTTAAATTCATGTGATAAGTTATTGTGTACTTATGAGTTATATATTTTGATATTGTATATTTCTGTATAGCACTTGGGGTGAAAACATGAGATCGGTTTCAAAAAAACATCAATGAATTGCAGATGAGGTAAATATTGCATATTAATATATAGTTTAATTAAGTATCCTATTTATTTTTTTAATCTTATTGTGCGTTGTACTCATTACTTTTTTTGTTCGTAGGTATGGAATGAAATGGAAGGAGACTAGCTTTTGGATAGAGTGGAGCATGACATCTTTTTGCAATTTGGTTGAAGATTTACAAATTGTAATTTGAACTTGAAATTTTGAATGTGTTGTAATAGATAATGGATTAGACTTTGTTGGATGATGTTATTTGGATAATGACTAAATGTTGTTGGTATTATTATGTTATGTTTATTAGATTTGACAAATATTTTTTTGATTAATGTTGTGATGTTGATTTGTTAAATTGTGTTTGGAAATAAATAGTGAAAATTATTTAATCTCATAAACAGGTCATTGTGGATCATGTAAACAGGTTCCCCTTGCAGATGACCTATTTATTAAGCAGATTAAACGGGTCGTGTCGTGTTAGCGGGTTGGACACGACCTATTTATTAAATAGGTTGGATGGGTCGTGTCGTGTTAGTGGGTTGAACACGACCTGTTTATTAAACGGGTTAGACGAGTCGTGTCGTGTAACCTATATATAAACAGGTTCGTGTTCGAGTCAGGTACAATGACACGATTACTTAAACGGGTCGTGTTCGTGTCAAAGGTATATCTAGAAATATCAGGTCTCGACATGACCCGAACACGACACGGCAACCCGAATTGCCAGGCCAAACTTCAGACAATACATCCGGTGAGTTATTACTCGGGGGGATGGGTTATATTTATATTCAACATATGTGTGAATGTTGTAATATGGTTCTACGTATATAATGGGATAAATAGTTATATACGGGTCATTAAATACATGTAGTGAATTGTATTAATTATATATGAGTTATATTCACATTCAACATGTGGGATTGTTGTAAGATAACTGTACGTACATAATGGGGTGAATAATTATATACGGGAAGTTTTAATACATGGAGAAAATTGTATTATTTATATAAGTAGTGAATGTTATATGGCTTTCAAGGAAAGATGATTAACTAAGTTAAGATGGTAAATAACTTATAAATCATGCATTAATAATACTCGGTTTAGAGTAGAATGGCAAGGGGAGATAATACCAGGACTAGTTGGACGGGGTAGTACAACTGGGTGGGGTTAAAGTAACCGTTAGGTGTGCACATTAGTGGAGGGGTGAGTATGTCCTCAAGGGAGTGAGACACTAACTTAAATATGAACCGCATTCATATATTTTTAATTACTGCAGTTAATTCACTTGCTAAATATTTTCAAAATGTTTTGGGTTCTAACCCTTGCTATAAAATTATTTTCAAAACCTTTTAGGTGTCCAGCCACAGGGACGCCAGGATTGATATTCTATTCCAGGGACGCGAAGCTGCGGCACATGTGGATGCTAGCAGGAGTTTGGTTTAGACGCATCGTTCATTCCTTCCTAGAGTAGGAATCAGTTATCAGTTTCAGTTTTACTTAGGGCTTGTCGCCCAAACTTCTCAGTACAGTTTTTAGATTTATTTATTCAGGTGTTGGATGATTCTATTGGACTATTTACTTTGGTGGCCGATGGTTTATTCGACATGTCGTTTTATTATTTATTCAATTGATTTAATTCAGTCGTTGTGTATGGCTCACATATAATTTCGCATGTTATTGTTTTGTTTAATTAAAAAGATAAAATTGGGCACCAGCTTTTTGGAATACTAGGTGGTTAGTAAGTTTTAAAAAGGTTTTCGACAGTGATGCTATAGATGAACCAACTAGAATTCCTGGTATATGACTGATCACCCGGTATTTTATTAGGCGGGGTGTCACAAATTTATTGAGAGCATTTAAATTTATTTCTCAGCCACACGTTCAAGAGAGCAATTAATTTATATTTTGCTCAATCATTGAAGAATAAGACTTGAGCCTACACTGCCATCATTTATTGAAGTCTCATTGAAGAAGAATAAACTTAGATTCAATTTATATTTTAAAGAGTTTCCTTATTCAATCTTTCACTGCAAAAATCAGATTTGTTAGAAGCTTTGTTGAATCTTCGGTTTGTAACGGTGATTAGTACCTACCCTCAAGTGGACCAAGGTCTTCGAGCCAGTATTTGCTTCAAGTGTTTGTAAAATGGTGGTTTGATCCTACCGTCAAGTGGATCAGGGATAGTGAAGTGCAAGGAGATAGAAGTTGCTCTAGGCGCGTAGACGTAGGTCGGGTTTGACCAAACCACGTTAAAAATACGGTGTCATTTATTTCGACATTTAATTTGCATATTTTACTTGTGCTTGCTTGAATTTATATTTTTAGCACTTATAGTTGAAAATTAATTAATTTCAACAATTGGTAAATTTATTTTAAGATTAAAATACTTATTTTCAAATTAATTAATTAATTTCAAAATATTAAGTTATATTATATACGAAAATTAATTTAATATTTGCAAGGTGTTCTAAATTAATTATATTTTGAAATTTTAATTTGTCTTAAAAATTTGCTAAACTCAGTTCCTCCCCCCCCCCCCCCCCCCCTTGAGTATATTCTGGACAACACTATGGGACCACCAGTTGTCTGCTAAGTTCGAGAAATACGATTTTTGGTTGAGAGAGGTACAGTTCTTGGGCCACATTGTGTTTGAGAGGGGGATATCAGTGGACACGGGGAAGGTTTCTACAGTGATGGAGTGGGAGCAACCCACTACACCCACCGAGGTATGTAGATTTTTGGGACTAGCCGAGTATTATCATCGATTCATTCATAGGTTCTCCAAGATAGTCGGGCCCCTAACGAATTTGACAAGAAAAGAAGTGCCATTTATATGGGATGATGCGTGCCGACAGGCGTTTGATGAGATGAAGACTAAGTTGACTATAACACCGGTTCTGGTACTACCTGGGGTAGGGATAGACTATATGGTCTTTATAGATGCGTCCTTAAGGGAACTTAGATAGTTTTGATTCAAGAGGAGAGGCCGATAGCTTATGCTTCATGAATGATTAAGACTCACGAGGGACATTACCCCACCCACGACTCTGAGTTAACAGCCGTGGTTTTTGCACTGCGAGTGTGGAGGCATTATCTCCTAGGGAAGAAGTTTCAGCTATTCACAAACAATAAGATCCTACAGTATTTGCTCACGCAACGAGAGTTGAACATGAGGTCGAGAAGATGATTAGAGTTTATGAAAGACTACCAGTTCGACATTTATTACCACCCGGGGAAGTCGTAGCGGATGCTTTAAGTCGCAAGTCGATATTAGAGTTAGCGGCAGTATGGAAGGCGAAGTGGAAATCACTTCGTGGGGATGACGAATTGATCCATGCATTTATGGTGGTTCTCACATCACGCGCGAGATCATCATTCGGGTCGTGAAGGCACAGTCAGGAGATCAACTTTGTTAGGAGTGAGTTAGATAGTTATTAGCCGAGGGAGCGGAGCATTATAAGGACACAAATTTTTAATTGAGTCTATATGTAGTATTGGCTTAGTTCTGGACAAAACTATTTGAGTCATAGGATATATGTTCTTGTATATCCTTCCAAGCCTATGACGAGTGTATGTTAAAGATGTAGCAACGTAGATTCAAGTTCATCCTTGCCAGGTTTTCGTGCCACGTTTCACGTCATCAACATGAGGATCCAAATATCTTCAAAAGTTATGAATGCATTTAATATATATAGGGAGAGTTGGAATATTTTTATGGATGTTATTTTTGTCTAAACGACTTTTTATTTTCAGAAAATCTTTTTAGAACTTTGTATAAAAAGTTCTGGGCTTAAAATGAATTTTTAAACACCTTTTGGATTTTTTGAAATGTCGTTCAAACGACATTATCTCGTTCAAACGCGCTCGTTCGAACGACATTGCTAACGAGGTTCAAACGACATTGTGCTAAATTCTTCTGTTTTTTCGTTCGAAGTTTCGTTCCAACGAACTCGTTCGAACGAGTTTTTCCAATGAATTATGTCCTTGTTTTTCCTCTGAAATATCGTTAGATGATGTTGTTCGAACAACATTGCTAAGTCGTTCGATCAACCTGAGCGGAAAATGATTTTTTTTTGGCAGTTTCGTTTTTAACCCCCCATGTTCCCCACCTGTCCCACTAACTTTACCAGCCTTACTTTAGTGCGGGAACAAGCTTTTTCAACATAACTTTTGACACACTATCTTCTACATCTTGAGAGTAAAAAGGTTTTTGATCAAAAGTTCAAGTTTTGTGTTTTTAATTTTCATGGATTAAATTCTACCCAAACACATACACCCATATGTTTTAGCTTAAATCCAAGTTTCTATTTATATATTTTGATTGGAGTGTTTGGCACTGGGTTTTCTCTACACCAACAAGAAGAGAAGTTTGGGTTCATTCTCTACCCATAAAAGAGAAGATTTATTTTGCTGCGGCTTTCTCACATGGTGAAACGTACCATGTGTGGTTGACGGTTGCTATGCTTCGATTAGTGGACTCTAAGAGTGCGATGGACATCGTGGTTATTTGCTAGACGGAGGTATTTGCAAGAAGAAGCATCTAGGCTTGAAGGGAGTCAAGTCGAGTGTTGTAAATCTATTTATCTTATAGTTATAAAACCATATCTATTAAATTTGTTAGGCTAGGGACGTCCGAGATTTTCCTGTTGCGAGTTTTCCTCGTACGTCGCGGCGTAGTGGTTGTGATTATATATTTTATCTTGAAAAAACACCTAGATGCATGCTTAGGATTTAAAAAGATAAAATTGGTTTAAATTCACAATCTCGTCTAATTTGGTGCTAAAATATGCTTGGGTAAATTTAAGTTAATTTAATTCAAGTCGACACAGTTTAATTTGATAATTTTGTTTGGCCTATATTGAAAATTATAAGAAATCATTGTTAGGGAAATTTTAGGACTTGGGTTGATTTAATTTTGTTTAAGTGGAACTTCAAATGTTTAAGCAGTTTTATTTTAAAATTTGTTTATGTTTTAAATTTGAATTAAAATTTTAGTTGGGAATTTAATATAACCATATCATTAATTTAAAGAATTTTAAATTTGGGGGGTTCTGCACCAACAAGCATTATTCTATTAGGTCGGATGGCGGATTGAGATTCTAGGGTAGATTAGTTATCTCAGATGATGAGGAGTTGAGGCGAGCCATTATGTCTCAAGCTCACAATTCACGCTTTACAGTAAATCCCGGAGGGAATAAGATGTATCACGACATGCAATGTTAGTATTGGTGGGTCGGGATAAAGAGAGACATTGCAGATTTTGTGTCCAAGTCTGCGACATGTCAGTTGTTGAAGTGGACCATTAGCGTTCTGTAGGTGTGTCACAACCTTTGGAGATCCTAATATGGAAATGGGAGAGTATTTCCATGGACTTCATACAGGACTACCTAGATCACAAAGGGGGCATGATTCCATTTGGTTGATTGTCAATAGATTGATGAAGGTGGCTCACTTTTTATCGGCCCGGACAGATTACAACTCAGAGCAATAAGCTAGACTTTTCCTTGTAGAGATTATAAA
Source organism: Sambucus nigra (assembly GCA_949130495.1). Lineage (NCBI taxonomy): Eukaryota > Viridiplantae > Streptophyta > Magnoliopsida > Dipsacales > Adoxaceae > Sambucus > Sambucus nigra. The sequence continues at coordinate 557,033,936 of OX422212.1, read as the reverse complement.
GTTGCATGGGATACCTGTCAACATTGTGTCAGACAGGGACATGACGTTTGTGTCTTATTTTTTAAGGAGCTTTCAACAAGCTTTGGGGGAAGTGTTGAGATTGATCACCTCATATCATTCTCAAATCGAAGGGCAGATAGAAAGGGTGAACTTGATGTTGGAGGACATGTTACGGATTCGTATTTTATATTTTAAGGGGAGTTGAGAGCAGTATTTGCCTTTGGTGGAGTTTGCGTACAACAATAGCTACCAGTTCACTATTGGGAATGCACCATTTAAGGCACTTTATGGGATACCTTATCATTCACCCTCATGCTAGTTGGAGGTGAGGAAGAACAAGTTACTTGGGTCGATTTCATTTAGGACACCTCACAGAAGGTAAAGATGATTCGATCCAAAATACGAATTTCCCAGGATAAGCAAAAGAGCTACGTAAATGTGGGCCGGAGACACTTAGACTTTAATATACGGGATCAGATGTTGATTAAAGTGTCTCCCATGAAGGGTGCGATGAGGTTTGAGAATAAAGGGAAGATGGCTCCCCGATACGTGGGACCATTCCCTATTCTTAAAAGGATTGGGCCCGTGGCATATCGGTTGGAATTATCGGACCACTTGCAGCGGATGCACGATATTTTTCATATATTTGCATTACGTAGGTTCCTTCGAGATGAGATAGCGTACCATCACATTGACATTGATGAGATAGAGCTCCAACCAGATGTTACTTATGATAAGAGATATGTAGGTGTTCTGGACCGTCGGGAGTGTCGACCTTGATTCAAGGTTGTTCTTATAGTTCGGGTGCAGTGGGGACACCATCGGGAGGATGAGTCGACGTGGGAGATGGAGGATGATATGCACATGAAATATCCTAAACTCTTCCAGCTAGGTACGTACTCTCCTAGATTCCTCGTTATTAGGGGAAAGAATGTATTACCCCGTATTTTTCTAGAATAAATAAAACTATATTTTTGGAATAAAATAAAATTTGTGAAAATTAAATCGGTGAATTTAATTTATTAATTTCAAATGAGCTATTCTTTGTTATGTCATAATCATGTGTGATTGATATTTTTATGCTAATAATTACAATGAAAAATAATTGCATGTGTAATAGATTATTAATGTATAATGCAATGCTCGATTATAAATGTAATTGTGAATAAAAATAATTAGGACGCATTTCGAGAAGTCATATGGGCTCGTTTAGGTATTTTAAATCTTTAGAAATGGTTCCGGGGTATAGGTAAATAAGTTGGAAGACTTTTGGGCTAGTATAATTATAGGTTCGGACTCATATGGGGTTCCAAAACTTGGAAAATAAATCCAACTCGGGATTTAGGACTAATAAATGATTAACAGGAAGATTAACACTCCCCGCACTTAATCAAATACGTAACCCTAATAGCCCCACCTCAAAGAGAAGAGAACAGAGGCCGAAAAGGAGAATGAATAAGGAATTCAAGGGGAAATTCATTAACCGCGTATCCAAGCAATAATTTCCTTGCTTAATTTAATGTTCAATGTGCTTCTTGATTCATTGTAGTATACCCCATGTGGTTTCGGGATTTTAATTTATAGTTTAATGATTAAATATTAGAGATTAATCTTATGCATGTAGAGTATTAATTCGAATAAAGGTTGTTAACCTAGAAATCTAGGATAATCAAAATCTTGAATTGGATGATAGATGCCTTAGGGTTCTTGGGATAGATTTGGAGAATTGAAATCACACGTAGAGATTTTTTATACATGTATATGATCTGGAAATTAGTGACTCTGAACCCATATTTTATGCCCCAAAATCTGATTTATACATAGTTGATATTGTGGTAGAAAATATGGGCTAAGGGTCTTTATTTAATCATAACAATCTTGGGAATTGGGGGAAAAATTGATGTTAATGTATGAAATTAATGACTCTAAGATAAGTAACTAAGTAGTAAGGACCTGTTCATATGATCATCCCGTAGTGGAAAAATGTAGCAGATTTGGGCTTCTGCCCAGGTCCGAATCGATTCGGCCAATAGGTGAATCGATTCGGTTATTGGTCGAATTGATTAAGCCAAATGGCGAATCGATTCGGCCCTTAGGGCAGGTTGAGCTGGGACCGGGGATGGATCCGGGGTATTTTTTGAAGTCCATACGAGTTAGTGGGGCAACATTTGGGTCGACGATGAATTTATTAAAATGCAAATGTAGCACATATATTGATTGGAAAATTATATTTAACTAGATGGTTAAATAACCTTTCAAATAAGAAGGAATTAATAATTAAATAGATGGTCAATTGTTAATGGGTGAATATTTATGGATATCATGTGGGATATTTTAGGTAATTATAGAGTAATTAACTACATATATTATATGGGAATAATATGTATTTGTATTTATTTTTGTGGACATACCAATGTTTGTGGACGGTCCTATCGACTTGAGGTTTCACGCACTCGGGACCGTAGCACACATCGGCACATGTAGGCTAGATGTTGTGCAGGTCATTTTTATAGATACTACGTAGCAGCACCATCTATGAGAGGTACGTGTAGATGCTGGGATCCTTTGTCACCGTAAATATGGGTTGTGAACTGGTATACTGCATAGGGACCGCCGTCCCACTTTTGTGTGTTTTGTGATGTTTGACTTGGATAGAGATTTCCTTCGGACTTATCGATAGAGTACGAATGAGACCCTAATGGTAGATGTCTTTGAATATTGCATATAAGAAAGGACACACACACACACACACACACACACACACATATATATATATATATATATATAAATTACGTGAATTAAATGAGATTGTGATAAATTTGTTTAAGAACATAGACACTAAATTACAGACCCATATTATGTTATGCATAATAGATGTTTATGTCACCTTCTTGAGATATATATAAGACTGGGATACCCTGGGCATTAGTAATTGAATGTAGACGATTTCATTTTAGAAAGTGACAATAGCTAATGCATTTGATATTCAATTGGCACAATTGTCCTTTATTATTTCGGGACTTGTTAGGATACGGGTAATATCGCACTTAGATGAGGGGTGAGATGTTAATCGTATGTGAATGTCAATGCGGGATATTTACTTTTAATCGACTGCATTTATTGCACTTTGAATTAAATAAGTTAATTCTTGCAACTCTAGGACACTGACCAAAATTTAAATATTTTCCCCCCAGGTGCTCCTAGACAGTGATAGCCAGACTGTTGACGTATCAGCCCTTAAAGTCTCCTTTTGCTCCTCAAACTTTTCAGATTTATTGATTATAGTTTAGGTGTTATTCAGCTTCTGTTATTTATTTTATTTGAGATATGTGTATGGGCATAAGTCCATGATTTATTTACTTCATGTTGGTTTGAGATATTTATTGTTATGTTGGATTTATCATAAGCTTGGTGTTTGATTGAATTTTTATTATTATTGGAGTATTAATTTAAATTCAATGAAGTCTTATCAATACATGTTTTATATGATTAATGATGAGAATGGTAATAATTGACAAACAAGTCCCATCTTCGGTGTATCGTGTTGTCCAACCTTTTACGTGAGAAAATAAGGGTTGTTACATACTAATCATTAATTAATTAAAAAATACATGAATTTAAGATGCCAATAAAATTACCACTAGATTAGCCTTTCTCAAAGCTAGTTTTATAATCTCTACCAGACTACCAACTCTATTGGCCCTACACTCAAACATGTGTGTTTAGCTTTGGGTTCTATTTGGCTGCTGCCAAGCATGTATGATATAATTGCTGGTATAGAATCTTGGAGAATTAAGGCCTAGTCTAGTAAGAAACTTAGTCAAATTTTAAAGTAAGGTTCATGGAAACTTTAGGGCCTATTTCGTTATTGTTATAATTCTGTTTTTTTATGTTTAAATACAATTGTGATAAGAATTTATATTTGGCACAACTATTTTTAATATTGAATTATAACATTTCTATATTATAATTATGTTTTCAGAAAATATCAAAAAGGTGTTTTCTAAATTATTTTTTCTATTTTCAACTCAAAATCGTTAATTCTCTATATTTTTATGCGTTTACAACTTAGTATATAATACGCACGCACGCACGCACGCACGCACACACACAAAAAAAAAAAATACATTAATATGTGTGTAATTACAATAAATAAAAATTATATGTACACAAAAGTTTATATATGCATGTATATAAGTATACTTGGATCTATATGTTAATAATATTATATATACATACATGATACGTGCAGATAGTCTTTTACACATGGACGGAGCTATCTTAGGCCTAATGGTGGCTAAAGCCCCCCACAACTTTTAAAAAATACACATATAAGAATTTTCGAAATTATAAGTGTAATAAAGCATTTTTTAAAATATTTTGAGACATGCATAAATAAACAAAACTTTGAAGTAACTTAACCCAACCCAACACAAGCCTTTTCAACATTAGTTGGCCTCCCTCTTTTTCCAACACTCAACCATCCTCTCTCACCTATACCCCTCTACTCTTCCTCTGCCTCACCATCGTCCCTCCCTCGGTCGGGTTATACTCCATATCTCCCTCTATTGCCTTATTTACTTCTCTCTACTGCATCTCTCTCTCTCTCTCTCTCTCATTTATATTGATGTTAAATTCAAGGTTAATTTTAGGATTAAATTGTTAATGTTTGCTACTAAATTTTAGTGTTGTTATTAGTTTAAATTTTAAGGTCAGTTTTATGATTAACTTTTGAGATATTGTTGGTTTAAGCTTGACGTTGAAATGTAAAAATGTATATTTTGTTTCTTTCCCTCTATATTTATATTGATGCTAAATTTGGGATTAATTTTAGGGATAATGTTTATAAGGGTTAAATTTTATGGCTAATGTTAGGATTAATTTTAGGGATTGTTGATTTAAATTACAAATTAAATTTTTTATTTGTGCTTCCTTTTTTTAGTGTTTAAAATCTTTAATCAATAAATTTTTATTTATCTTTTCATTATATCAAATATATATCTAATTAATTCTTTGGTAAATACAAATGTATATGTACATACACGCATTAATGTGTGATGCATGTATACGCAGGAACAGAGTTAGGATTTAGCATGAGTAGGGGTAATTTAATGGTGATTTTCTAGGGTCTCTCTCTCTCTTTATATATATATATATATATATATATATATATATATATATATATATATATATATATATATAGATATATTATTTTTGTTTGTCTTAGTTTTTAATTTTTGAGAAAATTGAATTTTAAAGCAAGTTTACCAAGCGCACAATCATATTTATAAATGCATAAAACTGAATATAATACTTGTGTTTAAAAACAGTTTTTAAATCGAATTTTCTGAATACATAACTAAACGGGTATAATGATTGTCATTGTTTGTGTTCTTTAATCCCTAGAAAAATGGACGTTGTATTTATATAGCGAAAATATAAAGAAAAGGTTTAGATTTCAAAGCACGAATTAAATTATATTTTATTCATTTTTGTCCTTTTTTTCATTCTTTGCATTTTCCAAATTAACACATAATGGAGAAAGGGTTACAATACAAACAAAATAAAAGTGTTATTTTGGGGATATTGTAGTAACTATGTATATATTTCCTCCATATCTACACGCTTGTGACAAAATCTTTAATACCTTAGCATATATTTAATTAAGGGGGCTTTGGAGAAAGGTTCCCATACTTTTCAAAGTGTATAAAAATAGGAAACTTCACATAATTTTATAAATTTAATCCATGTGCTAAAAACACCATGAAAAATGGTAAAAAATGGTACGGCTGGCGCGGACAAAAAAAATGAACTTTTAATTCTAAAGGGAGCACACAAATAAATGTTATTGTACAATAGAGAGTAGATTTATAAACTTGAAAAATATTGTCCTAAAAATTCAAATATAGCAAAGAACATGACCTTTACCTTAATTCTCTATTTAATTAATAATGTACATTTCAATAAAAAAAAATTCATTTAAAATCATTCTGAAACAAAATTTATATATTATTTCTTGTAATAATAACATGAACATAAAATATTTAGACCCCATTAATTATACTAATTTTGGAAAGGCATTTCTGAGTATCTTTTGCTCGATTGAACTATACACATACGACTATTTCAATAATAATCTAGTCAAATCTATATCTATATATCTATATAAAAACTGTAAACCCAAAACGTGTGAGAGTGACACGTGGCATCTTCATTTAATACAAGTTATTAGTTTCCATCAAAATGTGTGAGAGTGACACGTGACATCTTCATTTAATACAAGTTATTAGTTTCCATCTTTGGCTCTCAAAAATATTGGCACCTCCCAAAAATGTTGGCAGACTAAGTCTTCTACATTCATTGTAAGTTAAGTGAACATGGTCAGCTTATTCATTATCAGATGTCAAATTCGGTTATCCTTCTTATCTCACTTATTTGGCTTCCTAAAACCTTTGACCCTCAGACTTCCATTTCTGTTTTATACCTAAGACTTCCATTGTTTTTTCTATATAAACGAGGCTAGCCATCTACAATCATTCTCACTTCAATCGTTTGAAAGGTACTATATACTACTAACACTGTTTTTCCCCATTCATTGGTAATTTTTTACAGTAAAATTTTAATTGTTTTACTTTAATTAATTATTTTTTTGTTGTAGAAAATTTGTTGGCTTCCTTCAAGTATCTCGGGACTAAATTAAAAGGTTCATTCGTTCTCATTCCATGTATTCTGCATATATTTCTGCATATCTTAATCATTTGATCTCAAATTGATTATGTTTGTTTCAAAACTAATTGCATACTAATCATATTATACATACATTTGATTTAGTTTCGGAATTTTTACATTAGTTGTTTGTTAAAATGGTAAAGTAAATAACTATTCGCTCTTATTTGATAGGAATCATATTTTAAACAGATTTTATAGTTTTTTGTTGTTTGCCCATTAGGTGTTTGTTAAAATGTTAAAGCAAATAATTATTGATTGTTATTTGCAATATAGCATGGCCTCTAAAACACTAATAAATTAATGACTCTATAGTTGTTCTCCAATTGAATATATTTGTTTAAAATGTAATTGCATAGTCTATTAATGATATGCTCAGTTAGAATCTTGGTGAGACATGTTTCAAATGTGTAAATTTTTTTTGCAGGACCAAACTATCTACAAAGACAAATAAATAGACATATAATATCAAAATAAAGAAAACAACACCTACATGTATTGAACCAATGCGTTTCATCAAGTATATTATTTCTTTGCGATTAATAGTAGTACCTCTAGCATTTTTTATTTTGTTTTAACTTTGTTTTTCAACTGTTATCAAACATTAATTGCCAATTTTGTACTGTTAAATGTGTAAATTATTTAATAATTTTTTATGTTTTACTCATATTTAAATGAGTAAAAAAATGCGATTATAAATAGGTGTAATTCTGACATTAATGTTGAAGGTTAATCTAACTGATTATTTCTTTTTTCAGAATCTCATTAATTTGTTTCCTGTATTTACTCAAATGTCTCTCTGTATATATTTCTATACATTGAGGTGATTGTAAGGTAGATGATTGGGGATGAAGTGTTTGTTTCAACCAATGGGTTGATTCGATAGTAGGTAACAAACCTGCTGCCTAGCTATTCAGTTTCTGAATAAACATAAAACATACCATTACAAACAACACCAGAACAAACAACATTGAAATGAAAATGGAATTTATGGATATCCATCAGTTTAAAATCAGTTTCTTATTCAAATTCATATCCAGCGGAACTTTTGTTTAGTCTTAATGTTATTTGTTCACTACCATTGATAATTAAAAAAAGGGTTGGCTGGTTAAGGATAGAGAAAAACATTCAATTTCATATTTATATTTTTATGTTTTCCAGTTTTATTATTCTAATAGTCATGTTATTTGATTTTGTGATTCTTAATTGGTTTGTCAACAATGAATTTGCGCATTCTAATACATATAGATATACAATTTAGAAAACTTCGGTCACGCATCGCGTGGCCTACATGCTAGTATCTTATAAATATTTAGTGGTGCGTCCCAAACCTTGCCGAGCTGGGAGGAAAAAAATTCCAAACATCTACGTTGGCCCCTTTTGTAAAATTGGGGACCATATGTAAAATGTCCAAACACACAAGATTACCCACATTTGTAAATGTTTTTAACCCATTTTGAAGATGTAAAATGATCAAATATCGCTCTCATTTATAAATGAGTTTAACCCATTTTGATGATGTAAAATGATCAAACGCGTGGATATATGGTACATTGGCTAGCTTATATACCAGGCAATATAATGGTAAGTGAAACATCAACCTTTCAAGAGTAATGCTGTCACATGTTCAACATCGTTTCGGAGTTAAAGGAAAATTGGATATGATTAACGGACCATCATTTTCTTGAAAATCCAAAGGTACAATTGGAGGAAAGACAGGCCCTCTTTCAAATGGGGAAAAAAAAACAAGTGAATCAAAAAAATACTCTTAAACTAAAGTGTTTACAAAAAAATCTTTTAAGTATTTCTAATATAAATACTCTTTGAATTATTCTTAATATAAAAAAGTCTTATAAATTAGACGCTGTGCAGAAATACTCTATATGGTGGAAAATGTTGTTAAAAATGTTCAAGGGGAGCTTTGAAACATATGCATAACTCATGTATTCTTTTGCATTAAAATAGTTGTCGGGCATTTTGTTCAAAATTAAACTCTGTTTATTCACTTTTCGCAAAAAAGAAAGAGAAGACGTAGTAGGTCTACCAAAAACATCTCAATATGAAGACGAGAAAATTACACAAGTAGTTTGGTGGATCAAGCAATTGTGGACGAACCAATCTCTCTAAGCTAAGCCTAAGGTTCCTAGGGAGGATATTGCTGTAGTACAATAAAGTGGTGATAGTGGCCGTTGGTTGGATCGCTAATGCCATGATTAGCCTTGCTACTGAACCAAACATCAATACCATCAGCGACTGCAAAAAAAAAAACATTACACATAATGAAATAAACACCCCAAACCAGTAACAAGTTCAACTAATGTAGAAAAGAGAGAGAATTAAAGAGCAATACCATACCATTATTTGTGTGTGTGACTGAGTGAGATGGGTAGGTTTGCGTTCGAAAGACCAACTGGCAATTAATCCTGAGCTCAGGTTGATTCACACCTACTACCACTACTACTAATCCATGTGTCCTTTTCATGCTTTGCAAAACAGAGGGCTCCTGATCTGAGAATCCCAAGACAGGGCTGTAGAGGCAAAGTGGTTTCATATGTATATAGCGATTAAATGATCAACCCTTGGAGCGAACGACACCCTTGTATATCGTGCATGTGTATGCATATTGCTCTTGTTTTTGACGAGCTACATATATAATCACGCTGTAAATACCATTTGAGTGGTTGGAAAATGATAACTCTTGATCTTACCACACATATTATGACCCTCAAAATAATAAGTATTAAAATTTCATATGAATATATGTATTTTATTAAATATACATCGAAATTTTGTTCCTACTATTTTTAGATTCTTAATGTGTGCGCTTATGACACATATTATCAGGACCCTTAGTAGTTTTAGAGGTTCGTTTTTATGCTAAATTTATTTCAGATACCACATAATAATATGGTCATGATATATTGTGTTCTTATCATTTTTTTACATGAAGTCATGTCACTTTGTGTTCGTGTCAAAATTATGACTCGTGTTAGTCCTGTTATTCATATTTTTACTCGTGCTTTCATGTATTATCATGTTTGATTGCTTATTGATGTACCATTTCGAGTTCAAATACGAAATAAAAACATAAATTGTCACCCCTAGCAACTAAATGAGCCTCACTCGGGTGTGAGCATTATTGCTCACTCAGACATATGATGTGTCGTGTGAGTTATTTTCAAAATTCACTTTATTTCCCGAGATTTCAATGACTATGCCCACTTCACGCCTATTTATATATATAAGGCAACTTAATGCTTCATTTTATGATTGAAGGTTACGCAAAGAAAATTTCAATTTAGTTGTTAACTATGTTCAAATTAGGTATATTCTTTATCCCAATCTTACATTTATCACTTGATATCTTTAGTAAGATCTTTTATAAGTGAACATGAGGGTGTTCGGTCAAAATATGACTTCGGTCGATGACAAAGCTCTTTGTAGTACGTAAACCAGAGCCTTATAATTGTAGAATGTATTAGCTGAGCATCACCTTTTGGGAAGCCATTGCAGATGAATTCACCTAATCACCTTTTATGGTTGTATCGTATAACACATCTAGTCTTCAAATTAGGTTAAATCATATATCGACGCAGGTATGTTGTATATTTCAAAATTAAAACTTGCTTTTATCACGTTTCATGCTAGTGTGAGTGTGAAAAGGAATTGGATGCTTTGTTTTCTACTACATTTATCTCTTTACAACCAACAAGTTATGCATAACATTGTTAACATGTATTATAATGTTTCATTTTGGGTAGCTATCATATGAATATTCAAGAAAAAGGCATTGCAATACCCCACTTTATTGCCACCAATATTGTCTCCTCTTTAAAAACTGCACACATCAATATGGAGTTTTATTTCAACTCATATTCACAAACTAGTAGGGTTGGGTATCAATCGGTTTGGTCGGTAAATAGGGAATACCAATACCAAACCGATTCTAATAAGCTAAAACTAAATTTACCATTTGTACCACGCGGTACAACCTTACTTGAACCAAAACCGTACCGCACATTTTACGATAAACCGCGGTAAAATCGGTAATTTCGATAAAATTTATATTTACTAGTTGCCTAACTCAAATTATTAAATTTAAAAATTAACTAGGCAACATCTTTTTTAGTTTTAGTCAAAAAATATTTTAACCAAAATAATGACAACCAAAATAACATAATTTTTCGATAAAAAATAACTAAAAATAATAAGGCTTAAAGTGGACTAGCTTTTTAAAGCTTGCCCAAGTAATTTGTTCAAGTGAACTCAAGACTATTTATATGGAGCAATAGTAAGTAGCGCCTCAAATACAACCGATGTGGGACTCTTAAAAAGAAAAGGAATGAATATGCACGAACTTCATATGCATGAACTAAAGTAATTATATGAACTACAGTAAGTGTATGTCCTGCTCAATTAAACTTCTCCAGCAATACTCATATGTCCTGCTCAATTACTAATAGCACAAAAACAAACATAGTGTGCGGCTTTGGTCTTTGGCTTCTCCAGTAATACTCATAAGTTCATAACCATAATTGTGAATCCAGATAATTGCACAATTCAAGCATCACTTTGGTGTTTGGCTTCTTCTTTTTTTTTAATATTTTTGTGCTTTTGATAATAGATTAAAAAAATTACATGACTATTAAGTTAGGTATATTATATTAAAATATATTTGTCTTATCTATTTTATAATTTAGGTACATTATTACAATAAATTTGATATTTTATGTTTTTGTATTTTAAAAGCGGTAATTTTGGTAAATCGTTTTTTTAAATGTGTAAACCAAAATCAACCACAAAAAAATCGATAATTTTCGGTTTCGATTTTCGAGAAGTAAAAAAAAAGTAAACCATTACCAAATTTTTTCGGTACAAAACGGTACGGTACGAGTTTTTACCGTACCACGAACACCCCTAGGTACCGCTATATGTTATGTCATTTTGAAAACTCTTCATAAGTACCAAATTTCTCAGTCCATCCTTGATTCACACTAGTATCATTTACCATTGGTGATTGTTCTTTTCACACTTAATTCGTGTGTTGTTACCACTAAAGAGGTCATAAAATATGTCAGATCGATTCAAACATTAGTGTCATCGCAACTCCCTGTCATTATAAATATGGATCTCCAAATCAAAGGTCGAAAGATATTATCGATCCCAGGATCATATTTATTTCCTTTTATGGTTGGTGTACTATCCATATCATTGAGTTGGACAATTATTCAATTATCAATGCATAAAGTCTATGCTTCCTAGCATACTTGGGAAGTTTAGTGCGAAGTAATCTTAAGTTATGTGTTAAAGTCTTGAGCAATGGACTCTTGGATATACTTCGATTCCAAATATTGCTACAACTACACATTCCAGTTTAAATAAATAATTTTGATTGGCGGCCTCAGAATTACCAATGTACTCACCCCACATGTTAAGAGAGGCACGATATGCTAACATGTGAAAGGCCCTAATAAAATTCTAATAAGATGTGAGGCATAAGCGGATGAATATAAAACATCTATTTTTGAAATGTTGACAAATAATATTGCGGTAATAAATAGAAGACTAAAAAAAGTAATTATATCTAACCCTTTCATTACCATTCTCCTTGCTCTATGGATCATGTTTCTACTTTGAACCTCCTCTAAGTCGCTTATAATGTTCAGGAGTGGATTACTTTGAATATGATGTATATAAGCTAAAGCGACAACCTAACCTTCTTCATCATCATTGTTGTCTCCCATTGATTGCCCTTAAGGCAATGTATAAAATGTTATTTATGGATGTGTATAGAGAGTGCTTGGAATTGTGCATGGTCAATACTAGTATATGTAATTGAAATGGAATCTCAAACTATACATTATGAACTCTTAGACGACACTTTGTGTAATTTCATGAAAAATTCTGGGAATTTGATATGGAACTTTGTGAAATCTCATACGATAATTAAAGAAACCTCGAAAACAAATATGAAATTTCAGACCATGTTTGGATATTTTCCATTCGACACTTCATGAAATCTATTAAGCACATATTTAATTAAACCCAATCAACTTAATGTAAAACATCACTAACATCCAAAACATACATTTCATATTTGTTGGCCCGAAAGCTATCCCAAGAGGGGTTGAATTGGGATTTTACAGACTATTTTCCTATAAATTCTCATTATTTCGATTTCTTTACAAACCATTTTATCTTACCTGATGGAATGATTTTATCTCTATTTGCTTTTGTTTTTTTCATCAAAACACATTCAAATTCACATTGGTACAAGATAAATCATCATCACACATAACATAAAAGGCAGTAATGTAAAGAGTAAAGGATAGACAAATGGACTGAGATATTTTTATGGTGGTTCGTCTTTGTCTGGATCCATGCTCAAGGAAAAAATTGATAACTTCACTATGTTCTAGTTTGGTATAGCAAAACCAAAACCTCACAAAATAAACATTTATGTCATTGTAAACGCAACCAACAACGAAACTACATCCTTCATCACCGAAGTGAGCAAGAACATTCTAAAGGAATCATGACCTCTTTTGAACCTCACTACTATGGAACTGCCGATCGGGAAGATACAATAAAGATACATGCAACAAATAAAGTAATTATTGAATTACATTCCAATCTCCTTAATAAGTTGATTCACCATCATAGATCTTACTTTTTATGTTGTTGATGTTGTAGAAATCATGTCTTTGAAGCTTTGGTGATAATGTATGGATCATTATAACATCACTCTCTTTTCGTTTCCTGATTCTTAGTCCTTTCTCATAATTTTTTTTCTTTGAATAGACAAAAAGTGTTCGTATAATGCTAAAAGAGTGGGAGAAGTTCTCAAAAAAATCTGCTGCACAAAGATTTCTAAAAGTAGCCTCACTTTGAATATTAGTTGTGAAAATGTAATACCAACCATATTCTACTAAAACTATTATAATCAACTAAGAATGTGAATACCAAACTTCCTTGTCAAGACAAAACATTGCATCCAATTTTTAATGGATTTGTTTTTATAAGGGATTCTTTGATGATTTTCTTATGGTCTTGTACCTTTGTTTCCTTTTTGAATTAACAAATCTAAAAGAGAAAATAAATTTTGGTATTTTTCATTTGTCAAACCCATACTAAGAGTTAATGCTCTTAATGGTAGCTACTCAAATAAAATTAATTACCAAGTTAAAAGAATATTTTTCTTATTTTTAAAAGGTCAGATAAAATATATCATAAAGTTTATGTAACAAAAGATTTACCGAGTTTATAATTGAGATACTTTTTATCTTCCTATTACGATAAGTGATTCTAAATATGCATAAAAGTAATGCAATCATAAAATACTTGATATGCAAAGAAAAAATCCACTAATGAAAAAAATCTCGGGTCAATTTGAATGGAAATGTACCAAGGTAGAGACTTATAAAGAAGAACTAAGTCTTAAACTACTTATGAATAAATTCCTATAACACTACACCTAATCTTCTAGCTTGGGAAGGAACCAATAACTAGAGAATGTTATACAAATGCAACCGGTTTTGATTCGCAATCAATGTATTAAAACCAAACCAAAATTAGAATATGTTGTTTATAGTGGAAGAGAACATGTTCCAGTAGAAAATGATTCAAGAACTACTGTAAAATATACATTCAGATATCTGAGGATATCTTAAGGTTGAAAATTATAAATTAATGTATTCGGTCACTCAAAATCTTATAAAATGTTCTTCAAAAGAAAGAAAATCTTACTCATGAACATATAGTTTGGTAAAATAATTTGTTCAAATATTGAGTAATGAAGGAAAGATATTAAAAAAATTCTAAAAATGGAACTAAGAGTTTCAAGAAAAAAAATGAATAAGAATATTTTTCTCTAAAAAATTTATTTTGTTGAGATTGGATTCATAAAATATTTATCTTTTTTCACCCCTTGGGATGGTGTATTATACACAAGCCATATAGTCCGATAGGGAAAACTATGGTGGCTTGAGCTTTTGATCTATACAGTAAAGTGGGCATAGGCCACATCTTAGCTACCAAATTCTGAGATGTGACTTATGGCATATCTTCTAACCAAATCATAAAATATTTTCTTTTGAACAATGTTGTGCAACTTTACTAGTCTGATTCGCAGGTAGTCCACTAAAGCGAAGAGGTGCTTCACTGTAGTGAGATATTAACAAGCCATGTCACGATTTTATCTAGAATTTTTCTACGCAACCTACTAAAGATTTCATAATCAACAACAACATCCTTCTCTAAAGTGAAATGAGCCTTTGATTAAGAGAAAGGTTAGCGATTAAGTCATGAAAATAGCATAATTTCATGGAGGGAACAAAGTTGATATTCCAAAGAAGACTTGTTGTTTAACCTATGCAAAAGTCTTCAACATATGCAATGTATAGTTTTAAATATAACTTTTATATGTAAATTATATTGCACATTGTATATGGAAATTCAAAATCTACATGGTTAAATCTATTTTCAAATTTAAGAAAACATTTTAACCGTTGGGGTGAATTTATGTCCTCTAGTCCAATTTATCTTTGTCCTAAGTGTTATGCTCAAAGAAATGACATGAATGGCCTAGTTATGTTGATAAACCATTTTAGCGAACTCAAAGACATGAATCAAGGAGTGTTTTAGTCAAAGAATTATAGACAAACCTAACTATGGAGGCACAATTAGTATACAACTCATAATATCCTCATTCGTCATTTTTTTAGACAAAAACTCCAAAAATAAAATTATAAGAAAGTGAATTATGTCTATCACTTATGACATGACTTGCCCGAACAATGGAATAAAAAATATAAAATTCATGTACTATACTTTATTTTATAATTTAGTAAAGTGAACAATAAATTTGAAAATAAAATAAATTGAGAAAATAAACTAGTCCTTAAAATTAATTGGTATGTTGATAATTATATGAAGTTTTATAAAGGCTTAAATTACATTTAGAATAATGAAATGGATGTTGAAACTAAAAAAATTGTTGGTTTGGACTAAAATTGGATATTTGGTCTTTATAAACTTCAAGGTAGGGTTTGGATTGAAGCCCATGGGGTTTTAAGAGTCTTTTGGTTTAATTGGTTGGCAAGTGAGAGGGTGAAACACAGTTCCTACATTTTTATTTGATTAGATTTGAGTTAACTTAAACTAATTACGAATTAAAATAAAAAAATGACTGAAACAATCCAACATAAGGATAGAGAGTGGCGCTTGGGCATTATAGCGCCACCACGGATCGCTATAAAGGTAGTCCATTCCACTATAGTGGGTCCCACGAGTACTATAGAGGGTCCAATAGTTTTTTTACGAGGAATGGGTGTTTAGCACCCTGAAGGCTTTAAATGACACATTTACTCAAATTTTCAACCATTACTCAACATGTTAACTTCCCAATATATACTCTCTCAAACCCTCTCACTAATTTATACCACCATAAGAGGAGCTTAGGGGAGAATTTTAAGGAAGTTATAAGAGGAATAAGTGTTAATTGCCTTAAGACAAACAAATTTATAATTTCATATTTTAAAATTCAAGGCAAATGATATTCTACGCCTCCCGTGTGATATAGAATTACATTATCACCTAAATAATAATTTAAATTAAATATATTAGGACTTTATATTATTCATATTTCATGCTACTAGTTCATTTAAAAGTTGGTAAGATATGAGTCGAGATAACATGGTTAATTTTTACATGAATTGGAGGTAATTTACTATAATTATACGAGAATCATCATGTGACATTGAAATAGAAACCTCTGAATTTATACATTTCCTATGATTATTTTTTATAACATTTTGCAAAATGGATACTTCTCATCCAATTAAAAAACTTAACATGCTTAATTTTTTGAGTGATTTTGAGGATGATTTTCTTCTAATTTAGTAGTTTTCATGTTATGAATATGTTATAGAAATTAATTATTGATTCATTAATAAACAAGTTGTGATAAGTATCTTTTCTAGTATATGTCCCATGATGTGAAGAGATATATTATTGAATGCAACTAGTATGAGGTATAAACTAATTAGTATGTTAACCATGTTAAATTAAGAACTTATCAGATGTTAAAATTGTAAAAAATGATATTTACTTATAAGAGATGTTTTAGAAATATTGAATATGCATTATTAACTAAAGGAGATAAACTCAATAATTAAAAAAGGTAGGCAATTTGGTGCGCATATGCTAAAATTAATGTGAAATTATGAAACTTACCTGATTTTTATATAACCTTAAATTATATAGAGGCTTTTACTGTCGAGTCCCTGGAATAACAATTTTGAACTCTAAACTCAGGCCTAAAAAATTTTAAACGATTAGGTCCAACATATAAATACCCCTGAACGTAAAACAAACACGAACTTTATAGAAATTCAAGTGCCAAAAACGTTGTATTCTCTCTTCGATCAAAACCCTAACCGTACTGTCTCTTCACTACACCGAATCCGCCGAATTTTCATGGTCATTGACCTTGACAAGTTCAACTTGTCAAGGTCAATGATCGTGACAATTCCTGGGGAGACAGCTTTTTTTGTCACGGACTTGTCACGGTCATTGACGGTGACAAGTTCGTTAGAATTGTCACGGGCCTTGACCTTGACAAGTTTGTCACGGTTAAGGACATGACAAGCCCGTGACAATGGTTAAAAAATTATCATGGTCATTGACCGTGACAATTCTGGGCAGAATTGAAAAAAAATCTGTTGGGCAGTTTGGCCACTGTCACTGTCCAGTAGTATATTTGTACATGTTATAGCAACGTTGTACATGTTCAAGCATCATATATCCAAATAAAATAGAGATAATGCAAATATACATTCAAAATAGAGACAATATGCATCACGATATAATCCAAATATAATTCATATGTACCAACTTAAAAATAATTCTATTCAAATAATGTCACTACATGTCTTGGGTAAGATTAACTCTGAGGAGGTGAGTATGTCACACGATATACGAATTGACACACCCACTAATATACATTGTGCCGCATTATTCGCGCAACCACAATGGGGAGTTCTCCTTCCCAGGTATCACATGCGTGACGAGCACCTTGGACTCGATGTCTTGAAGCTCACGTCCATGAACTAGTGCACCCTGGACGATATTCGGGTCCCTCAACCCCTGACCTATCCGCTGGCCATCAAATATGTCCAGTATAAACACGCTCGGCCAAGCAAGTGTCGACATCGATCGGTCAAAGCGAGCCAAATAGGGAAGTGGATCAGCAAAGTCTGCACGTGTCAGCGATGAAGTAGCGAGGTCCACATCCTCGTCACCCTGCACCTCGTCCTCCTACACCACCTTATCCTTCTCCTTCCCTTTCCCCTTACGATTTCCTCCCAACGAACGCTTCATAAATGAGAACATATCTTGGACCGTCGCCTCCAAACGGGACAGCTTCGCGTCATGCGAGTCCACCGTTCGAGCCAACCCGGTGTCGCTCGTCTCCAATCCTATGATCCTAGATTTGGCCACCCGCAAGCTGACCCCCTTGTCCTCCCCTTGCGATCAACGCCAAGCACTTGGCTGAGTGCGTCAGTGGACAAAGATGCCTTGTCGGCATCAGACTGCGACTCATGAACTTCCTTAAGCTTTGCCTGAAACGACAAAAAACACATGATTAGTAAAATAAGTAAATTAAAAAATTATAATGTAATTAATAAAAAGTAAATTATTGGATTACTTACAATCGTGGTCGCAACGCTCAGGGACACCTCATTATCCTTCCCCTTCTTCGTCCGAAGAGCCACATAAGTATCAAGCCTATGTGGCCTACCCCCAGGGCCACTCCCTATCCCTTGAAATAAAACAAAGTAAAATTAGTATCGGCCCCGCAAAGTAAAATAATGCAGAATAATATATTTCCGTAGTTATAGAAAAATTAAATCTTACCATCATCATATGCTTCACCTCGGCGTAAGACGTTCGGCCGGAGTAGTGCACGTCCGTCTTTTTTGCCCGATTTTCCCTCCCCTATTGGCGAGATGCCAATTGTCACTCCCTGATCTCATTGTCAATGAACTTTTGCCATTGTGCTAATGAGATCGGCTCCTTCGGCGGGAGGGATTCATGCATTCGGATAACGGACGCTCGTGTC
The DNA here is from genome assembly GCA_949130495.1 of Sambucus nigra. Classification (NCBI taxonomy): domain Eukaryota; kingdom Viridiplantae; phylum Streptophyta; class Magnoliopsida; order Dipsacales; family Adoxaceae; genus Sambucus; species Sambucus nigra. The sequence goes on along the minus strand of OX422212.1, from coordinate 557,015,089 downwards.
TTCCCAAAGTACCGGGTCCGCATATTTTTCTTCCACGTCTTGTGTTGCTCTCTCAACTAATCCAAGACGGAATCGCGTAGCTTTGGATCCAGGTTGAATTGTTCCTGTCCAATAAATACAATGTTAGTTGCGAATAAATATAAATATAAATATAAAATGAAATTGAAATCGAAATTGAAATATTCATATAAATATAAATATAAATACATTACCTGTAGTGCCACCCAAGCAACTAACTTGAGCTCATATGGCACCTCATTCCAACTAATGTACCCCAGGCCGATGATCGTCTTTACCAGCTCGAGGGATCTCGCTAATAGCCCCGACTTGTTCTCAATGGCCATCCCCAATTTGCCATATTTGGAGAGCCTATGGGCCGAGGATCCCTCGTCTCCTCCGCTACCACCGAGCCCAGACGGCATCATGATAACCAGCATCATCATCCTCCCCTTAATACCTAAAGGAGACATTTGCTATAAAAAAATGTTATTAGTACAAATCAAAATGAATTAGAAGAAGACATGCAAATATGTACAATTACTACAAATAAAAATGAATTGTTACTGTTAAACATCCCCACCCCCACCCCTACTGCCCACACACGCACACTACACAAGAGTGAAAATGATAAAGTGCAAATCAATTAAAAGCATTAAAAATGGATTGAAACCATCTGTTGATATAGTCAAAAGAATTTTTCGCTGTTCTCGAGCAAAATCGGGATACTCATAATTCATCCTCCTCCAGGCTATAGAATCAATAGGATGACGCATGATATTACCCCCTACTTTTGCCCTAGCATGCCAAGTCATTGCCTCCACTATCCATGGTACTGTGAAAAATTGCTTTAATCTAGGCCCAACGGGAAAATATTTCCACACTTTTTGAGGCACTTTTGAGCTTGTGCCTTCATTACTAGTAGATTGGACATATCTAGGTTCATCACATACCGAACAACGATCGAGATTTTCATACTCCTTTCGGTATAGTATGTAGTCATACACACAAGCATGAATCGATTTATACTTCATTCCCAAACCTTTCAAATTGTTCTTCATAATAGGATGACTATTTAGAAGCGTATTCTCCTTGGGTAGTAAGCCCTTCACCCATTTCATAATTCTTGTTCCGTTATTGCCAAACAAATCGTACTGCGTCTTCAAACTGTGCAAACCAACCATGGCATGTAAAGTTGTTTGATCTTTCTCACAGCCAGAGTATAACGGTTGGGTTGCCTTAAATTTTAAATTTTGGTAGTCATCATCAAGTTTTATCGTGATATCTTCACTAGCACTTGAACCTTGTACATCATAAGTAACCTCATTCTCCTCTGCTTCATAAACTCCGTACGCATCATCAACTAAATCCTCTAACATATTATGATATACGTCGTCCCCTTCTACATCTATCCTACTTATTGAAGGTTGTTGTGAAGGTTGGTCGGGGACAAAAGGAACTTTCAATTCACCGTGAAAACTCCAAAATCTATAACTATATCTTGCATACCCAATTTTAACAAATGTAGTTCAACTGTTTTCCACTCAAACACCTTACCATTCTTACACCTAGCACGCGGACACGGAAACTCTTCATCATTATGACATCTCTTTTCGTATTTCATAAATTCATTAGCACCGTTGCGAAACACATCCTCTATTCTATTTGTCTCACCCATCCACTCTTTGTATTTTGGATATCCCATCACAACTACCACAACTAACCACCTATTAAAGGAAAGAAGCGTATATTCATGGATTAGTATAAACAAAACTTAGATTTATAGTATGTTTCATTTAATTATGTCTTATTTATATTCGATTTTTAAATTTCAAATTCAAATTCAATTTATAATAGAAATTTCTATTTCCTCCATCTCCTCTAAAGGGTGAGTGGTCCTATCCCATTCAAGATCGCATTTTTCTGTAATATACTTAACAGCTCATGCATATTATTACGATTTGAGAAAAAATCGACAGCATATCCCCGTAGTTCTCCAAGTACACATAGTAAATTGGCAAGTGTGAGTGTTATTTCAATTGATCAATTGAAATAACAGTCACACTTGTTAATCTAGTATGTACCCAGAGAACATTAAGATACGACTGCAGAACTTCCTCCAAAAGTAACAACTTTAAGCCACTAAGAATATTATTAAACAAAAATTATGGAGTCCCAAACTGTCCAAACAGGACAATTCGAGAGATCTCATTACAGGGGTAATGACTCTCGAACGGGTCTAAGGGCTATTGAATGCGTACGCATAAGAACTAGAAGGCTAGTATCTATGCGCACTATATGTAATTTTAAGTATGTTTCATTTAATTATCATACTATATATATATTGTTCGTTATACAAAGTAATTTTCAAAAAAAGTTGAAAAATCCCACCCCCATATGGACAATAATCCAGTGGTCGTGCCATTTTTAAAATTAACCAACCCAACATCGATCCACTATAATCCAACCGCAATGTCAACAACAAATGTGTATCCCGTACTCCTTCTAATTCATCTACTCAATTAATTATTTTCATCAATTAAACTAACAATTAAAGTATACAATTATTAATTTACTAATTTACAATGAGGGGCAATCCTACTTTCATATATTAATTTACTAAAAAAATTAATAATCAATTAATTCGTTTACAAGGGAAACTACTTGCATATAAGGGAAAATATCTAACAAACCAATCAAAATTTAATTAAAAAAATTAACAAGCCCCATCCCCCATCCCCGCACACACCCACACGCACACGCACGCAGCCCCACCCCCGTCACACCCTCCGCATCATTTCCCTCTCTCTCACATATGCACAAACACGCACGCTACACACACATATACATACACGCGCACATACACACACATGCACGCAGCCCCACCCCTACCCCACCACCCACCCACCCATCCCTACCCCCTACCCCCCACCCTGCCCCACCCCCTTCCCCCACCACACAGACACACAAATAGCCCCACCCCCCACCACACACACACGCACACACACCCTGCCCCACCCCCTTCCCCCACCCCACACACACACATACAGCCCCACGCCCTCCCCAACCCCTTCCCCCACCACACACACACACGCACGCATGCACACACACACATAAACACACACACACTCACACATATACACACACACGCACATATATATACACACACACTCACACATATATAAATGGAAGAGAGAGAGAGAGAGAGAGAGAGAGAGAGAGAGAGAGAGAGAGAGAGCAGCGCGTAGAGAGAGAGAAAGAAATTGGAGGGAAACAATGTGGTGAGGAAAAAAGGAGGGAAAAGGATTTTTTACTGACGGAATTGTCACGGTCATTGACTGTGATAACTTTATAGAATTATCACGGTCATTGACCGTGACAAGTCCGTGACAACTGTACTTGTCACGAACTTGTTACGGTCCATGACCGTGATAAAAAATGCGTATTTTTTTTATCACGGTCAATGACCATGACAAGGCTAACCGCTGAAAGGGTGCCAATTTTCCCATTTTGGTGTAGTTCTTCTATCAAAACTCCAAAACGATTCTCATTCTCAATCAAATTTTGGTCCAACAACAGCATATAAGTCCCCCTGAATTCTAAAATAAATACACTTCACATAAATTAAAGTGATCAAAACCCTAATCGTGGAAGTTGTCCCAACCATTTCACATTCTCAATCAAATTCATACAAATAACACTAACAGGTTTGGATACACGCTCATATATATGTTCTTAAGTTTTGTACTTAAGATTATACCGTACATTACGTATATGTTGTGTTCTTAGAATTTTATTCCTGAAATCACTTGTGTTTCCTTATGTATTTTATGTTCTCATATAAATTTATAGACATTACACATACTCATATATATATGTATATTCTTCCTTAATGTATAAAGATATAGTGAAAAATTGAAAGATCGTGACGTAGAAATTTTGACATTGAGGCTGAATCTTCAAGAGTCAGAATTGAAAAAAACTGAATAGGTACTTTTCATTAATTTTCAAATGGAAAACATCATTATTCTATAGAGTACAAGTAGTTATTTTATAAAGTACACTTGTATTTTATAAAGTATACGTATACCATCCCAAAGTATACGTGGAAATATTTTTACATTTACGGGTATTTTAAAAGAATTCACGTGTACTTAGGTATTCTTTAGAAATAATGGAGCGTACACGTATTTGACATAAAGTATACGCATAGTTTAATAAAGTACACACATAGTTTAAGCATGATCATCCATAATTTGATAAAGTACACGCATAGTTTAATAAAGTACATGCATTATCAATCTGTAAATCCACAAATTCTCTTGTTGATTGACATTTATTTATTATCATTGAGGTTTATGGCATGTTTAATAGTTAAAAATTATGTTTTATTTTCTCCGGGAAACAGAAAATTATATTTTCAATAACAAGATAGAGGGTTTGTCGTCCTCCATTTCTAAAATGGATGAAGAAATAATTTCAATTCAGAACTTAATGATTGGGAGAATTCAATTAAGAGTTATCAGGAAGCAAAAGATTGATGAAGATTTTGTATATTCACGTCGTATTCATGATTTGTCAAAATGAGATGGGAATAAAAATCCTTTGAATGATGCTCCTGTTGAATTACAGTCGAAAGGAAGAAAGAGACAAACCAATAAGGCTTCTACTTTGCCATAAAAAAAAGAACAGTGCAAAACAATAAAGGCGAGTCTTCTTCAATAGCAACACATCAAGTAGACCTGCAAATCTACAAGTGTACAAAACACCTTACAGAAGAAGCTCAAAATAAATTGAAAGAATATTTGATAGAGGAGAAGGATACAGGGTAAATCTTCTAATTGTTCATTTTGATACTAACTTATTTTTATTTTGAAATGCACTTATTTGTATTCTGTAATGCACTTGTTTTTATAGAGTACATGCATTTTTATATTGAACTTTATGTGTGTACTTTATTAAGCATATTTCATAAAGTATACTCATATTTTTTTTATAAAGTGCACGCATTGTTGTATTGAACTATATGCATATATTGAACTTTATTTGTGTACTTTATTAAGTACAAGCATATTTTTATATAGTACACGTATTTTTTTTATTAGACTTTATGCGTGTACTTTATGAAGTACGCTCATAATTCATAAAGTACACGCATATTATTTAATGATCATAGATTATATACATGTTTCAATTATTTATTTACATTATTTTCTATCTTGAAATTCAGCAATTGTCTCTTTACAACAGTAGACTCGTCATTCGTTTGTACCGACGATATTAAAGAATTGTTAAAAGTCGAAGAAATATCAAACCATATATGTAATCGAAACATAGTACATCGATTAAATTTTCATCTTTATATCCTTACCTTTTTAAATATATGAAACATATAATTCAATGCTTCTCCCGTTTAATGGATACAAAAATGAAGAAAAATGGGATTCGACCTACGCACACTTTTTACTTATATGCTTGGGTAAGGAAAATAAAACCTAAAGTATTCTCCATCACCTTGAATTATATATTATCATATTGTATCTTACTAACAAATCGATTACTTTTGACAGGAATTCGTTCAAAATAATGATGATAAAATGCAGAAAGAACAAGTAGAAAAACATATTTTGGAATTTATGATATTCTATTCATTACGATGAGACATTCATTCTGAGATAATCAAGGACATTTTACATTGTTAGTTATCTACAAAGAAGAAAATAAAGTTGTCCATATGGACTCTCTCCGCCCGTTGCAAATCAATCAATCCTCATTATACTTCAACGAGGCCAATAAAATGGTTACACTCCAAACTTATTTACATTACATACACTTTTGTATTTTACATATACTAATGGTTTTTCCACTTAACACTTATCTGCTTTCAAAGAGAAGTTATAAAAATTAAGGACCAAGCACCACAAATAAGTCGAAAAGGTACAATAAAAAGATACTTTGAATGGGAGGAATTTAAGGATGCACTATCCAACGAGGAAAAAACAACAATTGACTGGCTCTTGAGTCATTATGTCAATTTTAAACTACTCAAAGATAATGATTGTGCGAGACAAAATAATGGGTAAGATCAAACAATCTAGAATAAATGCACGCATAATTCATCACGTTACATTCCAACAAATTTTATTCGCATTATGCTAACTGATATTTTTGTTTGATTTTATTTATGTGTTGACTGTGGAGTATACTGTACATACCTCGTGGAACATATTGTCAAAAGAAATGCTCTCAAAACATCATTTGAAGACGACGAAATTTTCCAACAAAGAGCATACATAGCTAATGAATTTTTATTCCCTAGTTGTTAATAGGAGGAAAAATAATTGTAAAGTTTTTTTGAATTTTTTTGTTAACACATGTTTGTAATTTTTTTTTTGTATATCTTTTTTTATTTTTCATTCAATGTATTTCCATATAATTTCTAGTAAAAAAATGGTGCTGCTGATGTGGACCATTCAACACGTAGGAATAAATATGTTTGAACATGTAAAGTACAAGCATATCATACGTGTAATTTATAGTATTATGCTTGTACTTTGCTTTGTTTGTCGATAACAAAAAAAGAATCCATAAGTAAACGTAAAAGTAAGAATAAAATCACATGTACTTTGGAATCCACGTAAGGTATACACAATGATAACTACACAAACAATAAACATAAGTGTTATGAAACAAAGTACATACATTTTAATTAAAAAGTACACGTGATATTTACTAAGTACACGCATGGATTCTTCAAATTTAGGTAATTAAACAAAGTACACGCATTTTAATCAATAGTGCACACAAAACAAACAAAGTACATGCAATATAAACAAAGTACACCCACTACACCAAATCTGCTGAATACTTGAAACTACACCAAGTACACGACGTAGATTGGCAAGTGTGAATGTTATTTCAATTGATCAATTGAAATAACAGTCACACTTGTCAATCTAGTATGTAACCAGAGAACATTAGGATACGACTGCAGAACTTCCTCCAAAAGTAACAACTTTAAGCCACTAAGAATATTATACAGAAATTATGCAGTCCCAAACTGTCCAAACGGGACAATTCGAGAGATCTCATTATAGGGGTAATGACTCTCGAACGGGTCTAAGGGCTATTGAATGCGTACGCATAAGAACTAGAAGGCTAGTATCTATGCGCACTATATGTAATTTCAAGTATGTTTAATTTAATTATCATACTATATATATATATTGTTCGATATACAAAGTAATTTTCAAAAAAAATTGAAAAATCCCAATAATCCAGTGGTCATGCTACTTTTATAATTAACCAACCCAACATCGATCCACTATAATCCAACAGCAATGTCAAAAACAAATGTGTATCCCATACTCCTTCTAATTCATCTACTCAATTAATTATTCTCATCAACTAAACTAACAATTAAAGTATACAATTATTAATTTACTAATTTACAATGAGGGGTAATACTACTTTCATAATTAATCATATATTAATTTACTAATATACAATGAGGGACAATCAATCAATTCGTTTACAATGGACATTACGCACAAACATGCACACTATACACACACGCGCACATACACACACACACGCAGCCCCCCACCCCTACACCCACCCCACCCACCCATCCCTGCCCCCTACCCCCACTACCCCTCCCCCTCGCCACCCCCACCCACCACACACAGGCACACGCACACACACACGTGCACAAACCCCCTCCCCCACCCCCTACCCCCACCCTGCCCCATCTCCCTCCCCACCCACCACACACACATATATACACATATACACACATACACACACACACACACACACACACACACACATATATATATATATATATATAAATGGAAGAGAGAGAGAGAGTACTTAAAAGTAGAGAGAGAGAGAGAAAAAAAAAAGGAGGGAAGAAATGGCGGGGGAAAAGAGAAGGGGAAAGGGTTTTTTTGCTGCGACATTTGTCACGGTCGTGTCACGGTCATTGACCGTGACATTACTTTATCATGGCCTTGTCACGGTCATTAACCGTGAGCAGGCTAAACTCTGGAAGGGTGACAATTTATCCATTTTGGTGTAGTGACCCACTAATTAATGTAATAAATTTTGATTTTGCAATTGAAAACTACTATATATATTTATTCAGCAAGACACAATAACCAAAAATTATGTATTAAGCTCAACTACTCACTATCCCAACTACTTCTGGTCAAAGTAATAAATAGTTTTAATTTGGCCTATAAAAGAGTAATATTTGTTCATTTCTTAACCATTACATCTAAAGTAAAAATTAGATAATGAGTATCTCAGCATAAAAGTAATGAGCTACTCTTGAGAAGGATGAAAGAAACAAAAAAATAAGGAAAATTGAGGAAAAAATTTCCTTATATGAAATTGCCTTTGAGCAGTTTCAAGCATATGTGAGGGAACGCTAATCTGAACTTCCTCCCAATCCCATATATTTATTTGATGTGAATGAGGACCCTTCCCAAACACATGAATACCTCATGTCTTTCTATACACATGAGGTTGCAATGAAACTCAACCAGCTGAAGGAGAAGAAGGCTTACCATGAAGACCTTGTAGCTCTCATGGTATAAGAAATTCGAGCCTGCTCGAATTTAATTGGCGCTCTTCCTGACGCCATAGATGCCTTTAATAGCTTTCCCAACTAGAAGTCTTTTTTTTTATCTTTTGTTATGTTAAAAATTATACTTTTTTTTGTTTAAATAATCATTTTATTTCTTTCATGCATGTCTTGTGACTTATATCATACACTAAAACCTACATAATATAGTTCTATATCTAACCATGATTCATATATAGTGTAAAAATATAAAATACACGCAAATTTAATATAGTACACGTGAACATTAGGAAAAATAATCACATTTATTTTAGTAAAAATTCTTGTACTTTGTTGAACTGCTACAAAAAAAAAATTAAAAAAAAAAGAACTAAGCAGTAAACAATAATATTACATTCATTTATTCTTAAAAAATGGGTTATTAGATAATTTATTCAATCAAAATGTTAAACGGAATTATTCAACAATCATACTTAAGGGTGCAAAGTGTAAAGTACACGCAAAGTTAATAAAGCACACATAAACTTTAGAAAATTTGATCACGTGTACTTCCTAAATAATACGTGTATTTTGTTGAACTACCATACAAAAAAAATTAAAACATGAGACTAAAAATTAAACACTAAAATTACATTCATTTTATTCAAAATAATTGAAAGAGTTCTTTACATGTAGACCTGTAATGACCAATTTTTCTTTACATGCGGATCATAATACACGTCGGAATGTGAAAATATGAGTGACTTGTTCATTAAATATTTAAAAATAATATAATAGAAGAAGAACATTTATAAAAACTTAATAATAAAAATTACAATGTCAAAATTGAATAAAATAAATCTAAAGTAAATAACAATAATTTATTCAAACGTGAATGTTCATTGATTTTATTTAAAACTACTGTTACAATGAATGAATAGATTTTTATGACCCGTTTAATGCCGCTGGCAATACACGTAGGAATGTGAGAATATCAGTGACTTATTCATTAAATATTGAAAAATAATATAATAGAAGCAAAACCTTTACAAAAATTAATAATAGAAATTATAATGTCAAAAATAAAGAAAATAAATCTAAACTAAATACAATAATACATAAATAAAAGTGACAAATAGAAGTTATAAGTTATACAATATATAAAGTATACGCATATTTTTATGTAGTACACGCATATTGTACTAACCAAACCATTTTCTAAATGAGTTACAATGTGCGTGTACTGTACAAAAATATGTGTGTATATTCTGTTTATCCCATTCCCAAATGTCAAAAATGAATAAAATAAGGAAAAATTTACAATTAGGTCCCTTGGTAATAATTTTTAAACATTTAAGGATAATTTTCTATTAGGTCCACGTGTTATGCCACTAGCGTTGACTTCTACAAGAAGGGAATTAGTGGACTTAAGTGTTTAAAAATTGTTTGTGAGGGACCTTAGAGTACTTTCTCCTAAAATAAATCTAAACTAAATGCAAAAATACATAAATAAAAGTGACAAATAGAAATTATAAGTTATATAATATATAAAGTACACGCATATTTTTATAAAGTATACGCACATTAGACTAACCAAAATCATTTTCTAAATGAGTGTACTTTATATATTTTGCATGTACTTCATAAAGTACATGCATATTTTATAAAGTACACGCATTTATAAAATGGTTTTGGTAATTGTAATATGCGTATACATTACAAAAATATGTGTGTACTTTGTGTTGATCTCATTCCAAAAAAATAATACAGAAATGAACACTCAACAATAAAATTACAATAATTTATTCAAATGTGAATGTTCGTTGATTTTATTTAAAATTACTTTTAAAATGAATGAATTAAACAATATTAAGAGGAATCAAATTGGTTCTTTATACGTGAACCTGTAATGACCCGTTTTACTACACTTAGACCAAGTAAATTCTCTTATTATGACCTATCCAACAACTTTTATTCTCTTATTTCTTGGCCTCAGTGTGAGTCTCTTTGTTAATGGAGGATATATTTCTAGATTTTCAGGTAACGGAATATTTAGGGACATCAAATCAGGAAAAGGAACTATAGGTGATGAGTATGATTTTTTATAGAAAAAAACCTTATAATAATCCTCAGTATGATCATAAATACTTCCACCCATCTTCCGTACAACAGAAACAACATGAGAACATGAAAAGAATCATAGTTGTCAACTCTTACAAGAGAAATTCCTTGTTCTAAGTCAACCATGACCCGTACATCTAAATAAACTTTGAATACATGTGTACTTGACCGGCTAATATTCCAATGTCTACTTTTTTTCTAATTTTTAGACAGTAATTTATCAAAATGAGGATACAGCTCATTTGACCATGTATCAGATTCAATAAGTTTGTTTGCATTGAAATTCATAATCTTGATCCTCATTTTGTCCATCATATTAATTATTGGTAAATGCCTTTCCTCTAGGATCCAAGAGTTGAATGATTCTGCAACACTTGATGCCATGTCACCATAACATTTCCTAGTGAAATATGCACAAGACCAATTCTCCGGAGGCAAATTACAAAGAAAATCAGCGACATCAACTCCACCTTCCTTCTTCAGGGCATCAATATTCTTCTGAAATTCATCAACTGTTACAGCATAAGCACAATGCATGAAATCTTGAACGAGCTTCTTTTGGAAGTTTCCACTCCCCCGTATTTTCTTCTTTATATTTTTCTGTAAATGATGTATATAGTAGTAATGTGCAGACATTGAAAAAAACACCTTCAATATGACCATTGTTCTGATCGGATATGAATGTGATGTCTCGATCTTGATGAGATATTGCATCATGCAAATTAATGAAAAACCACATCCAATTATCCTTCGTCTCTAAATCAATAACTGCATATGCAAGAGGATAAAGGCCTGAAATTATAATGAAATATATCAGTACATACAGATTCTGTGATGAACTTGAAAAATGATGTCTCTGACGAGGGCCAATAAACACGTAGGTTATACAAGTGAAATAAATATATTTGTACTGATAGGATACACAAATGTAAAGTATAAACATATTATGCTTGTACTTTAATATGTATGGGTATAATTTATTATTTTATTGGACCATACCAAATAAAGAATTACAATGTACACACAAAACATTACAAAGTACACAAGGTGTAAACAGGATTTCACATGTACTTTGCAATGATATATATGCGTGTACTTTGCACTGTTGGCCTAAAACAAACAAGGAGTCCTGAAGTACATGAATAACATTGCAAAGTACACGTGACATAGCATAGAAATTCACAAGTACTATTTTATATAATGCTTGTACTTTGGAATTATATGCAAATAACAAAAACATACCTCAAAGTACACGCGTAATACATTAACTACACGCAAATATTCACATGTACTTTATAAATTTCATGCGTGTACTTTATATTCGTTGAAAGAACAAAAAAAGAATTCCAAAATAAAGGCATCATATTGTAAAGTAAACTTTAATGCTTCACATTTACCATTGTTCCCATTCCTTGTTGTTGCCGGTAAAATCGTTCCATAGTACCTATTCTTCAAAAAGGAACCATTAAAAAATAAAATAAGCCTACAGTACTAAAATCCATCAATGGATCCTGCAAACGTTACAAAAATTCTTTTGAATAATTTGCTCTCCAGTTCGAATTCAAGAATGCAATGCGATCCTTATATTGCAATTGAAGTTCCCTATAATTATTCAGTAATGTGTAGGAAACTTTATCATTACCATGCAACTCAGCAGAAACCATCTCTTTGTCACACCATATATGATGATAACCTATATCAAGACCGTAGTTCTTCTTCATGTCTCTAACTACATCAATTGGTCATAACAATGATTTATTCCTAGCTCATCACCAAGTAATGTCGAAACCAATTTGGACTCCATCATTCTTCTTGATGGACTACGATATACACCCCTACAAGTATGCTAATTATTTAGCCTTCTTATATAAAAGTAACCATTTACTGTTGATAATGAAACATGAACTCGCTGAAAATGGGTGATTTCTTAAATTATATGATTTGATACCCCAATTTTTAAAATCCAAAATGGAGATGGTTCACATAATATACCAAACTTAAAATTTCTTCTAAATATAACAATTAAAGTTCCCAAATTTTAATTCACGCAATAATTCAAAGTTTTCTTTTAATCATAATTAAACAAAATTAATTCAATTCAAGTTAAAATTATGCCAAAAAACTTAAGCATGCATTTTGCCAAATTAATTATGCCAACTTGAATTTAATTAAACTAAAATTACCCAATATTAGACCTAACACCAAACTAAATAAATTACGTGTTTAAACAAATTTTTATCTTGATTAACCTATTATGCATCTAAGTGAGATTTTGCAAGATAAAAAATAATCACACACGCACACAAGGCGCGATGTATGAGGAAAACCCACGACGGGAAAAACCTCGGACAGCCCGCCTGCAAATCCACTAAGTACGGTATTTTTATAAAGACACAACAAGAGAACTTACAATAAAGACTCGACTCGCCTAAAGCCTTGACGCTCCTTCGTTCTTATACCTCCACCTAGCAGATAACGTTAGAGTCCACCAACGTCTCAGAATCTACCGATGGGGCTCAGCTACCTTCAACCACACACGAAGCAACAAACGGAATCCTTCGTAGGAAACTCTCTCTTTTGGTTAGAGAATGGAACCCGTTGCTAAACCAATAATCTCTAAACAATTGTTATGTAGAAACTTGGATCATGAAAACAATTGGGTGTATAAAACTTGGTTTTGTTCTTGAAATAAGTTCTTTTGATTAATAAACACCAAGAGATATTTTTCTAAGGGTTTTTCTCTTTTGGAAGATGGAAAAAGTCTGTCAAAAAATTGTTCTCCCACACTATTAAAAGGTTGGGAAAATATATGGGATAGTGGAGAGTTTTTAGAAAAAATTGACAAAAACTGTTCGAACTGCAATCTTATTCGAACAACATTCCAGGGTCATTTAAACGGAACTTCTAATGAGAATTAATAAAGAAGAAGAAACTTGTTAGATAGCTCATTCGAACAAGGTCATTCAAATGACCTTTTTAACGAGATTTCAGGCCATGAATCTAGATAATTTCGATACGAACGTGTGGCCGTCAGTTTCGTATTTTTTTGATTTTTTTGAATTAGTTATGATTTTTCTACGGAAAGGTGTCCAAGAACAAAATTCTTAAATAGTATGAATTGAAAAAAAAAATAACAAAAATACTAACACCCAATAAAAAAATTCCAAATCTCAATATAACATATGCATTTCATACCTTTAGAGACCTTGGAAAGATATGACACAAATGTGGCACGAAAACACGGCATATGATTTGATCTTCTTTTAGACTTGGACGTTACGTCTTCAACTCGAATGTCATAGGCTTGAAAGACATAACATTGTTTATCCTATGACTCAACTACTTTTATCCAGAATTAAGTCAACACTACAAATAGACTCAATTGAAAATTTGGCCTTACAAATCTTCCCCTTTGGCTATTCCGGGACAAAACCCAAAATAAAAAATCCTATGGTCCGTCAAGCTCTTTTAAAAGGACCCAACCCTCCCAAAATACAAAATAAAAAAATTAGAAACACTTGACATGACACATGGGATGAAATGCTTTGTCGCTTTTAAAAATTGCCACTAAAGATAAAGACTTGCATACTTAAACACATCATTAAATGCATAGGGAATATAATAATATAAAGTGCATAAATAAATTCTCCCCCTTTATCTAACATAATCTACTTATGAAAAATATCTCGCCCTAAGTTAGATATCCCAAAATTAAAATGTTTAGATACCATTTCTCCCCCTTTTTGTTCAGGAATAGACAAAGATTGAAATGTATTAAATAACTAATTTCTCCCCAATTAAATCAAATAATCACCCTAAATGAAACAAGGGTATAAATAATGGAAAAATAAGTATATCATGCAATAGTGAGTAAAGTAACAAGAATAATAAAGGATATGGCATGAGAAGCAACTAATCCAACACAAGGATTAAGAAATCCCAACTATAATGCGATGGAGAAACGATACCAAATAGAATAACTTAATATTAGCATGAGATAGCAGCCGCAACAAGATTATAATCTATTTCAACACGAATCATACATGGACTAAATAGCAAGGCAAAGACACAAAAAAACAAAAGAAATACCATATGTATATATACCAAAGATAGCATTAACGCACACGCATATATACATAGGTATATACACCACACACGACACAAAATACATCAAGCTTTGCGCACTCATTTGGAAAAAATGTGTCTAAATAACATGTAGTAGACGCAAGTAAAAGGGTGTGAACTAGAGACCAAAGAACTTAGACCCAGTCATTTAAACATGTTCACGGAGTTCTTATTTGATTGCAAAACTTTATCAAACTTAAATATAGCCTCATGTGACAAGATAAAATGAACTCACAGAACAAACATACACAATGCACACAACCCTAGAATTTTGATGATTCTACAAACCAATAGAGTCATGACAAAAAGCATAACTAGAATACATTGTGATTGTGCAAACCCGTTGATATATCCATCCAAACTCCCTCAATAATGATTCTTTTCTTTTCTTTTCTTTTGAATGTTCATATCAAACACAATTACATTAGCCTTGGATAATTTTAACAATGCCACATATTTAGGCCATATTCCAATGGTGGCTATTCACGCAAAGTAATTTTGTCTTTCGCAGCCCGATTCCATTGATAAACAACTACACTGGATTATCCTTTTCTATTTTTTTTAAATCCGGGCAACGGTTCTTACATGCACAAATCCTCCGTAGTTATAGCAATATTTAGATGACTAAATTGATGGAAGAACATCTCACTAAGCTCAAATATAATTATGAAGTTAAAGATCAAATGAGCTCGTGCATGTGTGAATCGAGGCATATAAAAAGAGAATTCATTAAGCAAGTCACAGTCAAAGTACTCCATGCAATCATGATAAAGAACACTTTAAGGATTGAAAATTTTAACCAAAAGTTCTAGCCACATGGAAACGAGAATGATATTGGATTCAAACACAATTATATGCCACATAAAATGTGTAAAACTAAAATACACACAAAAAAAATCTTTTTGAGTTTTCAAAATTTTTAAACAAACAAAAAAGGACAACTCAAAAGACATACAAATCTTTTTGTATTTTTCAATATCACCCAATAAATGAAAAGGGTAAAATACAAAAGATAAACATGTCATAATTCTAGCAAATTTTAAATGATGAAGCATAGACTAGAATATGATAAACAAGCATACAATTAGTAAGAATATATCATCAAGCACGGCTAGTGTATGTAAACATGCAAGCAATTACTCATAAGATATAGCAAGTGAGGAGTCATGTGCTAGCATGTGGGAACCATCAAAACAGAAAATTTCGAAAATGATATATTTTTCATATTCACAAAAAAAATCCTTAAAAATCCGCATCACACAATATTTTTGTGTAACCCGCACTGATACCAATTTGAAAAGGGGTAATTTCTTAAATTATATGCTTTGATACCCAAATTTTAAAAATTCAAAATGGAGATGGTTCACATTATATACCAAACTTAAAATTTCTTCCAAATATAACAATTAAAGTTCACAAATTTTAATTCACACAATAGTTAAAAAATTTATTTTAATCATAATTAAACAAAATTAATTCAATTCAAGTTAAAATTATGCCAAAAAACTTAAGCATGCATTTTTGCCAAATTAATTATGCCAACTTGAATTTAATTAAACTAGAATTACCCAATATTAGACCTAACACCAAACTAAATAAATTATGTGTTTAAACAAATTTTTATCTTGATTAACCTAGCATGCATCTAAGTGAGATTTTGTAAGATAAAAAATAATCACACACACAAGGCGCGATGTACGAGGAAAACCCACGACGGTAAAAATCTACGACAGCCCAACCTAAAAATCCACTACGTACGGTATTTTTGCAATGACACCACAAGAGAACTTACAACAAAGACTCGACTCCCTTCAAGCCTTGGCGCTCATTCGTTCTTCAGCCTCCGCTTAGTAGATAACGTTGGAGTCTACGAACGTCTCGGAATCCACCGATGGGGCTCACCTACCATCAACCACACACAAAGCAACAAAAGGAATCCTCCGTAGTAAACTTTCTCTCTTTTGGGTAGAGAATGAAACCCGGTGCTAAATCACTGATCTCTAAACAATTTTTATGTTGAAACTTGGATCATGAAAATAATTGGATGTATAAAACTTGGTTTTATTCACGAAATAAATTCATTTGATTAACAAACACCAAGAGAATTTTTTTTAAGTGTTTCTCTTTTTTGGAAGATGGAAAAAGTCTGTCAAAAAACTGTTCTCCAGTACTATTAAAAGGTTGGAAAAAGATATGGGGTAGTGGGGAGTTTTAGAAAAAGCTGACAAAAACTGCTCAAAACTGTAATCTCGTTCGAATGACATTCCAAGGTCGTTCGAAAGACACTTCTAACGAGAATTCAAAAAGAAAAAAAATCCCGTTAGATAGCTTGTTCGAACGAGGTCATTCGAACGACCTTTCTAACAAGATTCCAAGCCATTAATCTAGATCATTTTGATAGGAACGCGTGGCCGCCAGTTTCATATTTTTCTGATTTTTTAATTAGTTATGATTTTTCTACTAAAATGTGTCCGAGAAAAAAATCATTAGATAGTATGAATTCAAAAAAAAATTAACAAACATACTAACACCCAATAAAAAAATTTCAAGTCTCAATATAACATATGCATTTATACTTTAGAGACATTGGAAAGTTGATGACACAAATTTGGCACGAAAACACGGCATATGGTTTGATCTTCTTTTAGACTTGGCCGCTACGTCTTCAACTCGAATGTCATAGGCTTGAAAGACATAACACCGTCTATCCTATGACTCAAATAGTTTTTTCCAGAATTAAGCCAACACTACAAATAGACTCAAATGGAAATTTGGCCTTACACTCGTCATTTGCAATTCTGTGTACTCTTTTTAGAACACTTTGTTGTCACCCAAGTTTTATCATTCCCCAAATATATATACTTAAAACCAACCTCAATAGCATGCTTTTGCAACTTTTCACAAAACTAAACCACACCCCCTTTAAAATACTGCTCTTCATGACTAATATATGTATTCTAATCATTGGAGAGATAAATTTGTGACGGACTCGGCTCCACACCTCTAATATAAACATCATTTTTAACTCCACTACTAATATCAATCGCAGTGAATGATGATATATAGTCTACCCTTTCTCTACTTGTACCACTGCATTCACCCCTCTCACAACTTGTATAACTGCGGTCAACCGATTCACGAATTTTACTCATGCATTCAACCATTTGGTGAATTATACTAGTCGCCAAAGCTATTGAATTAAAGACATATATAAAAAAAATCATCTTTGAGAATCACTTGAGACCGCAACATACAGCGAATATCTTTATCACAAACCAACATGATCGACTTACATCACTAAATCCGTACTTCAATGAAAAAGATCCAACTTTCAAATTCATAAACCTGCTACATAACTCATTGCATATGAAATCTAATTAATTGTCTTCAAAAATTTCAATGCAAGCAATTGTGAATGCCCTTACGTGTGATAAAGATTCGAATAGATTCGCAAATTCCAATCACAAACTTATTTAAAAAGAGTCAATTTATGGATCAAATCAATTCATCCCTTAAACTCAAATAACTATGTGCGTGCATGTGTCAACCATTATAAATAGAGATGTGACACAAATTTTAGGAAAAATCCCCACAGGGAAAAATCTTTTTATTTCTAGAACTTTGACAAGTTTACAATACCATTGACTTACATACAACTTCCCTCAAGAGTAACGCACGCTGTCTTCGTCAAACCTTCAAAGCGTCAGCTAGAAATCAGTAATGGTTCACATGCAGCTATACCACAACTGACACGTAGTCTTCATCAAAGAATCAGCACGCAAAAGATTCTCAATGACACGCAGTCATAAACTTTTTAGCGAGTCACTCCACAATAGCACGTAACTCTCGGTTGTAGAGATCTCCTCACAAAGAATGAAACAATAGCGACCTATGTTTTTTGTTCCATAAAACAACTCACACAAAAGATATTGGGATTGTGAATTGTAAAACAAAAGTTATGAACCCTCAAATATGGTTGAAGAATAGAAAAACGTATTCTGTCAAAACCAATTTTTCTCCACATGAAAATCAGTATCCTGACACCCTTATTTATAATAAAAATCAAGGCGGTGACGTGTCAGCTTAAACCAATTCTCGTTCTAACGACATGCGACGTCGTTCGAGCGAACCTCCATCTTGTTCGAACAAGATGTGACATCATTTGAACGACAGTCGCTGATCCCCTTAAAAAGACTTTTAAAGTTTTAAATAACTTGGAATCCTCAAATCTTAAAACTGTTCACGGGATTAGGAGATATTTATCCAAAACTTTTATGATAAAATATTTTTGAAAAATAAAAATCATTTATTAAAATTCCAAAAATCATTTTAACTTTTATAAAAAATATCCCAACACTTTTAATGAGAAATATAAATGAAACTTAAATACATTTTACCAAATTCATCCTTGTTGGGCTTGAATGTTGAAGTCTTCTTAAAATTTGGATTCGTCTTTGTAGATGTAAGCTTATTAATCCTTTGATGACTTATAGCAATTTGTAGCGATATACGATATACTAAATTGTGATGGAAATGTCATTACAAATCTTTCCCTATGTCTATGCCGGTACAAAATAAAAATATCCGAATTATCAAAATCAAAATATGGCCTATACAATTTTACCCTCCCAAAAACTCAAAACTACAAAAGATAAACCGACAAGTCTTCAAACTTTTTACAACGATACTTCAACAATCAACTCTTCAAAAACTCCAAGCTTTTCTCATTAGAATGTGCTAACCAAAATCTTCAATCGTACCTACACACATGAGACAAAGCAAAAACCTCGTGACGTATAGAGTTTGAAATGATATAAAGCATAAACAAACATGAAAGCATAATCAAATCTCCCCCATACAAAAACTCCCCCATAATATCATAATTCGTTCTCCCCTTTTTTATTTGTCCAAAATAGACAAGGAAAAGAATAAATCACATAAAACAAATTAGGGTGTCACGGCAAAACAAGGCAAAGAGACTATTATTTTTTTCCCAAATTTTTTATACAACAAAAAATGCAAAAAAAATGTTACAAAAATCACACACCATGAATTTATACTCAGATAACCAAATCGTGGATACGGAATGAATGGGTGTGAACAGATTCGATAGGAAAATCAACTCAATCTTATCATATGTGCATGATGCATAAGTGTACTCCTAATGAATGAACATCAAAAATAGTCCTTTGGTGTAAAATTATTGAATTTAGATGACATCGTCTTAATCGAATCAATAAAGCAAAGTATAAATAATTTCCACACCAATAACATCCAAAACTATGTAATGCTTTTTCATGACTTTCAAGGATGTGCAAACCGTTGAAAATTCCATCCAAACTCCCTCATTAAAAGATAATGTTTTTTTATTTTTCTTATGAGGTGATGAAACTAAAATCCTATTGGCCGATTTTTGGCATATAATTCTTTTTATTACCATACAATTTTTTCAGGCTCTTTTAAACCTCATTGGACCCCGGATAATTTTCAATTCCTTACTTTTTTAGGTACGTTTAAATGATGGCTTAATCGCAAAGGATAAATGAGTACCTTTCGTAGCCCTTCCCCGTTTTTCAAAATAAATCACACAAACCTCACAAACGGTTTATATCATGCACTGTTTTTTGTCAAGTTTTATAGCATTTGGTTCGTTATATAGACAAAATTGAGATGGAAACACTCAACCAATATGTGATGGACAAGCACAAAAGTCAAAAAAATCGTGCATGTGTTCAATAAAGGACAAATAGATTTAATCATGTAGGTAGCAACACTATATCATCTCAAAGACTCCAAACTTTGTAAAGCACGTGAATGACATAATATATTATCTCAAAACACTATCAAATAATCACATGGATAAATGGAATGAAATTATTATTTGATCATCTTAAGTGTGCATTCATATAAGGTGCAAAAAAAAATCTTTTTGGATTTTTCAAAAAATTTATAAAAAATAAAATCTTTTTGTATTTTTCAAACACTATTCAGAAACAACACAACAGTATCAAAAAAAATACCAATATGAACCTGGGGACTGCCAACAGAAATTTCTATAAATCTCAATATGTCGTTCGAACAAGAGTCCTTATCGTTTGAATGATATAGTATCTCGTGAGAAAACTTCGAGCAACATAAGTTCTCGTTAGAAAGAGAAAAGAAAAATTGCTCAAATTAAGCAGAATATCATGTTGTTGTGTCCAGCGAGAAAATTTTGAGAAAACAGTTCCTGGAATGGGCAAACAAATCTAAAACGGTGCTAAAATAGTACCAAAAATAATAAAAGAAAACAAAAATGCTAACAAAGTATAAAACAAATGGTACATACTAACAATAGAAAAAAGTGTCATCATGTATATCATCCTATGCTAGAAAAAATGTCTAGAGCTCATCCAGTAGGTGCGGTGGAGTTTTCCAAAGATAGTGACATCTTTTGAAATAACTCCATCAAATCATTAGAAGTCTTGACCAAAAACTTTACTTGCTCTCGAATATGTGCAAACTCTCTATCATTATGTGAAAGCAAAGTATCATGAGTGGGTGCATGTGTAGGAGCAAAGTGTGACACATAACCCAACTTAAAGAAAAATTTCCTTAGGTGTCCTCTCTTTTTGCAATGGGAGAAAAAATAAATCGGCCTAGGTACACCTCTCTTAACAACTCTAGGTTGTGCTATCCTAACAGGCATGGGACGCCTAGGTGGATTGGGTCGAGAGTCATGAGAATCTAACTCTAAAGTAGGAACCGGCTGGGGTGCAACAAAAGAAGTAGATGCGCCGTCATGAATTATTCCTAAACTCTCACCACTCCCCAAAATAGAATTGAGAATCATCTTCCCCGCCTTTTTAAATGTATTCTCTAAAGTGACTTCAGCCTCCAGGGAATGCTTCAGATCTCTCTCTAATTTTGACACGCGGGCTATAAGATCACTATTTTCCCTATCCAAAGCAATCAACTACTCACTCTAAGAAACCTTCACTTTCTCGAGTTGACTTACTTTTGCCTCAAACTTCTTCAAACTCTCAATATCTCTCTTCAAATCTTTCATCTTGAGACCCAACTTATTATTCAATTTTTTAGTCTTTAAGGTCTTGACCTACAACTTTCAAAACATAATCCATAGGTCACTCTCATAATCGCTAGCGCACTCGCTCTCAGACTCGCTAGAAACACTCAAAACCTCCTCAGGGGTATCACGTTCACAAGTGTCCTCATTGTCGTGGGACAAAGTGGGTGTGCTCACATGACTTTCTAAAAACGAAATACACTTTCCTTGTGAAGACTCATCCTCGGAATCATTCACATCTTCCTCACTATCACTCAGTGTGGCTGGCATGGCAACTTTATTTCCCTCTCTCCTAAGTCTAACGGGACACTCAAACGACTTGTGCCCTTCCCCTCACACTCAAGATATTTTAAATTTTCAAACTTTTCTTCACCCTCTTTATCTTTCTCACCGCTTTCTTTGGCCTTGTCTTAATTTTTTTTTTCTCTTCGAAAATTTTTTATTAGAAGAATTTTATTTTGAAAATTGGAGAAATTTTTTAAAATTCTTTACAAGTAGGGCCATGTCAAAATAAGATTCGTCCTCAGGCTCGGACTCACAAAAACTCACTTTCTTTTTCTTAGATTGGGCTTTAAGCGCTATCCCTTTATCCTTAGGTTTGACAGTGTCAAGGAACATGTCAATTTCATACGTCTGTATGTCTCCTACCAACTCTTATAATTTCAGACGATTCAAATTTCCTAAGGTATTTAAAATAGTTACTTTAGGGATAACACATTTTGTCAGCGATCTTAAAATCTTTTTAACCACTCGTACATCAGGAATCGGCTCACCAAGATTAAAACTAGTGTTGACAATGTCAGACGAACGTGCATAAAATTCGTCAAAACACTCAGTCTCTAGCATAGTGGTGATCTCAAATTGAGTGGTTAAATTTTGAATTTTAGACTCTTTGACCACGTTAGTGCCCTCGTGGGTGAGTTACAAAATATCCCACGCTTCTTTAGACGTGGTGCACATCATAATACGTCAAAAAGTGTTCAAAAATTGCACTAAG
Source organism: Sambucus nigra (assembly GCA_949130495.1). Taxonomy (NCBI): domain Eukaryota; kingdom Viridiplantae; phylum Streptophyta; class Magnoliopsida; order Dipsacales; family Adoxaceae; genus Sambucus; species Sambucus nigra. The sequence goes on along the minus strand of OX422212.1, from coordinate 556,992,217 downwards.
CCCTCGTGAATTATAAGTGCTCCACCTAAACTCATCCTCAGTCCAGTCTGACAAATGTTTTTAATTTGTGATATTATTTGCGGTGACAGTGGGGGGATTCCAACCTTTTTCACAAATGACCCAAACTCTCTCATCGATTGATTTTAAATGGGATTTCATACGGACTTTCCAGTAAGCATAATTAGACCCGTCAAAAATTGGCAACCGACTATATAAGTTTTCGTTTGGAAACATGGCGACAAAAAATCAGATTTTTCAAAAAAAAATTAATATCACATAATTTTTGCTGAAAATAGGAATACGCGATAAATTAGCGTAACTTTCTCTGATACCAATTTGTGAATGCCATTACGTGTGATAAAGATTCGAATAGATTCACAAATTCCAATCACAATTTTAGTTAATTAGAGTCAATTTATGAATCAAATCAATTCAGCCCTTAAACTCAAATAACTATGTGCGTGCATGTGTCAACCATTATAAATAAAGGTGCGACACAAATTTCAGGAAAAATCTCCGCAGGGCAAAACCTTTTTTTTTCTAGAACTTTGACAGGTTTACATGACCATTGACTTAAATACAAGTTCCTTCAAGAGTAACGCACGGTGTCTACATCAAACCTTCAAAGCGTCGGCTAGAAATCAGCAATGGTTCACACGCAGCTATACCACAATGGACACATAGTCCAGACATGCAGTTTTCAGCAAAGAATAAACAGGCAAAAGTTCATCAATGACACGCAGTCATAAACTTGTTAGCGACTCACTCTACAATAGCACGCAACTCTCGGTTGTAGAGATCTCCCCACAAAGAATGAAACAATAGCAAACTATGCTTTTGGTTCCATAATACAACTCACACAAAAGCTATTGGGATTGTGAATTGTAAAACAAAAGTTATGAATCCTCAAATATGGTTGGAGAATAGAAAAACGTATTATGTCAAAACCAGTTTTTCTCCACGCGAATATCAGTAGCCTGACACCCTTATTTATAATAAAAATCAAGACGGTGATGTGTCAGCTTAAACCAGTTCTCGTTCGAACGACATGCGACGTCGTTCGAGCGAACCTCCATCTCATTCGAACAAGATGTGACGTCGTTTGAACGATAGTCACTTATCCCCTTAAAAAATACTCCTAAATTTTTAAATAACTTGGAATCCTCAAATCGTAAAACTGCTCATGGGATTAGGAGATATTTATCAAGTGATCAAATATTTTTGAAAAATAAAAATCATTTATTAAAATTCCAAAAATCATTTTAACTTTTATAAAAAATATTCTAATACTTTTAATGCGAAATGTAAATGAAACTTAAACATATTTTACCAAATTCATCTTTGTTGGGCTTGAATGTTGAAGTCTTCTTGAAATCCGGATTCGTCTTTGTAGATGTAAGTTTCTCAATCCTTCGCTACTTATAGCAACTTGTAGCGGTATACTACATAATAAATTGTGACGGACAATGTCCTTACAGCAATATTATCCAAATAAGAACACCGGGCAATCTGACAACTTTCCATTATAACCTGCATTAAATTAAAATAGAAAAATGGTTTCGTTAAAGCTCAAGTTTAATTAATGCCGCTGACGCGGACCAACAAACACATGGCCAACAAAGACATGACTACTCTATTACGAATGAGTCAACAAAAATACAATATATTCACATTAACATTATGAAGAATTAGTGTCAAAAAATAAATGAGAATTAATCACTACAAAATCATGTGTACTTTAGATCAAATTGTTTGTACTTTACTGTAATTTTATGCTCATGTATATACCAAGTACTTTATTATTGTAAAACACCTAGATTGGTCAATGCCGCTGGCGTGGACCCACAAACACATGCCCATCTAATACATGACAAGTATATCAAGTAATGAGTCAAAAGTAAGAAAGTAAACACACATTAACATTATGTAAAATTAATGTCAAAAGAAAAAATCATAATTAATCAAGTTCAGCATTCACAAGTACTTTATATCAAATTGCGTGTACTTTACTGTAATGATTCTTTGAGGTATATACATAAGGAATAGGTATATACATAAAGTACACACATACACATGAACACACAATCAAAACATATACATACACAACTTGTTACGAAACCAAAACACAAAGTCAAAATATATTCATATAAAATTAAAATAAATTTATAAAAAACAATCAAATCGTTCATTCAATATTCGAGTCAATTAATCAAATCATTGTAATTGTGTAAATAATGTGCTGAATTAACTCAAATATTGAATTAATGATTTAATTGTGTAAATTCAGCACATGATTTACACAATTAGAATGACTTGATTAAATGAAAATAAATATATCAACCTATTTTAATTGATTGACATGTAAAACATTTCTTCAAAACAGGTATAAACTTACAAATAATCAAATTAATGCAAAAGAAAATACATCAACCTATTTTAATTAATTGATATGCAAAACATTGCTTCATAATAGGTATAAACTTACAAATTATCAAATTAATGCAAAGGATAATCTAGGATAAACAAAGCGTAAAGAATTGATTTCTTCGAACAAAATGATAACTTATTTCTTTGAGAGAACAAAGTTGGTTGAACAGAAGTGAAAAGAAATCATAAGATCCTAAGTTATTGGAGAGAACGAACCTGGTTGACAGAAGCGGAAGAAAGAAAGAAAAGATCCTACCTTATGGAAAATACTGCTAATCGTTGATTAGGTTAATGATAACAAAATGAATGAAATATAGTAAAAGGTATTTATATGGACCTAATCGTTTAAAATTTGTTTGACCCAATTAAAATGTCCAAAATGTCCAGTCAAGGGACTAGACCGTAAAAACTTAAATTATATATAATATTTCAGTAAGTTATGTCAACTTGGTTTCCTACATTATAATGAAAATGTATCTTTAATATAATAGGTTGAGAAGGCACCTACAAAATAATGCCCAAATATAATCATAAGTTATGGAGAATAATTTACTTAAATGCATTAGTATGATATCTTGAGTATTGCTTATGTGTGTGCCCCGTAGGTCGTATGCTATGAGCTTGTAGATTCTTAGCATAAATGGGTTGCAACGAAATTATTTGTGTGTCATCGTATGCATGTGTAGTACATGGTATCTTATAGCTTACTTGCATGGTCTAACTATGATGTCCATATAACGCGGGCATCACAAGGTAATGAATAGTCCCTTAGGGTGTTAAATCCATGAATAGAGTGGATGTGGTGACGAATTTATGTGGGCATCAAAGGGCGCATGTGTAATCATTGCGGTGATAGATTTATATGGGCGTAACTGGTCCAGATACCATGATGCAAAGAGATATATTACTGTATGCTAATGGTACGAGGTATAAACCGGTTAGTATATTAAAATTAAACATGTAGAATTGGTAACTTTTTATATATTAATCAAGTCGCTTGAAATTTTAGAAAATGATAATTAATTATAAGAGATCATTTTTACCTCTTACTTTATAAGTATTGAATATGCATGATTCATTAAGGTAGATATGCTTAATAATAAAGAAAGTTAGAGAATTTAGTGTGCATAAGTTAGAATAAACGTGAAATTATGAGACTTAAGTTAGTGTTGAGATATGACTTTTAAATGAAATATAAACTAGTATAATAATTCCATAAGTCATTTCATCTTCGTTTACAAGATTATGATGGAAATGGATCATTAATATAATATGTAGAGAATAAACCTAGAGGTGTATTCGACTATGATCATAGGTTATGGAGCATAATTTACTTAGTTGGATTTGTATGATATCTTAAATATTACTTATGTTTGTGTCATGTAAGTCATAGGTTAAGAATTTGTAGCTTCCGAGCATAGGTGGATTGCGGTGGCATTATGTGTGTGTCATCGTATGCATGTGGGGTACGTGGTAGCCTATATCATACTTTCATGATATGATTGTGATGACAATATTATATGGGCGTTGATAAGCACCCAAAAGTGTACATTTTATACCCCGAATAGACGTATTTTAGTTGCTGATTCTCGGCAAGTTGGGTTTTATATGCGTAAATGTTTAATGTTCAGCCTTGATCACCGTTTGCGGAGTTCGACGGTATTACAAGGGAAATGTGCGAATTATGGAGAAAATTCTCTAGTCTCGTAACCTTAATAGAGCCTAAACTTAGCCCAAACCTTCACCCGAGTCCGTGTGTGTTTAGTTTGTGCTTTTTAATTTTTTTTATATTTTTAGTTTGTGTCGTTTTTATTTTTAGGATTTATTTAGAATTTTCTAGAATTTATTTTTTATTTCTTTTTATTTTTATTTTTATTAATTTTAATTTTAGTAGTTTATTTTTAGTTTTGCTAGGTATTATATTTTTAGGAATGTAGGTTTTATTTTTATTTGATTTGTAGTTTTTATTTTTATTATTTGAGTTTTATTTTTAGAGGATTTATATTTTTATGTTTTATTTTAGTGCATCGAGTATTTGTTTTCCTTTATTTTTGTTTATTTTGGTTTTCTTATTATTATTTTTGTTTTGTTTTGTTTTGTTTTATTAGTTTTTATTTGAGTCGTGTGTAGTTTTTAGAGTTTGTATTGTGTGTCGTGTTATTTTTATTTTTTAGTTTATTTAGTGAGTTTTATTTTTTAGTTGATTTTTATTTTTATTTTAATTTTTAGTTTAGTTTAGTTTAGTTTTTATTTTTATTTTTCTTGTTTTTATTTTATTAGGTTTATTTTTATTATTCTCTTAGTTTATTTTTTTTAAGGGTCCAAACTAATGCACACACACCCACTTACCTACACCTTCCTCACACCCAAATAACTCACATACACACATACACACACACCTAACTTCCATACACCTTACCACACCCAAACACCACCCACCCATCATCTTCTACAACCTCCAACCACCTTCTCTTTCCTCTCTCATCACGTCCATAAACAAAACACAACTTCACACCTTATACCTCCAACCATACTCGGAACCCATACCTCTCCTTACCCGAGAAATCCAACCCGCAACCCATGGTTCAAAACACCAAGATCGAACCTCTCTAACCCTTATCCCTCAAACCCGAGTTCAACTTCGATCTGCCAGACCCGACGACCATCTCCAACCCAACTCACCACTGCCGGCCCCGACTAAAACAAGTCCATAACCCGAGACCCAGAATCGAACCTACCCCTGCGATCAAACCAAACCCGACCATCTTCTCATCCCACCGAATCTCACCTGCCCCGATCTCAACCTACATACCTCAACCCGGATGTGATCAAACAAACTAAAGACCCATTTTCTTTTAAATCCACTTGAGCCTTTACACGTTTTGTTATCTGCATAAACAAAGACCAACAGAGCCAAAACAAAAACTACCCCACATGTTTTAAACACCATCTTTTACCCTTTCCCATTTTACCTCCAACCTGCCACTCAAACCTCTATACCAAAGTTAATTAGTTTATTTACATTAAAATCCCCTTTGATAATTAACTTTGCACTCTTACATTTTAATTTACGCCTCGAGAGAGGGTAAATGATTTTCGAGAGAAAATCGAAATTGTAGTTATAATACCCATTTTAGATTCAAACTAGAGATAGTGGTTTCTCAAGTGTGGTATTATTCCTTTAATTTTAACTCTACACTTACTTTTATGATTTAAACTAGTTTAATCCATCGATCCTAGCAGGTGATTTGTTGGATGATATTTGGATCTACATTTCAAGAGTTGTAGGAGTGTTAAATTTAATTTTCTAAAATGTTATTGTCAAAATTACATTTGCAACGAGAGTTGATTTGTGATTTTGATACTAACTTGGGATAATTAGTTTTAATTAACTAGAATATATGGTGTCATCCTATCCCTTGTTAGTCCTCACTTTTATTTTCTCACCCATCTCAGTTTTTAGATTTTTATTTAGTTAGATTTACTTAATGTCTTCACTTACTTTTATTTACATCTTTGATTTTGTAGTCTTATTTCACCTTAATCTAAAAATTATTTTAATATTTGAAAAGGCTAAAAAAAATATAGAAAAAGTAAAAAGTCCAAAAAGAGAATAATAAACAAACGAATTGCATGCCTCTCTTGTATGTTTCACCCTTAGATTTGGATTGATTCCCTTACTTACCACTACACTCTAGTTTTATTTTAATTTTGTAGGTATGAAAGGTTTTTATTAGAGGACTTTCAAACGACGAAAAACACACGAAAGTTTTCTCTATTAAATGGCGTCGTTGTCGATCTTTGGAGATTGAAGCATTGGCAAGGATTCCTATTTGTGATTCATTTGTATTGCACTTTTATTTTCCGTACCCTTTTTCATTTATTTTAGAAGGCTTGTATTAGGATTTTTATTCTTGGATTATATTGCGGTGCTTAGAGATACCATTTATTTTTCATTTAAATTTGTAATAAATAGAAGAAAAGTGTGATAGGGAAACCGAACAAGGTAGAGAGGGGCCGTCCAAGGTGAGGAAAAGAAGCCTCTCTACTTTGGTTCAGTAGGACTCCCGGAGATGACTGAGATAGGCGTAATCTCCCCCTGGTTGACTCAAATTGTTCATCACCCCACGGTGTAAAAATCGTGGGAGGTACATTTCTAAACCCTTGCGCCTCTCTTGTTAGCGAGCTAATATCTTGTTTGTGCTTACGTGCTCTTATTTAATTTTATTCTCGCATTTATTTTCGAATGGTGTGATGAATTAATCAATTAAGACCTATACCCAATCAATCACGAGAAGGGATTTCATCACCCGATCCACTCGCTTACCAATTATGTGCTACCCTAGCTATCATTAATTTTAAAATCAATCAACTAGGTAGCCCAATAGGAGAACATTTTTGCCAAGGCGATCACTCAGATAAATTCCATGATTTTTATCTCCAGCGAACTTAATTAAAATTTGACTACCCTTTTCACTAATTTTGAAGATACAAATTAGCTATGTGCTAGTTCGAATTTATCCTTGACTTGTGTGTGTCCAATTCAATTTTTTGGTAGTCGGGTTTTTAGTGAGTTCGTTCAAAGGGAAAGAGTCCAAATATTTTTTCCACTTTTTTCTTCCATAAAAATCCAAAAATATTTTCTTCCTTTATTTTTTTAAAAAATCCAAAAATATTTTTTTCTTTCATTTTCAAAAAATCCAAAAAAAATCTTTCCTTTTGAAAAAATTTTAAAAAATTCAAAAATATATTTCTCCCATCATGGCCAAAGAACGTCCCTTACGGGACTACTTTGGTTATTTTCCATTGTCACGCGACACGTGTGAGAGTGATCCCGAGCTGTCTCTTTATGATATACTTAGTGGTTTCAGCTCTCTCACGAGTACCATTGATACTCTTAACCCATCTATGCACGCACCTCATATTCCATCACCCTCAGTGTCAAGTGTCGACGTGTCGCATACTTTGTTGTGCACCCATTGTTCTGATAACGATCACATGTCCCTACGCACCCACAATGGAACATGTGTATCCATATGACACTGTTCTGGAATCCACCTCAGCCCATTGTCATGATAGATCCAATCCCGAGTTGTGTGTGTACCCTAGTTATTCGTGGAGGCCTGATCACCCTCCCATGCAATACGAATCCCAACCCGATGTTATGGATCCTTACACGTTCCATCAGTCATGATGGAAACCTTGTGCACCTTATCCTAATCAGTTCCCTCACTATGTACCCACTGATTATCATCTTTTTGTCTCTCATGGAGATGCTTCTCTCGTGTATGACACACTTGATCCCGTTCCACACACTTCCTTTGAGTATTCTTCATATAGTCCTTTCCATAACGAGTTGTGTCCACCTCAATCACCACCACCCGCCACTTCACCACCATCATCCACCACCACTCTCGAAAGCCTCTTACAAAAGTTCATACTCGAGTAAGAGCAAGCCACTCAAATCCAAAATGAAGCCTTCCAATGGCTTGAACAAACATTAAATGAAATTGAGCATGAGCGAGAGTAGGACGTCACCCCAAGCCAACCCATTGTTGTCCCCACGTGGAGTGATGATGCATCGTCTTGTGCCACTAACTTTGAGTGTGACCAACCATATCCTCCCGAGAATCTCGACGTTGAGACCATTCCATGGTTTGGGCCTTAAGTTGACACATGTGTTGATTTATCCATCGATAGTGAGCTTGATCAAATCCCACCATGTCCACCTGAACCCCCCATATGCCCAAGTCTACACCTATCGAGCCCATCGTGTGTGTTCCCGAGGAACCACTACATCCTAGGTTAGCTCCGGCTACGAGTGCTCACCATTTTCTCGATATTGAATCCGAGATTGTTTCTACCTCTCCGGATATGGATCATGTTCCACCATGCATGGCTCGTTTTGAGCCCATTATTTCTAGTGATTCTCTTGGTGCCTCGTTTAAACCACCCACCACATTACTCAGTGATATTCTTGTGGAGAAGTTGACCACTCCATCTTTAGATACCACACTCTCTAGTGAGTATTCCTTTACACCTCATGACGAGTGTTTGTCCCCTACACTTGATTTGGATCATCTTCCTCAACATTTTATCCCACCGGATACACCCTTTGTACCACCCGACCCACCCATTGTCCCTTCTACCCCATCACCTAGTTTGGATCTAGATATTTTACCAAACATGTTCCCAACCATATATTTAGATCCTAACCTAACGCCATCACCTAGCATTCATAAGAGTATTTGTGGTGCTACTCTCCACTTTTCTGACACCGAGTTTGTTACCCCATGCCCGCCACTCTCTTGTGGTGTTGATTTTTCCCCTCGACGGCTCCCTGGTGTGTCACGGCGCGACCATTACCATCGTTCATTTATTGAACAATCATTCAATTTCCATGAGCCCCACCCCATTCTACTTTTTAAACCATTATGCCTCCCCATACAACTAGAGCACCATGCTTATAAGGCTCTTGTTTCCCTCACCTTGCCGCTCAATAAGGCCCGTGACCGATGCTTAATCACCCATGCCTTTCTCACCCTTACGTTAATACCCACCCTCCCATGGTCCACCGACGCTTTGCATAGCATGATGAACTTTGCCATACAAGTGTATTGACCATTTTAGCTTTTATCCAACAAGACTGACGCTTAAGTCTTTTGGGGGGTGATCTAAATCACCCAATTTTTCTACCACCCCGTGCTTTCATAGATCTTATATTTGGGGTGAGTTACCTTTGGTCTGGCTGAAGACAATAAACTTAGCGCTATCGGGAGGCCTCCCGTTATTCTCGTATGAGTCTCATACTGTTTGGGGGTGGTGTTTCACATCACCCTGTGCTTTTCAATGTTTATAGACTTGTACACATTTTTCTCTTATGATTTACTCAGGTTCATTTTGGCTACATCTATCCATTTCATTAGTGGTTGATTCTGATAATCTCTTTCCTACCTTATGCCCTCAACTTTAAAAATTATTTTACTTAGCATCGAGGACGATGTTCCTTTTTGTTTGGGGGTGGGGAATTTTATCAAATCGTACCTCTTTTGAAAAAAAATTGATTTTTGAACCTGATTTTTAAAATTTCGTGCAGTTTCTTTCATCTCATTCATTGACGTGATTTTTTTATCATCCATCCTTTTAAGTCTAGTAATCAAGCTAGATGATAATTTTTTCAAATAGCTTATGTAATACATAACAAGGCATGTTGCACCATGAATTTCTAAACTCAAAAAAATTTGCGCACTTATCTCGTCACTACAGTTTAGAGTTGAAGAATATTACAATTCCCAAGAAAACCTTAAGGATCATTAGTAGAGAATTTAGCTTGTGAGATTCGTGACTTTCACCTTTCAGAGTGTTTTACGCAATCTCTGAGTCACAAGTTAATTCAACTTCTTTTGGGTCCGCACTTTAAATCATTGTATGATCTCATTATTTTTCATAAAAATTTTGGCTTGGTCACTAAGAACGACGTCACTTTCGAGTTGTAAGAGACGCGTGTCTTGAAATTTGTCCCGATCATTAGATTTTCACCCTTACCATATTCTTCCATATTCCCACACATTCCCCACACCATTACATATCGTCTCTATATCATCCATCATTTTGAGAAAAAGAGTGCTTTCCCAAATGTAAAATGTCTTCAGTGTTGAGAGTATTTAAAAAAATAGAAAAACATAGAAAAAAAACAAAAAAAAAAGAGAGAGAAAAGAAAAGAAAAAAGAGAGCGTGGAGTTAGTTCTTGTGTAATAAATACATTAGTGCCTAAAGTGTCGTACACTCTTCTCACACATCCATAACTCATCATCCATCATCCATCCATCCTATCCTACATCATATCATCATATCATTCCTAGTTCATTCCCCCTCACCCATAAACATTCATATTCTCCCCTAGGTGTTCAGGTAAATTAAAGTCAACGTGGTGAATAACTTGGCGTGCTCACTATAGTGATTAGCATTCTTTCATGAGATCATTTTTCTTTCTAAATGTTCGTTATTTCTTATATGTGTGTGAGACGTTTGACCTTGCTTACATTTACTCACCTCCTCACACACAAGAGCGATACACTAACCCAAATCTCATGAGTTCGTTTGAGAGAACTATATCTGTGAGACTTTAAAGTTTAAGCGTTGATTATGAAAAGGCAATCTCGAAATTACTCTTATGAGACTCGATCCGTTTTGACTGATTCACACACACACGTTGAGTTCTAGGAAGGATGTGACTTGAGTATTTACTTAGCTAAATATTTTTACACAAATCTAGCTTGTATTTCTCAAAATATTTTTCTCATGATGAATTTTGTGATTATTCTAGGCCTAATAAGAGATTGACTGTCGTTTCAAATAAAGAATTTTGTGGGTATATTCCCTGCAAACCCTCACGATACACAACTCGTCATGTAGGACAACCTATAGGTTTAAAGGCTTATTGCACATGCTAAGTGCAATCGCAAGTGCCCGCGAAAGTGGTACACTTTTGGTTACGTACCTTTCTCTTTCTCTCTATATTATTGCTCGAGAACTAGCAACGCTCTGTTTGGGGGTGGTGTGATAAGCACCCAAAATTATACATTTTATACCCCGAATAGACATATTTTAGCTGCTGATTCTCGGCAATTTGGATCTTATATGCGTAAATATTTAATGTGCAGGCTTATTCGCCGTTTGCAAAGTTCGAACGCGTATTTCAAGATAAATGTGTGATTTATGGAGTTAATTCCCCAGTCCCGTAACCTTAACTGAGCCTAAACTTAGCCCAACCCTTCACCTGAGCCTGTGTATGTTTATTTTGTGCTCTTTAAAGTTTTTTAGATTTTTAGTTTGAGTCGTTGTTATTTTTAGGATTTAGTTTTGATTTATTTAGGCTTTTATAGAATTTATTTTATATTTCTTTTGATTTTTTATTTTTATTAGTTTTTAATTTTAGTAGTTTATTTTTAGTTTTGCTAGAAAACTCATATTGGTGAAGGAACCCTCAAGGTCCTCCCCCTCAGCTTCCCGTAAATGTTAGGGTGAGGAGCAGTCAAGCTCCTTCCCCTCAGCCTCCAGAAAATGTCAGGGCGAGGAGTAGTCAAGGTCCTCCCCCTCAACTTATAGAAAATGTTAGGGCGAGGAGCAGTCAAGGTGGCCTAGTTGAGTAGGCAGGGCTCAAATAGGCTAGTTGGTAGCTATTGGGAATTTTGGCTTGGTTGCTGAGGAACAAGGTTTGTTGATCAATCTCAACCACTTAGCACTTTAGGATTGAGAGAATTCTAGTAGAAAGACCCTAGGGTCTCCCAGTCCTCACACACCTCACAGTCAGACACAACCATGGGAGTAGCCAAAGGGTTACTCACAAGAAAATAATTGTTTATAAAATGATTTTAAAGGAGAGGGTCCTTTAGGCCCCTCTCAAGAAAAATGATTTTTAAAAGGGGATCCTCAAGACCCACTCAAGCTTACACAGATTTTAGAGGAGGTGGTTCTTGAGACCCCCTCAAGTTTACGAAGTTGGCACCAAAAGTTACCGTTTTAAAAGATATTTACCAAATCAGATATTTTATCATCTAGCATAGACATATTTACTTTTTGACTTTGGTTTGCACTAGGTGGCACCTGACTGAGGAGACAAGCTGCTGCACACAGGTAGGGATAAATAGTACACTACAGACCTTGTCCCTCACCAACCCTCTAAGTTTTGGCACCAAAAGTGCCAACCCATCCCTAGTGCCCAAGTATAAATAGGACCCTTGGACAAGGTCAAGAAGATATAGTAAAACTCAATAGCAAAGTTACTCTGTTAAAATCACACCAGAAACTCTCTAGTATTCTCAACCTGCACTCTCTAAGTGCTGAGTGCCTTGTTCTTTCACTCCCCACTGACAGCCATCACTCTCAGGAGTTCCTATTAAGAAAGGTTACTATTATTATTGTGAAGTTCATCGTCTTGCCGAGAGTGAGCTCTAGCGTGAGTTCCATTTTTGTCAGAAGGAGAAGGTTTTACCAGAAGCTGCTTTAGAAGTTCTTGAGAACCTTGCAGACAACGTCCATTAAAGTGGTCATGCCTTACCCTTTCCAGTTATTCATAAACCCCAGTCTCACTACCCTGTTACATTTGGCGACTCCGTTGGGGAGGTATCCTCACTTTCATGGACAAAGAAGGTTTGAACATTTATAAGCAGATAGTTTTTAAAGACATTCCATCTGGGAATGGAACTCAAAGTGACCAGACCACTCAGGAGGATGTGTTGGTGATCGGAACAAAGATACCTGCTCCTCCGGAAGGGCAAGCCAGCTCACCGGCAGCAGCTCCGGTGGCAGAGCCTTATAAGTATTTTTTTTTAGTTTTTTTAAAACAAATAACTACACTTAGCAAGTTTGGGTCAAGGTTGTGTAACAGCAGCAGCAGCCCCTTCTGCAGGGGCAGTCGCTTCGGCGGCGATTCCGATAGAAGTAGCTCGGCCGGCAGCGTCAGAGAAAGTTGTGACACCGTCAAGCTCACTGGTAGGCAAGGTTATAAGTTTGAGGGAATCACCCTCCAAAGTTGTTACTATAAAGGAAGTCAGGAAGTTGCTCTCCTCTTCCCAGAGGGAGGGTCCTCATCTATATGCTATCCATAACAGGATGAAGTGGTTGAGGAACTGCCAAGAGCCATTGGCTCAAGAAAAGAACCCATCTTGGTAGAAATTCCAAGTGAGGAACTCTCGGCTGCAGCAGCCCCTCTAGAAACACCAATTCACGAGGAACCCATGGATGAGAAACCATGGGTGTCCCTCGCCGAAAAAAAAAAGTGGAAGTAGCAACCCCTATAGAGACGTCAACTCGTGAGGAGCCTTGGGCATCCCTCATCGCCGAAAAAGAAGCCACGGTAGCAGTCCCAGGTGGTAAATCCATGTGTGAGGAACTCCCAAACATAACACAACTAGACAAGGAACCCTCGACAAGGCAGGGGGTCGAGACACCCTCGGATGAGAAGTCTACGTGTGAGGAACCCATTGGCAGAGAAGTGGCACTCGACGAGGAACCCGCGACGATAGATAGGTTTTAACTCACTATGGGAAATGGCATCTGTGAAGAACCCATTACCATATGGTCAAAAATGACAAACCCGTGGTCGCCGATAATGAACTAATAGGCAAGCAGCCCCTAAGTATTGAGGGGGTACATAAAAAACCCAATGGATTATCAGCAGTAATCGAGGAACCCTCAGATGGAAAATCAACCCCTGAGGAACCCTCTTATAGAAACCCAACCTGTGAAGAACTCCAGGTAGCATCCCTCATCCACGAGGAACCATTGGCTAGCAGCTGACTCCCTATAGTGCCGACAGTTGGCAAGATACCTCGGACCCAAGGTCAATACGCGAGGAACCCCTACCAACATTGGCAGATGTCGAGACACCCTTAAAGGTGAACTCGACGTGAGAGGAAGCCTCAGAAGAATTAATCATCTGCGAGAAACCCTCCTTACCACAGCTGATAGCCAGCACCTCATTGGCAGATGCTGAGACACCCGTAGTAAAAAAATCAATATACGAGGAACTCTGTGATAGAAAACAAACACGCGAGGGACCAATGTAAGATGGGTCTTGCGAGGAGCCCTGGACTATACTACTGCCAGATGGAAAACCAAAGGTTATCAGTAAAAAATTACTTTCACTAAACGAGGAACCCTTAGACAGATAACAAACAGATGAGGAACCAATATCCATCGACGATAATTGCGGTGAGGAACCCTCGACTATATTTGAGGTCGAGACACCTCCATCTAAAATACCAGCCACTAATGGCGCTCTTGACGAGGGACTCTCGGGTTCCAGGACAACACCCCCAATATTTGCAGGCTGAAGCGAGGAACCCACCACGGCAGATAACGGGCGCGAGGAACCCTTGACCCTCGAGGAACCCCTCAGGGTCGCGGCAGTTGGGAGGAATCCACTGGTTCTAAGTTAACTGGTGAGGAACCCTTACTTGTAATCTTCTTCAGCGAGGAAACCCTAGGACCCAAACTCGTGATCAAGGAAACCCGTGTTGGGGGAGTGACGCGCGAGGAAGCTTACTCTACCTCTGCAGTCGAGCGTCCAATTGACGAGTCCCTCGAGTTTATAGTTGAAGGTGAGATATTCCTCAAGTTCAAAAAAGTAGGCAAGTAAATCTGCAAAGATAAGGAGTTTGTTTCTATTGAAATGGCGAGGAAACCACGAAAAAATAAATCCCAGATGAGGGACCCCTATACAAGGAGCCACCCCCCATTCCAGCAAGTGGAGAGGAACCCTTAGGGGTCCTCGTCCCAAATGTCAAATCGCCAACAGGCATACTCCTTCCCTCCCTCTAAGGCAGGCAACGACAAGGGACCCATCGAAATCGGCACGAGGAACCGCTCATAATTTAAGCCCTAGGCAAGGAACCCTTTTTTTCTCAACAAATGTCAAAAATGAGGAACCCTCGACAGAAAGTCCTTGCGAGGAACGAATCCCAATTTAAGCCCTAGATGAGGAACCCCCGATAGAAAAATCAAATGAGGAACCTCTAGCATTTTGGTCGCTCAACGAGGGAATCCCAGCAAAGTCAGTTCTAAGAGAGAGGCCTCTGCACGAGGACCCCTCTCCCCATCTCAAGCAGCGGTAAAGCACTCCTCATGTTCAATCCCATGGTCGAGGAACCCAAAGCTAACATAATTTCCAATGAGGAAACCCTTGTATTCAAAGTGTTGGATGAGAAAGCTTGCAGTTGCAAAATTGCCAACAAGGAACCTAGCCCTAGAGTCAGGCGAGGGATCTCTGATGGAGGAACCACCATCAACAAAAGATGGTAGTGAGGAACCCCCAAGTACAAATCCTCAGACGAAGAACCCGCAGTCGCGAAGCGCCCAGACGAGGGTCCCCCTGCCAGAAATATTTTTTGGGGGGCGAGGAACCCCCACCAGCAGCTGCCATGGGAGAGGAACCCAAATTCTGTGACAAAAAAGTAAAAACTACCGGAATATAGACAGAAAGGCCTAGAATCGCTCAATAAAAGGTACACCGGATTAATGTTTTATATTTCTTAATAGAATAGTTGAACCTCTACTAGATTAGAAGAGGGTCCATGACATGATGGTCTTTCCTCATTATACTTGGAGGAATATCCATCTCAAGGGAAAAGTATACTGAGCAAAGTCCTTACAGACATAACAGTTATTTTTTGTCACCAGACTAGTAGGGGGTTACCCTCCTAGTAATAACAAAAAAAAATCACTACATTTTTTTATTATTATTCTATACAGATTTATTGCCTAGAGAACAAGTCCTAACCTTTGTTCTCAAGAAAAAAAATTACTTGACCAGTTTTCAAAAAATAGGGAGAAGCGGGTCTACCCCCCTCTCTAAACCTGTTACTTTTCCAAGACAAAAAGGTTCCTAAGAAAAGTTTGGAACAAGGACACTGCAGACCAAGGTAAATTTTCTGTATAAAGAAATAATTATTTCTTTACTTATGATATATATGAAATTTTATTCAAAGTTTGTGAGAAGGAGAAGGGCTAACCCCATCTCCTAGTTACTCCATAAGAAATGAATGTGCATAACAAAATACCTCATAGTCACTTGGGGTTGCTCTAAAAAAATATCCCAAAGTTACACGGGGTTGCACTAAAAAGTACCGCACAGTCACACGGGCTGCGCTAAAAAAAATATAACTTGCTCAGCTATATGCAAGTGCCCCGCAGTTATAGGGAAAGTTTCAAAATTTAACTTGCTCAGCTATATGCAAGTACCCCACAGTTATAGGGGAAGTTTCAAAATATTAACTTGCTCAGCTATATGCAAGTACCCAACAGTTATACGGGAAGTTCCAAAATATTAACGTGCTCGGCCTATATGCAAGTACCCCACTGTTAAAGGGGCTACTTTAAAATTTGCAGATGGTGAGCCTATATGCAAACACCCCGTAGTTAGAGAGGAAGCTTCAAAATTTAACTTGCTCACCTCATATGCAAGTACCCCGCAGTTAGAGGGGTAGATTTAAAAATTTTAACTTGCTCAGTTATATGCAAGTACCCCATATCTAGAGGGGCAACTTCAAAATTTTAATTTGCTCAGTTATATGCAAGTACCCCACAGCTAGAGGGACATCTTCCAGACTTTGACTTGCTCAATTATATGCAAGTACACCGCGGTTAGTGGGGAAGCTCTAAAAATAATAACCTGCTCAACTCATATGCAAGTACCCCTCAGTTAGAGGGGTAGCTTCAGAAATAATAACTTGCTCGACTATAGGCAAGTACCCCACGGCTAGAGGGGCAACTTCTAAATTTTAACTTGCTCATCTCATATACAAGTACCCCACAGTTAGAAGGGGGAAGTTCAATCTTGAAGTTCTCATACAAAATAGAGAAACTCAGAGTATTGAGAAAGTGCAAGTATACATATAAGGTACGACAGTTTAGTACCTAAGGCTCTAAGGGCATAGGAGCGCTCACAGTCTTGAGCAAGTGCCAAGTATAAATTTAAGGTACGACTGTTTAGTACCTAAAGGCTCCAAGGGCATCGGAGAGCTCACGGTCTTGAGAAATAGCCAAGCATAAATATAAGGTACGACAGTATAGTACCTCAGGCTCTAAGGGAACCGGAGTGCTCATAGTCTTGAGCAAGTACCAAGCATAAATGTAAGGTACGACAGTTTAGTACCTAAGGCTCCCAGGGCATCGGAGCGCTCATAGTCTTGAGAAAATGCCAACTATAAATATAAGGTACGACAGTTTAGTACCTAAGGCTCCAAGGGCACCGGAACGTAAACAGTATTGAGCAAATACCAAGTATAAATATAAGGTACGATAGTTTAATACCTAAGGCTCCAAGGGCACCGTAGCGCTCACCATATTGAGAAAGTGCCAAGTATAAATATAAGGTATGACAGTTTAGTACCTAAGTCTCCAAGGGCATCGGAGCGCTCACAGTATTGAGAAAATGCCAAGTATAAATAAAAGGTACGTTAGTTTAGTACCTCAGGCTCCAAGGTCAAAGGAGCGCTTGCAGTATTGAGAAACCGTCGAGAATAAATAAGTGGTACTACAGTTTAGTACTTAAGGCTCCAAGGGCATAGGATCACTCATACCATTATTAACTCGTGTTCTGCACAGGGGGCTAATGTTGAGAAAGTCCTCAAGACAGTAAACAAGGAGTGAAAACTTGATTATGATATCCCGTGCACAAGTATCTCGACACTAGAAGACACTTCTGCATGAGGGGGCTAATGTTGAGAAGTCCTCAAGCCAGTGAAAAAAGAATGAAATAGCCTAGAGCATGGGGATCCACTTAGAGCGGATCCACCTGCTCAAGATTACAAGTTTGATAGAAAAATGCCAAGGGCGAGGGGCTCACTGCGCGCAATCCCTCTGCCCAAGATGAAAGGCCACGGAAGAAGTCCAAGGGCGAGGGGCTCACCGCGAGTAACCCCTCTACCCAAGAAAGAAGGCCACAGAAGAAGGCCAAGGGCGAGGGTCTCATCGCGAGCAATCACTCTACCCAAGATTAAAGGCCATAGAAGAAGGCTAAGGGCGAGGGGCTCACTGTGAGCAACCCCTCTACCCAAGAAAGAAGGCCACAAAATAAGTCCAATGGTGAGGGGTTCACTGCAAACAATCCCTCCGCCCAAGATAGAAGGGCGCGGAAGAAGGCCAAGGGAGAGGGGATCACTGCGAGCAACCCTTCTACCCAAGATAGAAGGCCACAAAAGAAGGCCAGGGATGAGGGGCTCACTATGAGAAATCCCTCTACATAAGATAGAAGGCCACAGAAAGAAGGCCAAGGTTAAGGGACTCATCGTGAGCAACCCCCTCTACCCAATATATAAGGCCACAGAAGAAATCCAAGGGCGAGGGACTCACAACGTGTAACCCCTCTACCCAAGATAGAAGGCCACAGAAAGAAGGCCAAGGGAAAGAGCTCACCGCGAGCAACCCCTCTACCCAAGATAGAAGGCCACATAAGAAAGCCAAGGGCGAGGGACTCACCGCGATCAACTTATCTACTCAAGATACAAGGCCACAGAAGAAGACCAACGGCGAGGGGCTCACCACGAGCAACCACTCTGCCCAAGATAGAAGGCCACAAAAGAGGGCCATGGATGAGGGGCTCACTATGAGAAATACCTCTAAAAAAGATAGAAGGCCACAGAAAGAAGGCCAAGGGCAAGGGGTTCACCGCGAGCAACCCCTCTACCCAAGATATAAGTCCACAGAAGAAGGCCAAGGTCAAGGGACTCACCGCGATTAACTCCTCTACTCAAGATAAAAGGCCACAGAAGAAGATCAAGGGCGAGGGGATCACCATGAGCAACCCCTCTACCCAAGATATAAGTCCATGAATGAAGATCTCACTTTAATCAACCCCTCTACCCAATATAGAAGGCCACAGAAAAAGGCCAAGGATTAGGGGCTCACCGTGAGAAATCCCTCCGCCCAAGTTGATACCCAAATAAGGAGGTCCACCATAAATGGCCTCATCTACAAAACTTGGGATGAAGTCACAGAGAATTTAATGACCCTAGGGGGAATGATGAAGTAACCCTAGGGTCCCTCAAAATTGAAAATCGAATTTATGGCGTACAGAGCCTTTTGGTCTGCCCAACACAAAAGAATTTGCACAAGGGGCTAATGTAGAAGGGTATCTTCCCCAAAATACTTTTCTAGGTCCCTGCAGAAACTCAAGTTGAGAATGGACCTCGCCAAGGTGGCGGCAGAAGCCCATATTGAGAGGGACCCCCCCAGGTCCTTGCATAAACTCAAGTCGAGAAGGAACCTCACCTAGGTTGCAACAGAATCCCATGTTGAGAGGTACCCCCCCCCCCCCCCCCCCAGGGTCCCTGCAGAAATTCAAGTTGAAAAGGAACCTCACATAGGTGGCGGAAGAAACCCATGTTGAGAGTTACTCTCCCCCCAGGGTCCTTGCAGAAGTTAACATTGAGAAGAAACCCCCCAGGGTCTTTGCAGAAATTCAAGTGGAAAAGGAACCTCACCTAGGTGCCGACAGAAGCCCATGTGGAGAGGGACTCCCCCAGGGTCCCTGCTGAAACACTAGTTGAAAAGGAACCTCACCTAGGTGGCGGCAGAAGTCTAGGTTAAGAGGGACTCACCCCAGGGTCCCTACAGAAGTTGACATTGAGAAGGAACCCCCAGGGTCCTTGCAGAAACTCAAGTCGAGAAGGAACCTCACCTAGGTGGTAGCAAAATCCAATGTTGAGAGGGACCCCTCCTCCCCCAGGGTCCCTGCAGAAACTCAAGTTGAAAAGAAACCTCACCTAGGTGGTGGCAGAAGCCCATTTAGAGAGGGACTCCCCCCCCCCCCCCCCCCCCCCCCAGGGTCCCTGCAAAAGTTGACATTGAGAAGGATCCCCCCAGGGTCCCTGCAGAAACTCAAGTCAAGAAGGAACCTCACCTAGGTGGCAACAGAAGCCCATGTTGAGAGGGACTCCCCTAAGGGTCCCTATAGAAGTTAACATTGATAAGGAACCCCCAGTGTCCCTGGAGAAACTCAAGTCGAGAAGGAACCTCACCTAGGTGGCAGCAGAAGCCCATGTTGAGAGGAACCCCTCGAGGGTCCCTAAAGAAACTCAAGTTGAAAAGGAACCTCACCTAGGTGGCGGCAGAAGCCCGTGTTAAGAGGGACTCCCCCAGGGTCTCTGCAGAAGTTGACATTGAGAAGGAACCCCCCAGGGTCCCTGTAGAAACTCAATTCGAGAAGTAACCTCACCTAGGTGGCGAAAAAAAACCATGTTTAGAGGGACTCCCCTCAGGGTCCCTGCAGAAGTTGATATTGAAAAGGAACCCCCCCCCCCCCCCAGGGTCCCTGCAGAAACTCATACAGAGAAGGAACCCCACCCAGGGTCCCGACCGAAAGTCATATTGAGAAGGAACCCCACCCAGGGTCCCGATAGAAATCCATATTGGTGAAGGAACCCCCAGGGTCCCTCAATGGCAGAAAATTCATATTGGTGAAGGAACCCTTAAGGTCCTCCCCCTAAGCTTCCCGAAAATGTTGGGGCGAGGAGCAATCAAGGTCCTTACCCTAAGCCTCCAAAAAATGTTGGGGCGAGGGGCAGTCATGGTCCTCCCCCTCAACTTCCTGAAAATGTTGGGGTGAGGAGTAGTTAAGGTAGCCTAGTTGAGCAGGCAAGGCTCAAATAGGCCAGTTGGGATCTCTTGGGAGTTTTGGCTTGGTGGTTTAGGAACAACGTTTGTTGGACAATCTCAACAACTTAGCACTTTAGGATTGAGAGAATACTAATAGAAAGACCTTAGGGTCTCCCAGTCCTCACACACCTCAGAGTCAGACACAACCTGGGTGAGCAGCCAAAGAGTTACTCACAAGAAAAGAATTATTTATAAAATGATTTTAAAGGAAAGGGTTCTCTAGGCCCCTATAAAGAAAAATGATTTTTAGAAGGGGATCCTCAAGACCCCCCTCAATCTTACAAAGATTTTAGAGGACGTGGTCCTTGAGACCCCCCTAGAGTTTAAAAAGTTGGTACCAAAAGTTACCGTTCTAAAAGATATTTACCAAATCAGATATTTTGTCTTCTAGCGTAAACATATTTACTTTTTTACTTTGGTTTTCACCTGAGGGGACAGGCTGCTGCACACAGGTAGGGACAAATAATACACTACAGACCTTGTCCCTCACTAACCCTCTAAGTTTTGATGCCAAAAGTGCCAACCCATACCTAGTTCCCAAGTATAAATAGGACCCTTGGGAAAGGTCAAGAAGATATAGAAAAACTCAATAGCAAAGTTACTCTGTCAAAATCACACTAGAACCTCTCTAGTATTCTCTCCTTGCTCTCTCTCTCTAAGTGCTGAGTGCCTTGTTCTTTCACTCCCCACTGACGGCCATCATTCTCAGGAGTTCCTCTTGAGAAAAGTTACTATTATTATTATGAAGTTCATCTTCTTGTAGGGAGTGAGTTCTAGCTTGAGTTCCATTTTTACCAGAAGGAGAAGGTTTACCAGAAGCTACTTCAGAAGTTCTTGAGAACCTTGCAGACAGCGTCCATTGGAGTGGGTCGTGCCTCACCCTTTATAGTTATTCTTAGACCGTAGTCTCACTACCCTCTTACAATTTTTATTATTTGAGTTTATTTTTAGAGGATTTATATTTTTATGTTTTATTTTAGTGCGTCGAGTAATTGTTTTCCTTTGAAAACGTAAGAAAATTTCCTTTTTATATAAAACACGATGGAAGATGCGGAAGCGTATATAAGATGATGGTTCAACTACAATTAAACAAAACAAATTTTGGTTTAAAAGAACAAGATTAAATCAATTCATTAATCCAAGTCCTAGAATTTGCCTAAGTCATAATTTTCAATTATCCAAAGTTAGGCGAAACCAATTTTAGCAAATGACTTGAATAAACCAAATTTACCCAAAATTTAATTTAGTCCCAAATTAAATGAGTGTGATAATTAAACCAAGTTTTATCTTGAATTAAACTTAAATCATGGATTCTAAATTGTTGTGCAAGATAAAATAAACAATATCACACTACGCCGCGATGTACGAGAAAAAACCTAAGACGGGAAAAAACCTCAGACGGCCCTAGCCACAAGTCCACTAGATATGGAATTACAATTACAAGACAAAAGACTTACATCCTCGACTCGAACCCTCTCAAGCCTTGTTGCTCCTTCTTGTAGAAACCTCTTCTTAGCGGACAACCACGGAGCTCCACCGCGATCTCGGAATCCACCGATAGGACTTTGTATGGTCACCGTCACCCAAGCTTGGAGCCTTTCTCCAAGTGAGTAATACCCAAAAAAACTTCTTCTTATTTGTGATGGGATGTAGAAGGAAACCCGAAACGTCTCTTTTTCAATTCGATAGAGAAAACCGGTGCCAAAACTCCAAGCAATTGATATAAATATAGAAACTTGGATAAACAACTATTGGGTGTAAACACTAGAGTGTGTAGGATTTTTCATCAAAGAATAACACTCAAAACTTGATCTTTTTCCTTAAACAAATTTTCTATCAAAACACTCTCTAGGAGTTTGTATGGTATGAAAAAGATACACCTTCAAAAATGATTCCCGTCCTTAATAAAGCCTTAAAAAATCAGTTAAGAAATAAGTGGGGAAATGGGGTGAAAACTGCCAAAAACTGCTCAAAATTGTTCCCGCCTGGCATCTCGTTCGAACGAACTTGACTCTCGTTCGAATGAGACTTCTAACGAGCGACCAGACTGGGCTCGTTAGAACGACCAAACTCGTTCGAACGACATATCGAACGACTGACCAGTTTAGGTTCGTTGGCAAACTTGTTCGAACGAAACCTGGTTCGAACGAAAAACTCGTTCTAACGAGACTTCGAACGACTTCCAGAAATTTTTGATAAATTCAATTTTTTGGCCCAGAAACTTTGTGTACTTTATTTTAAAGTTTCAATTAAATTATTCTGAAAGTAAAACATGGTTTTTTATTAAACCTAACACCCAAATAAAATTTTGTTCCAAGCTCCTATATAAATATAATTACATTCATACCTTGGGAGCGTGGAACCTTAGATGATGACGTAGAAACGAGGCACGCAAACCGGCATTTTGATGAAGCTTTATATTCTTTGCCGCTACGTCTTCAACACACACTTCATAGGCTTGAGAGTATTACAATAAATCACTAACCTATGAATAAATGTTTTTGTCCGGAATTGAGCCAAAACTATATATGGACTCAATTGGAAATTTGTGTCCTTACAAATCTCCCCCTTTGGCTATTCCGGGACAAAAACCAAAACAAAAATCCTAAAGGGCCGTCAAGCTCACTAGACTCAAAACATAACCCGCCCAAACTTGACTCAACCCAAGGATTAAACTCTTTGCCTTTTAAAGATGCCGCTTTAGTAGAATGCCTGCACACTTAAGCAAACTCATCAAATGCATAGGGAATATCAAAATATTAAATGCAATTAAATAATTACTCCCCCTAAAATAATTCTCCCCTTTATCAAACAAATGACATTTACTTAGAAAGACGTCTCCCCCTAAGATAAATCTCCCCCAAACTAAGATACAATAATAATAGGTTTAGATACCATTTCTCCCCCTATCATCATTCTCCCCCTTTTTGTTCAGGAATAGGCAAAGGATAAAGAACTAATAAATAGCATGTGGAAGCTTAAAGAAAAGACATGACAGCATATGGGCAATAAAAGCAAAGCAAAGATAAACAAATATCATATATATATATATACTATAAATATACCAATAAGTACGTGCATATATAGATAGATATAAACACACACATGACACAAAATACAATAAGTTTGCACACTCGTATGGCAAAAATGTGTCATATGGAAACGAAAGTGTAGGGGTGTGTACTAGCAACAATTAAATTTAGACCCAAACACTTAAGAAACGTTCACGGAGTTCTCATTTGATTGCAAACTTCATCACAGTTAAATATAACCTCATGTGACAATATAAAGATTGAACTCAATGAACAAACATACACAATGCATACAAGCCTAGCATGATGATGATTCTTCAAACCAAATAGAGTCATGACATTAAAGACAACTAGGATAAACGGACATTGTGCAAACCGTTGATATACCATCCAATTCTCCCTCAATGAGCATATATATTCCTTTGTTTTTGAATGAATATATCAAACAAGCATAGGCCTTGGCAATTGCTTTCGGTTTAATGCCAAATATTCTGTTTTTAGGCCTTTGGATCACGTATTTCTTTTAGATCCAATCAACGGTGGCTTACTATCGCAAAGGATTTAATTCATCCTTTCGGAGCCCTTCCCCGTGCATATATTAATTTATCATGTTTTCATTTTTCACACAAATCTCACATGCAACGGATTTTGACATGCACTAGTCCTCCTACGTCATAGATATGTAGATGACTAGATTGATAGGAGAACACCTCAAAGAGCTCAAATATAACATGTGACATTAAGATTTCAAAAGAGCTCGTGCATGTGTGAAAAGAGGCATATGAAAATAGAATCCATTTAAAGAATACAAAATCCAACTACTCCATATAAAACATGGTAAAGAACATTTTAAGGATTGAAAATCTAAACCAAAAGTTCTAGCCGCGTGGGAGCGTAAATGATGGGATTCAAACACAAATATATGCCACATAAAGTGTGTCAAACAAAAATACACACAAAACAAAATCTTTTTGAGTTTTTAACATTTTTAACCAAAAATAAATATTTACTCAAAAGGACAAACAAAAATCAATTGTGTTTTTCATGAAGATTAAATGACATAAATAAAACACAAATGATAAACAAAAATCTTTTTATATTTTTCAATTAATTCAAACACAAAATATAATACAAAAAGATAAACAAGTCATAATTTCTAGCATGGGATAGGAACTAAGGCAATGACTAGAAAATGACTAAACAAGCATACATTTAGCATAGGAATATAGCATGAAGTACAAACGCTAAAGTATGCAAACACTAACACATTCATCCTTTAGATTTAGCAAGGGAGGAAGCATGTGAAAGTAAATGAGAATCAACAACCCTATTTTGTGAGGCAACCAAGTCGGATTTCCTAACCCAAATTAATGAGGAATGACTATCTTGGGGTGTAGGAACGTTAACTACCGTGGTTACTTTACTATGGGGTTTTCTAGGAATTTGTTTAATATCTAAACAAAATTTCCTAAGATGACCTTGTCGGCCACAATGTGTACAAGTAAGAACATGTCGAAAAGATTTACTTAAGGAGTGATCTTTAAAAGTATTCCTAGTTAATTCTCCTAAAACATTGGTTTGGGCATTATGAGTAAATTCATTACAAGGATTGAAGCCTAAACCACAAGTGTCATTTTTAATTTGGACCGTTCCTAACATTTTATCTAGTTTTTATGAACGACATTCCAAATCAAATTTGACATTACTAGAATCTTTTAATTTATTTTCCAATTCTAAAATGTTAGATTCTAGTAAAAAATTACGCTCTTCAAAAGCAAGAAGCTCCTTTTTCAAGGATTCCATTAAACTCCTAAGGCTATTTCTTTCGCCTTCTACGTATTCTAGCTTCACACGAAGAGTCCTCTCACGTGTCCTAAGGTCTTCTATTAAGGCACTATCATCAACGACCTTGACACTCTTTCTTAAACAAGCTTCTAACTTCAAATTAGTTCTTTTCAAATTAATAGATTCTTTATATAATTCATGAAAAGCATTTTGAAGTTCACTCACATCAACCTCTTCTTCATTTTCACTCTCTCTTTCTTCTCCACTCTCACTATCATTAAAAACAAGGGAATCATGAACAATGACCTTGGAAGTGGCATGTGCTATCGTGTCATCAATCGATGAGTTCTCATTATCACTCACATGACTAGACATAAAAGCCACAAAATTTTTCTTAGTGGGGGAATCAGGCTTTTCTTCCTTATCACTATCACTAAGGGTTGCATTATATGCAGTGGGTCGTTTACCCTCTTTCCTTAGTTTAGTGGGGCACTCATAAGCTCGATGGCCATAACCTTCACAACCAAAACACTTGTTAGACTCGTCCCTATCTAAATTGTCATTACTAGGTTTAGGGATCCTCTCGGCTTTAGAAATCTTCTCGCTTTTATCATGTTTAGAAGTATCAAATTTCTTAAAATCATTTTTAAATTTATCTTTGTTAAATTTAAGAAATTTTCTAAATTTGCGAGCAAACAAAGCCATATCCTCCGAGTCACTATCACTCTCGCTCTCTACTACTTGTTTGACCTCTTTTCGGGCTTTTAAAGCAACGCCCTTTTCGATTTTCTTTTCAGTTTTAGAGGGAAATATATCTAGTTCATAGGTTTGTAAATCACCTACAAGCTCTTCTAATTTCGTAGAGGCTAAAGTGGGTAAAGAATTTAAAACGGTCACCTTTGGAATAAATCTATCGGGTAGGGACCTTAAAATTTTCTTTACAACACGGTCGTCAGGTATTTTCTCTCCCAAGTTAAAAGATGAATTAACAATATCAGAAAGTCTAGCATAAAATTTATCAAAAGTTTCTAATTCATCCATTTTGATAGTTTCAAATTGAGTGGTGAGGTTTTGGAGTTTTGAAGCTTTAACGACACTAGTTCCTTCATGATTTAATTGTAAAATGTCCCAAGCTTCTTTAGCGGTTTCACACGTCATAATACGTCGAAATTCATCCGGTGCGACAGCGCTAAACAAGGCATTTAAACCACGGGAATTAAAATTAGCAAGTTTAAACTCATTTTTTGCCCATCTATCGGCGGGTTTGATAACACGTTCATTTTCAACTAAGTAAGTTGGTGGGGAGTACCCGTTAACAACAGACATCCAAACTCTCTCGTCGATAGATTTTAGTGCCGATTTCATTCGCGCTTTCCAATACGCGTAGTTTGAACCATCGAAAATAGGAAATTTTGAAAATGGTGAAAAATCCATTTTAGACAAAAATTAAAAGATCTTAACGAAATAATTTATCGTTTTTGGCTCTGATACCAATTTGAAAACGTAAGAAAATTTCCTTTTTATATAAAACACGATGGAAGATGAGGAAGCGTATATAAGATGATGGTTCAACTACAATTAAACAAAACAAATTTTGGTTTAAAAGAACAAGATTAAATCAATTCATTAATCCAAGTCCTAGAATTTGCCTAAGTCATAATTTTCAATTATCCAAAGTTAGGCGAAACCAATTTTAGCAAATGACTTGAATAAACCAAATTTACCCAAAATTTAATTTAGTCCCAAATTAAATGAGTGTGATAATTAAACCAAGTTTTATCTTGAATTAAACTTAAAGCATGGATTCTAAATTGTTGTGCAAGATAAAATAAACAATATCACACTACGCCGCGATGTACGAGGAAAAACCCAAGACGGGAAAAAACCTCAGACGGCCCTAGCCACAAGTCCACTAGATATGGAATTACAATTACAAGACAAAAGACTTACATCCTCGACTCGAACCCTCTCAAGCCTTGTTGCTCCTTCTTGTAGAAACCTCTTCCTAGCGGACAACCACGGAGCTCCACCGCGATCTCGGAATCCACCGATAGGACTTTGTATGGTCACCGTCACCCAAGCTTGGAGCCTTTCTCCAAGTGAGTAATACCGCAACAAACTTCTTCTTATTTGTGATGGGATGTAGAAGGAAACCCGAAACGTCTCTTTTTCAATTCGGTAGAGAAAGCCGGTGCCAAAACTCCAAGCAATTGATATAAATATAGAAACTTGGATAAACAACTATTGGGTGTAAACACTAGAGTGTGTAGGATTTTTCATTAAAGAATAACACTCAAAACTTGATCTTTTTCCTTAAACAAATTTTCTATCAAAACACTCTCTAGGAGTTTGTATGGTATGAAAAAGATACACCTTCAAAAATGATTCCCGTCCTTAATAAAGCCTTAAAAAATCAGTTAAGAAATAAGTGGGGAAATGGGGTGAAAACTGCCAAAAACTGCTCAAAACTGTTCCCGCCTGGCATCTCATTCGAACGAACTTGACTCTCGTTCGAACGAGACTTCTAACGAGCGACCAGACTGGGCTCGTTAGATATCTCGTTAGAACGACCAAACTCGTTCGAACGACATATCGAACGACATATCGAAGGACTGACCAGTTTAGGTTCGTTGGCAAACTCGTTCGAACGAAACCTGGTTCGAACGAAAAAATCGTTCGAACGAAACCTGGTTAGAACGACTTCCAGAAATTTTTGATAAATTCAATTTTTTGGCCCAGAAACTTTGTGTACTTTATTTTAAAGTTTCAATTAAATTATTCTGAAAGTAAAACATGGTTTTTTATTAAACCTAACACCCAAATAAAATTTTGTTCCAAGCTCCTATATAAATATAATTACATTCATACCTTGGGAGCATGGAGCCTTAGATGATGACGTAGAAACGAGGCACGCAAACCGGCATTTTGATGAAGCTTTATATTCTTTTCCGCTACGTCTTCAACACACACTTCATAGGCTTGAGAGTATTACAATAAATCACTAACCTATGAATAAATGTTTTTGTTCGGAATTGAGTCAAAACTATATATGGACTCAATTGGAAATTTGTGTCCTTACATCCTTTATTTTTTTTTTTTTTAGGTTTTTTATTATTATTTTTGTTTTGCTTTTTTTATTTTATTAGTTTTTATTTGAGTCGTGTTTAATTTTTAGAGTTTGTATTGTGTGTCGTGTTATTTTTATTTTTTAGTTTATTTAGTGAGTTTTATTTTTTAGTTGATTTTTTTTTAGTTTTGTTTAGCTTTTATTTTCATTTTTCTTGTTTTTATTTTGTTGGGTTTATTTTTATTATTTTCTTGTTTATTTTTTTAAGGGTTCAAACTAATACACAGACACACTTACCTACACCTTACTCACACCCAAACAACTCTCACACACACACACCTAACTTCCATACACCTTACCACACCCAATCACTACCCACCCATCATCTTCTTCAACCTCGAACCACCTTCTCTCTCCTCTCTCATCATCCACCTCCATAACCAAAACACACTTTCACCCCTTATACCTCCAACCTTACTCGGAACCCGTACCTCTCCTTACCTGAGAACTCCAACCCGTAACCCATGGTCCAAAACACTAAGATCCGACCTGTCTAACCCTTATCCCTCAAACCCGATTTCAGCCCCGATCTTCCAGACCCGGCCACTATCTCTAACCTAACTCACCACTGCCACCCCCGACTCAAACAACTCCATAACCGAGACCTGGAATCTAACCTACACCTGCGATCAAACCGAACACAACCCTCTTCTCATCCCACTGGACCTCACCTGCCCCAAACCTGATCGGACTCCGCCCAGCTGCCACGATCTCAATGCACATACCTCAACTCGGATGCGATCAAACAAACTAAAGACCCATTTCCTTTTAAATCCACTTGAGCCTTTACACATTTTGTTACCTGCATAAATGAAGACCAAAATATCCAAAACTAAAACTACCCCACATGTTTTAAATACCATCTTTTACCCTTTCCCATTTTACCCCCATCTCGAAAATGTTATGTATTAAGATGTCATCATTGGATGATTTCTCACTATCAGTTACATAACTAGTAATAAACGTGGTAAAGTTGCGCTCAATGGGGGAATTGGGTCCCTCTTCCTTATCACTATCACTAAGGGTTACATTGTAGGAAATTGGTTGCTTACCCGCTCTCCTTAGTTTAGTGGGGCACTCAAAAACCATATGGCCATACCCTTCACAACCATAACCCTATTTGACTCGTCCCTATTTAAATTTTCAATAAACGTTTTAGGGATCTTTTTTACTTTGTCATGCTTAGATTTTTCAAATTTCTTAAAATCATTTTTAAATTTAACTTTGTTAAATTTAAGAAATTTATGAAATTTCCTAGCAAACATAGCCATATCTTCCGAGTCACTATCACTGTCGTCATCCACAACTTGTTTTCCTCCGTACGGGATTTCAAAGCAATGCCCTTATCAATTTTCTTTTCGATTTTGGAGGGGAACATATCTAGTTCGTAGGTTTGCAAATCACCTACTAGTTCCTCCAAGTTTGGTAGAGTGTAAGGTGGGTAAAGAATTTAAAACGGTCACCTTAGGGATAAATATATCGGGTAGGGACCTAAGAGTTTTCTTTAAAACTCGATCGTCGAGTATTTTTTCTCCTAAATTAAATGAAGAATTTACTATATCGGAGAGTCTAGCATAAAATTCATCAAAAGTTTCTTTTTCATTCATTTTGATGGTTTCAAATTGAGTGGTGAGGTTTTAGAGTTTTGAAGCTTTTACAACACTAGTTCCTTTATGAGTGAGTTGTAAAATATCACAAGCGTCCTTAGCGATTTCACACGTCATGATACGTCAGAATTCATCCCGTGTGACCGCTCTAAACAAGGCATTTAAACCTCGAAAATTAAAATTTGCAAGTTTAAATTCATTCTCACTCCATCTATCTGCGGGTTTGGGAACACGCTCTTTTTCAACCAAATATGTGGATGGGGACCACCCGTTAACCAATGATAACCAAACCCTTTCATCGATAGACCTAAGTGCCGAACGCATACGTGCTTTCCAATATGCGTAATTAGAACCATCAAAAATAGGAAATTTAGAAAATGGGAAAAAATCCAATTTTAACCAAAAATATTTAAAAAGATCTTAACGCAGTAAATTAGCGCTCTGGCTCTGATACCAATTTGATACACGTGCAAGGACCCCTAATTTTAAATATCATTTAACATACAAATATAATTTCCTTTTAAATGCGGAATAAAGATGGTTTAACACAACACACAAAAGATAAATCTCAATTTCTTTCAAATTTAAATTAAACTAAACTCAAAGTGAAATTAGATTAAACACACACACTTTAAATTCACATAAACCAAATTAATTTAACCCAAGTCCTAGAAATTTTCTTAACATTAATTAATTCAATTTGCAATTTAGGTCAAACCAAATTTTTACCAAATTATATTAATGACTAGAATTAAATTAATCCAAATTTCACCGAAATTAATTTTAGCACCAAATCAAACAAAAGAAGTGAATTAAACCATATTTCATCTTTTTAATCCTAAGCATGCATTCTGGGTGATATGCAAGATAAAATAAATTCACAATCACTACGCCGTGATGTACGGGAAAAACCCAAATGGGAAAAATCTCGGACGGCCCTAGCCTTAAGTCCACTAAGTACGGAATTTTTATAAGTACAAGACAAATGACTTATTCAACTCGACTCGACTCCCTTCAAGCCCCTGACGCGTCTTCTTGTACCAACCTCTGCTTAGTCAACAATCCCGAACTCCACCGGAACCTTGGAATCCACCAATGATGCTTTTGGAACCTGTCAACCACACACGGTGCCTTTCACCGTATGAGAACGCCGCAGCAAAAACCAAATATCTTCTTCTTTATGGGATATAAAAGTAAACCCAAACTTCTCCTTTTGTGGGTAGAGATAAACCAATGGTGCTAAACTAGAATCTCCAAGCAATAGATATGTGTAGAGATACTTAGATAAACAAACTAAACTACGGGTGTAAGTGTTTTTGTAAAGATTAGATCATGGTTACACAAAAACACTAAACAATGAACTTTTGAAATAATAAATTTTTCTCTCTAAAGTGTTCTCTCAAAAATGTGTTTAGAAGTTATCAAAAGTTAGTTTTTCAAAGTTAGTTCCCGCAACATATTAATTCTGTCAAGAGTTAGTGGGAAAAAGAAAGTGAGAACATGGAGAAAAACTGCCAAAAAAATTCCCGCCAGAATTCTCATTGAAACTTGGCTATGATGTTCTCTAGATAAGTAAGACGCAACGTCTTAAACTCAAACTTGGCATAGGCTTGAAGGATACACAAGAACACTATCCTATGACTCAAATGTTTTTGTTCGGAACTGAGCCAACACTACATTAAGACTCAATTGGAGACTTATGTCCTTACAAAACTGTTGCAATTGTGCCAACGAGATCGTCTCCTTCGATGGGACGATGGCATGGACCCTCAATATGGACTCTAGCATATTATGATCTACATTATCCTCCTTCACTTGTACATCTATCTTACTTTTTGAAGGTTGCTCAGGGACAAAAGGAACTTTTGATTCCCCGTGAAAAATCCAAAATTGATAAATATCTTATATACCCCATCTTAACAAATGTAGTTCATCTGTTTTCCACTCAAACACCTTACAATTCCTACACGTAGCACACGGATATAAGAACTCTTCATCATTACAACATCTCTTTGTGTATTTCACAAATTCATTAGCACCTCTGCGAAACACATCCCCTAATATATTTTTCTCACCCATCCACTCTTTGTATTTAGGATATCCCATTACAACTACTTCAAACAATCACATATTATGGGTAAGAAGCGTATATTCATGGATTAGCATAAACACAAGTGTATATATATTTATTTGGAAGTAATGTTTATAGTGATGATTTATATATAGTTATGTTTTAGTGTGCATTATTAATTATTTGATAGCAAGCTTTTAAAACTTATAGTATGTTTCATTTATGTCTTATTTATATTCGGTCGAATCACAACCCTAAATGTTATAAATGCCTAGGGCCAACCCACTCAATGGCAATCTAAATGTTCAAATCCACCAGTCAACAACAATTCAAGAATCCCAAACAACAATTTAAATAATAATGCGAAATATTAGAAATGCTTAGGTCTAACAAACTCAATGGCCATGTAAATGTTCAAATCCACCAGTCAACAAAAATTTACGAACCTCGAAACAACAATTCAAATAATAATACGAAATATTATAAATGCCTAGAGTCAACCAACTCAATGGTCATGCATGCATGCATGCACCCCCCCAAAGCAAGTGTTATATAAAAAGTAACGAGGGTGTAAAGTTACACTAAATTAACTTTTATACAATTACTTATTACCTTTTCACCCTCGTTACTTGCTATATAACACTTGCTTTGGGGTGCATCATATATATACATATATATATATATAAAGAGAGAGAGATGGTCGTCGAAATATGTGAGGAAGAGAAAAGGGGGTCGTCGCTGCTGCAATTAGAGAGAGAGAGAGAGAGCGAGAGAGAGAGAGAGAGTTGTAAGGGAAAATCCACTATAAATCAATTTACACTGATTACCAATTTATACTAATTATCACAATATATAAATTTATACCAATTACCAATTTCAATATACAAATTTTAATTTCATAATACACATGCTGAAGAATGCATATTTCCTACATCTCCTCTAAAGGGTGAGTGGTCTTATCCCATTCAAGACCGCATATTTCTATAATATACTTAGCAGCTCATGCATATTATTTCCGTTTGAGTAAAATTCGACAAGATATCTCCACATTTCTCCAAGTACACGACATAAAATTGCAAATGTAAGTGTTATTTCAATTTGTCAATTAAAATAACACTTAACACCGCATCATCTAGTATATACCCAGAGAACATTAAGAGACGGTAGAAAAACTTCCCCCCAAAGTAACAAGTTTAAGCCACTAAGAATATTATTATACATTCATTATGCCATCCCAAACTGTCCAAATGGGACAATTCGAGAAATCTCATTGCAGGGGTAATGACTCTTGAACGGGTCTAAGGGCTATTATATGCGTACGCATAAGAACTAGAATTCTAGTATCTATGTGCACTATATGTAATTCAAAGTAGTTATAAATTACCTTGGCAAGTATGTTTCATTTATTTGATATAAGGATGATCTATACACAGTTATGAACATATATCGGATTATTAATTATTTAATAACAAACTTTTAAAATTTATAGTATGGTCTAAGAGCCAACCAACTCAATGACCATATAAATGTTCAAATCCACCAGTTAACAAAATTAAACAATACCTATGTGTGTGTGTGTGTGTGTGTGTGTGTGTGTGTGTGTGTGTGTGTGTGTGTGTATATATATATATATATATATATATATATATATATATATATATATATATATATATATATATATAGAGAGAGAGAGAGAGAGAGAGAGAGAGAGATGTACCGAAAGGGGGTCGTCGAAATATGTGAGGAAGAGGAAAGGGGGTCGCTGGAATATGTGAGGAAGAGGAAAAGGGGTCGTCGCTGCTGCAATCAGAGAGAGAAACCAAATATCAAATATCAAATACCAAATACCAAATACCAATTTTATTTTCAATTTATAATAACAATTTCAATTTCAATTTATAATAGCAATTTTAATTTCAATTTCAATTTATTATACCAATTTCAATTTATAATACCAATTTTAATTTCAAATACCAATTTTAATTTCACACACACAGACCCATACACACTAACATTAAAATCTCTCCCCCCCCCCCCCCCCACACACACACAGTGACCCAAAAATAAACCCACACACACAAATACACACACACTTAAATCTTTTCCCCCCACACACACTGACCCAACACACACACATATACTGACCCAACACACACACACACACACACACACACACATAAAGGAAGGAGAAAGGGAGAGAGAGGCATTCGATGAGAGGGAGAGAGAGAGAGATAGGGAGAGAAAAACGAGGGAACCCAAATGAGATAAAAGAAAATACAGAGGCTAGGGCTTTAAGTTATAAAAGTTATCATGGACGTGTCACGGTCAAAGATCGTGACACATCTACTTAACACGGTCAAAGACTATGATAAAAAATGTATATTTTTTGTCACATTCTTTGACCGTGACAATGGTGGCCGGGTGAAGAGTGCTATTTTGGCCTTTTGGTGTAGTGATTCATCCAACAATATACGATATCAAGAATCATGCGCTATTAAAACCCTAGTCTCAAGATTCAATCTTTTCTCTTGTAAATCGTTCAAGAACCTATCTTTCTTTATCAATTTATATTAGATTCAACATTCCTACAATATGAGTTCTAAGGTTCAATTTTTAATTAACACGATACTCAATTTCTAGGTTTGTCACCATTTAGTTTAATCCTCAAACGTTATAATTTCATATTTGTTCTTCAATATTCATAAGGTTTATTCCAATCATATAAACATCAATTTATCTACTTAACTTAAAAATTTCTATGAGAAATACACAATTGAATTAAGAAACTCATTGAAAATTAATTTAGCAAGGGAATTCTTAGTTTGACGATTCGGGATCTATTTCTCTTGGATCTTTGATCTTTCTCCCTTCTGTAGCCTTCGTAACTTCTCCAATTGGTGTGGGGCCACAGGTTGAGTTGTGGTGGATGAGAAAGTGATTTCTTAATTGTTAATGTTTTATATTTTTCAGTGGAAGAGGGACAGAAGCCCCACACATATTATTTATTCTAGGAGAAAGAGCCTCTCCAAAGTAGCATTATAAGATCATAGATACATTAAAGGAAAAACTTGAGAACATAGGAATGCAATAAATATGGAGCTTTATGTTAGCCCCATTACATAACTCAATCACACACAATTAGGATAATTTGAAAAAGTATCTAATGTAATGACAGCCCATCTTATCAAGCCTGTAAGAACCTATAACCATCATAGGAAGATATATAGAACTGTGGAATACCTTCAAAGAAGAGAGCTTTATACCAAAGTTTCCTAGGAAATCTACCACCATATTAGTTTCCCTATAACAATGAGACAATAAGTATTTGAGAATTTTTAAATTAGATTTGATATCTTTTACAAAGGACAATATATTCAATGGAGGTTTCCAATCCCTATTAACCAAATTCACTATAAACATAGAGTCTTATTCAATTTAAACCTCTTTTATACTAAAATCTAAACACAATTTAATTCATATTCTTTATCCTCTAAGCTCTACTAAAGAATTAGTAAAGATACCTTCTAAATTAGCATAAGAAAAGACCATCTCCCCTCTATCATTTCTCATTATCCCTCCATATCCACTGATTCCTGGATTACCCTTGAAAGCACCATCTATATTAAGCTTAAAGCCCTGTAAAGCAGGAAATTTCTAATGGATTGATTTGCATAGCCTGATTTTCCTAATAATAGGAAGATCAAAAGCCAATTGAATGTCTCTATCAGAACAAGTAACTGAATTTTTTAAAGCAATCCCCTTATAAATACTAGAGATCAGAGATATATATTGAGAAAGAGTGTATTTATAATCAACAATGATATCTTCAAATAAGGCTTTGTTTCTACTTTTCCAAATCTCCTAACACACTACAATTAGAATGCACTTACCAAGGAATTTAGCATAGTCATGTGGACCTGATTTGATCCACAACCTATGAATCATTGTTAAAATATTTGACATGTCTAATTCAAGTCCCATGAGATCGGAGAACAAGGTCCAAGTAGGCTGGGCAGTTTAAGAATACATGGTCTATGGATTCATCATAATTTTTATAAGCCTTGCATCTAGAGAAAATTTAATTCCTAAGGACTTTATACTATCATCAAGGGGCAAATAATTATAAACTAATTTCCATGTGTTAATTGAGCATTTCTTTGGGATGTGTTGATTCCAAATAAAAGACATGACTCTAAATACTGGGAAATGTCTTTTAGCAATAGCATAGGCAGAAGAAAATGAGAAATTCTCGGAAGTTTCATTTTTCAAAATCCACTTATCTTCAAAGAATTCCATGTTTAAGTTGCACGAGTTTTCATTTTCATCATGTTCCTCCATATGAGAGTCCGCCTACTGATTCATTCCTCTAATTATTGTACCCATTATACATAAAAACAAGCCTGTAAAGATTTCACACATATCAATTTCTAAAAAAAAATCATAGAATAAGCCTTAAAAATTGTATTAAAATCAGTAAAGCCTAGCCCTGCACAGGAACTCTTAATTCTTCCATAGGTGTTTCCATCCTTGATCATCACTGCTACCCTGGAAAAACTTGTTGAACAACCTATGAATTCTCTGAACTACTGTCTTGGGAGGTAAAATGGAAGTTAATAGGTAGGAAGGGATTGATGATAGAATATGCTTGATGAGAGTTAGCTTTCCTCCACTTGATAGCATTTATGCTGCCTACCTCTAATTTTTTATCTCAAGGAGTTAATAAAATTGTCACAGTATTTAACCTTATTTTTCCCTTTGAATAATGGTCATCCTAGGTACTTGACTTGGAGATCTTTAAATTTCAATCTATTGGCATCAATAATCTTGGACTTTATTTTTTTAGGACTATATTTTTCGAGATCTTGTTGTGAAATCTTGGAATGAGGATTCCAGTTGCCATGGTATGAAAAATTTTGATTTTAAATTGCAAATAGTGAAAGGAGAGTTGAAGAAATGGAATAAGGAGATTTTTAAAGATGGTTTCCAATCAATCAAATATTTGGAGGATGATATCTTGCAATTGGAGCTTAATTATAAGCAGGACAGTAGTGATGCAAATAGAGCGGTGCTTAATCAAGATAAAGCTAATATGCTTGAAACCTACAAGTTAGAGGAAATGTAATGGAGGCAAAAATAATCTATAAAATGGTTAAAACTTGGAGATTACAACACCAAATTTTTTAATGCTAGTGTAAAGGAAAAGCAAAAAAAACTTATGATCCAATCTATCGGAGATGCACTTGGCAACCTACGGGAGGATAATCAAGATATAAAAAGCATATAATTAATTACTTTAAGGAGTTACCATCTCCAGTTCAAACAGTGCTAATGGAAGAAATTTTAGATGTTATCCCTTCTCTTGTTGCCCCTGAAACCAATAAAACCTTAGAGGCTTTTCCTACTGAAGAGGAAAAATACTCAGTTGTTACTAGTCTTATTAAAGATCCAACTCCAATACCTGATGGCATTGGTGGAATATTTTACAAAAAATGTTGGCATATTATTCTTAGTGAAGAGTCAACTCCGGGACCTAATGGCTTTGGTGGAATATTTTATAAAATATAATGGCATGTTATAAAAGATGACCATATATATGCTATTAATTATTTTTTTGTAGGGAGTGATCTACCTCAAAGTTGGACTGGCACTGTTGTTATCCTTGTCCCCAAAATCAAACTCCCAAAGAAATGTGGAGATCTAAGACCAATCAACCTATTTAATTTCTCCTTTAAGATTATTTCAAAGATATTATCAACTAGGCTATCCCAAGTGCTTCAATGATCATTTCTCATAATCAGAGTGGCTTCATAAAAGGGAGGGTTATTCAAGATAATTTTCTTTTGGATAAAGATATGGCTCAAAACTTGGGCAAGAAAATTCATGGTGGAATGTTCTTATCAAGCTATACATGTCAAAGGTTGTGATAGAGTAAATTGGGGATTTTTAATCAAAGTGCTTAAAGGATTTGGCTTTGGGGAGAGATGGATAGATTTTGTGTGGAGGATTGTTTCAAACAATTCGTTCTCTATGGTTATAAATTGCCAGAGTTGTCGGTTCTTTAAATCCACAAGAGGATTAAGATAAGGGGACCCCCTGTCCCTAAGTATCTTCATCTTAACTACTGATTTATTAAGTAGGGGTCTGGACAAGATGATGGAAATAGGCTCAATTAATCCTTTCTACTTACCTAGATGTAGTCCCCTAATATCTCATAAAGCATTTGTTGATGATGTAATTATTTTTTGCAGAGGTGAAAAGAGAATACTTAAGAACCTAATGTAATTCCTTCTTAATTGTTAATTACCCTCTTATATCACTAATCCCGAGTTACCCATAAACCCCCACATTTGGGCACCTAATAGGCCTGAAACCTTATCCGGACTAGCCCAATGGCTCCCCTAATGGAATACCTATACCCCGAGCTTAATTTTAGATGTCTAAAACACCAAAACGATACCCCAAATCATCCCAGAATGTTCCCAAACTATATCTACCCAATTTACACACTTTTATTATGTTGAACACCACATACGAGTAATCTAATTAACATATAATTATTTTCTACAAGTAAACATAACATGCATAAATGAATCAAATAAACATCCAATTATAACTAAGTAATTTATTCACAAATTTATTTAATTAAATTCTACCAAGTTAATTTAATTTATTATGAAAATACGGAGTATTACATTCTTCCCCCGAACAATGGAATTTCGTCCTCAGAATTCGCTGAAGCATAACATCAAAACTCAATCTACACAATTATCATAATTTTATGCAAATATCTCACGAGATAAAATAAAAAGGCTCATCTATGTCTACCATAGTGTTATCTAGACGCCCGTACGCCATATATCACTTGTACTCATGCAAAAGCATAACATATAGATGACACCTATAGATCCAAAATGAATTAAACATACCATACATATCTATACGATAAAATATACTCGAATATCATGTTGACCGTGACTCGGTTCATATATAGATTCTCTCATTTATTCCACTAGTGGTGTAACCATTTATAAATGCTCTCATCACTGCACGCCCTGGCCCCGTTGGCCTTAACTCACATAATATAACGCCACCCGATGCATTATATCTACACACACCTATAACGTATTAATAAAAATATAATAGAACCCAAACATTTCTCAACTCCCTACACTTACTAAATTTCATGTGTGGGATGTCTCGTAAGAGAAATACAAATAAGGAACCCTCCCGATACACAATTACATAGCTTAGTCTGTTATTGACATCCGTTGGTCCAAGACTAAATACGAAACAATAAGCAAACCACGTAGATTTTTATTTATGCCTATTTTAACAAAAGTCTCATCCTTCCAAGATTTACACTAAACCCATGTTAAATCAATCGATCCAATAATGCTAAGAACATCATGTTCCTTTATACACATACAATAGAACACCCTTTTGTCCATCCTTAAATCTAGTAGCGCGCTTAATCACTTCTAAGCCTCAAAAGGTATACCTATCCCAATAAATCCTACTATCGCCCATTTTCTATGACAACGTCACTATTGTAACACTATTCGTGGCCATACACAACTTCCCATAACTAAGGCCGCCGTTAGGCATAAAGCTCTCAAAGTAACGCAAAACTTTTACAATACAATTTCTTTTCATTTTGCATATCCTTACCTACTAAAATAAATACATCCTTGGATAACCATCTCATTTATTCATCCCTTAAAGTATTCCATCATTAGCATCCAATCTATGTTCGTACCCCGAGTCAAAAATTCATTATATCCCTAATTTAAGAAATATGTCAATAACCAATCTTGAAATCTCCACATTATTGTGCCTACTTCGATAAGGCAACACTTCCGAATTCATGTGAAACCAGCGATAAGAATCCCAATGTCCATATAAACTCTAACTATATGGGGTTTATAAAACTCTATCAAACTATCAATGATCCTACGTTACTATCTATAGAATTCATGTTTGGACATAGGCGTGTCCACAAACCTCATTGATTATTAGTGAATCAATAAAACACACGTCTATGATGAACAAATCACATCATCCTCATACAAATTTTTTAACGAGTCATCCCCCTTTATATTCTATAATCACACGATAACCCTACTCCCAGTTCTAAACACTCGCACATTATTCTCACCGAAATCACTAACGATTCAACAACACAAATGAATCTTATCCATTTTGAGCACAACATCAATTTGACTCCCTTTAATTGGAATTTATTCCCTCACAAATATTTCCTCAAAAACCTTACAATCACATCAAATTTCTTAAAGTCATCATACAAACCCAAGTTTACATCGCCACCCATTTTACCATAACTAGACCCAAAACATGATAATTTCCATAATAGTCCTCACATTTATATTGAACACAATTGTCTAACTAGTCGTACTAAAATTGACCATTAACTCTAAACGGTCCCGTAAAAATCAACACAAGCCTTGTTAGTGGCTTGTCGATCCATCCTAAGATAACGCCATACTTCGATATATCTAATGCAAATAGGTCTGCCATGAACATAAGTCTTCAAACCTTATCCTCTATACCTATACACACAAAACGTATAAGCGCCCCTCTACCCATGGGCGAATTAATGTAAAGCACTATGTCAAATGCCAAGTCTTCCGTCCTCGATGCACTAATAAAGTAGTCCTTACATGCTCAAGTATAAGGAACATACCCTCCACTGCCTATGCTGGTGCTGGTACCTCTCCAGGGTAGATGTGATACACATGCCCTTATGTAACTGCGATTGTTGTCCCTAAGGTGGGGTAGGTAGCACTTGTAGTACTGGCACTGCTACCATTGTATGAGCTGACGATGGGTAACGTTGCCCTAAGGGTGCATAGTACCCTCGTTGACCCCTAAATCTTGTGTCGCCTGATTACCCTGAGGGAACTTCCTTACTAAGTGTCTCTTCTCTCCACAAACGTAGATGCCTATCTAGCTGTTGCCCTTGTTGTCCCTACTGGTCTCGAACCTGCTACCACTTGAAAGTGCAGCTACAGCGAAAATATTGCGACTTCTCAAATAAAAACCAATTTTAATTAAAACCAAATTTTAGTTAAACCCTAAGACATGCATCTAGATGATTTATCAAATAAAATATAGCATGCAGGATAAAACAAATAAATTTAAGGAAAAATCCCCCAAAGGGGCAAAACCTTTTATTTCACTATAATTTGTAAGAGAACGGCTTACAATCGGATTACAATGAAATACAGTTTGACTAAGAATTACCCTCAGGTATCGGATTCTGTAGTCGACGGCTGGAAATATCCCTTTCCAGGAGTGCATCAATGAATCCACACGCAGCGAACCCACATGAACCTCAGTCCAATCAACAAAGGAAGAACCGCAGCACTCCTCAATGACACGCAGCCATGAAACTTTGTAGAGACTCCTTCATCAATGACACGCAGCCCTCGGTTGCAAAGATCTCTCCACAAAGGTTTGAACAAACACAAGGTTGTGTTCTTGGGTTACCAAAAAGATTCACAAAGGATTGGCAATTGTGTGAATAAAAACATGAGTCTTGGGACTCAAAAAATATGAAGACTAGAGGTATTTGGACTCTCAAAAACGTCTTCTAAA
Source organism: Sambucus nigra (assembly GCA_949130495.1). NCBI lineage: Eukaryota > Viridiplantae > Streptophyta > Magnoliopsida > Dipsacales > Adoxaceae > Sambucus > Sambucus nigra. The sequence goes on along the minus strand of OX422212.1, from coordinate 556,950,394 downwards.
GTCTTGTAAAACAACTCTCCCGAAGTTGGTATTTATAGGGAAATACATGAAGAGACCCACGATTTTAAACTGCTGAAATTCTATCCAGCGTACAGGTACCCCGAACCGGTTCGGGTACCCCTGCGAACCGGTTCGCCCCCCCGAACCGGTTTCGGGCTGGGTTCGGGAAAGTGTGCTGGGAACAGGTGCTTAAACACTTAGAAAAATTCCCAGAATTTTCAATGAACATATCTCCATTTTCAACGGGCCATAACTTGTTCACCGTAGCTCGGATTGAGGTGCCGTTTCTTCCAGTATCTTTGTTGCGGAAATCTCTTCAACTTTCCAGTTGACCGGTCCTTCGGACGGTGGATTTAAAATTACCAATTTGCCCTTGAACATCCCTATCATGCCTTGTTTCACTGATTTGACTTCTCTTGCGTTCCACTTGCATTACGAGCCTACAATCAAGGAACGTGAAGCCGTTGATGCAGATGAGGGACAAATTAGTGGAGATAATGCATGCTTGATTCCCGGAATTCGGATAGAGGCCGTCATGTGAGATCGTGAGGTGACGTGCCAAATGTAGCGGCGTACGACATAAATAAATGAAACATTTCGGACATGAGAAAATGTCCTTACAAATCTCCCCCTATGTCTATGCCGGTACATACATAAAAAATCCGAATTATCAAATATGAAATTGCCTATACAAATCTACCCTCCCATGAACCCAAAACTGGAAAAGGTACAAATGAATAGTCTTCATCGTTTGTTCTTCAATTCTTCAGGAATCTCAAAACTTTTCTCATTAGGGTGTGCAACATATAGATCTACAATCTTCAGACCTACACACATGAGACAAAGCAAATACCACGTGACATATCGAGTTTGAAATGAGATAACATGGATATCAATATATGATAAAAACATAAGCAACATCTCAAAAACTCCCCCAAAATTCAAACTCCCCCATAATATGATAATTCTTTCTCCCCCTTTTTATGATGTCCAAATAGACAAATAAGAAGAATGAATCAAACAAGAAAAATCGAGGTGTCACGGTATACAAAAAATACACAAACTATTTTTTATTTTTCAAAATTTTCATACAAAGATAGGATACCAATTTGAACAAATATGATACAAAAATCACACCATGGATTTAGACTCAAACAACCAAGTCATGGAAATGGAATGAATGGGTGTGAACACATTCGATAGGTAAATCAACTCAATCAATCATATGTGCACGATGCATACGTGTACTCCTAACGAATGAACATCAAAGGTATCCTTAGGTGTAAAAATTTGTTGAATTTAGATGACATCGACTTATGCAAATCAACAAATCAAAGTCAAATGATTTCCACACCAATAACGTCCAAAACTATATAGCGCATTTTCAAGAATTTCAAGGACGTGCAAACCCGTTTTAAATTCTCCAACCAAACTCCCTCATATATATTTTCTTTTAGAGGTAATCTAAATTCTCAAACTTTGGAGAATTGGTGCAAAAACCTAAATGGCCCCTTTTTGGCATGAATATTTTTTATTGCCTTTCAATTTTTTTCCGAGCTCTTTTAACCTCTTTGGACCTCGGATAATAAAAATCCTCCATTTTTTAGGTCCAATTTAACGGTGTCTTAGTATTCGCAAAGGCTAAAGAACCTTTCGCAACCCTTCCCCGTTTTTCAAACAAACCACACAAACTCACAAAACGGTTTTTATATGCACAATTTCCTTATAAAAATTTATCGCGCTTGGTTCGTTTTAAGGACAGGATTGAAGTGAAAACACCCAACCAACATGTGATAAGACAAGCACAATAATCAAACAAATCCGTGCATGTGTACAATAAAGGAAACATGAGTCAAACATGTAGGAAGTAACACTTAATTACATCTAATGACTCCAAACATTATAAAGCACATGGATGAATTGACCTATTGTCTCAAAACACTATCAAATAGTCACATGAAAATAATGGAATGATGTTGTGACTCGGTCAACTTAAGTCTTCATCCATAAACGGTGCAAACAAAATACAAAAATCTTTTTGGATTTTCTCAAAATTTTATCAAAATAAAATCGTTTTGTATTTTTCAAAAAAATTCAAAAATAAGAATTTATACAAAAAGTACAAGTCATCACACTAGTAAAAATATATCATGAAACCACAACTAGTATATGACAAACATGCAACCACAATCAACCAAAATATTTCACATGGGGTGAATCACGTGCAAGCAAACGGGAATCGTGGACAAATAAACCATAAGCCTCTAAATCCGATTTTCTAACCCAAATTGATGTGTAACAAAGTGTGGGGGTTTTGGGAATCGAATTTATTCTTTCATTAACCTTCCTAGGTCCATTTAAAATCTTGTAACAAAATTGCCTAAGATGACCTTGCCTATCGCAATGTGTTCAAGTGTAAATCGGGCGGTGTGTGTTACCTAAAGGTGGCCCTCTCCTCAAATTTATCGGTTGCTCTTTTCGAATTTGCCTAGGTGGGTCTCTCCTAATGATCCTAGAAGGTTCTCCCACAATGTTCTTAAGGGGTGCTTTCCTAACAACTTTAGGTGCCTCTTTCTTAACAAACCTAGGAGGCTCTCTCACACGTGTGGGAATGGGTGCAACATATTTTTCAAGACCAATCCCACCCCTATCCGTTTTGATCTCGACTGTGCCTAAAATCTTATCAAGTTTTTTAGACCTAGACTCCAAATCAAATTTCACTTTACTTGAATCTTTCAATTTCACCTCAAGTTCACCTATCCTAGATTCAAGTACTTGTTTAGAATCCTCAAACTCTAAAAGCTCCTTTTTCATAGTCTCCATCAACCCTCTAAGACTATCTCTCTCACCCTTGACGTACTCAAGCTTCTCTTTCAAAATTTTCACATGAGCCCTAAGTTCTTCAACTAAAAAAATTATTATTTTTTATGGCACACTCTTTCAACTGAGCTTTCAATTTCAAATTTTCTTTCTTTGTTTTCAAAGTTTCAGCATAAAGTTCATTGAAAGCAGTTTGCAAGTCATGCTCATCTACACTTTCCTCCTCACTTTCATCCACACTCCCATCACCTTCACTATCATCACTAATCACATGGATGGGAAACTCTCGCCTAGAAGCATAAAACACTTTTTCTTCCGAATCACAATTACTAACGGTAGAAACATGAGAAATCGGTTTATTCAATTTCTTTAAATTTGTGGTACACTCATGTAACGTGTGACCAACACCCTCACAACAAGGACACTTCTCAGATTCGTTTTCAACAGAAGATTTAAAGCAAGAGTTCGTGTGAATTTTCCAATTAATTTTTTCAAAAATTTGACATAGAAGATCATCAAAACCATCAAAAGCCATTTTTGTGCAAAATCAGAATCAAATCACAATAACTTAGTGCAACAGGATCTGATACCAATTTGACGACGTGAGAAGTCAAATTGTATCAAAAAAAATAAATCCTCGAAAAATCAGGATCACGCGATAAATTAGCATAACCCGCTCTGATACCAATTTGAAAGTGCAACTACAGCGTAAATATTGCGACTTCTCAAATAAAAACCAATTTTAATTAAAACCAAATTTTAATTAAACCCTAAGACATGCATCTAGATGATTTATCAAATAAAATATAGCGTGCAGGATAAAACAAATAAATTTAAGGAAAAATCCCCCAAAGGGGCAAAACCTTTTATTTCACTATAATTTGTAAGAGAACGGCTTACAATCGGATTACAATGAAATACAGTTTGACTAAGAATTACCCTCAGGTATCGGATTCTGTAGTCGACGGCTGGAAATATCCCTTTCCAGGAGTGCATCAATGAATCCACACGCAGCGAACCCACATGAACCTCAGTCCAATCAACAAAGGAAGAACTGCCGCACTCCTCAATGACACGCAGCCATGAAACTTTGTAGAGACTCCTTCATCAATGACACGCAGTCCTCGGTTGCAAAGATCTCTCCACAAAGGTTTGAACAAACACAAGGTTGTGTTCTTAGGTTACCAAAAATATTCACAAAGGATTGGCAATTGTGTGAATAAAAACATGAGTCTTGGGACTCAAAAAATATGAAGACTAGAGGTATTTGGACTCTCAAAAACGTCTTCTAAAGTCTTGTAAAACAACTCTCCCGAAGTTGGTATTTATAGGGAAATACATGAAGAGACCCACGATTTTAAACTGCTGAAATTCTATCCAGCGTACAGGTACCCCGAACCGGTTCGGGTACCCCTGCGAACCGGTTCGCCCCCCCGAACCGGTTTCGGGCTGGGTTCGGGAAAGTGTACTGGGAACAGGTGCTTAAACACTTAGAAAAATTCCCAGAATTTTCAATGAACATATCTCCATTTTCAACAGGCCATAACTTGTTCACCGTAGCTCGGATTGAGGTGCCGTTTCTTCCAGTATATTTGTTGCGGAAATCTCTTCAACTTTCCAGTTGACCGGTCCTTCGGACGGTGGCTTTAAAATTACCAATTTGCCCTTGAACATCCCTATCATGCCTTGTTTCACTGATTTGACTTCTCTTGCGTTCCACTTGCATTACGAGCCTACAATCAAGGAACGTGAAGCCGTTGATGCAGATGAGGGACAAATTAGTGGAGATAATGCATGCTTGATTCCCGGAATTCGGATAGAGGCCGTCATGTGAGATCGTGAGGTGACGTGCCAAATGTAGCGGCGTACGACATAAATAAATGAAACATTTCGGACATGAGAAAAATGTCCTTACAAATCTCCCCCTATGTCTATGCCGGTACATACATAAAAAATCCGAATTATCAAATATGAAATTGCCTATACAAATCTACCCTCCCATGAACCCAAAACTGGAAAAGGTACAAATGAATAGTCTTCATCGTTTGTTCTTCAATTCTTCAGGAATCTCAAAACTTTTCTCATTAGGGTGTGCAACATATAGATCTACAATCTTCATACCTACACACATGAGACAAAGCAAATACCACGTGACATATCGAGTTTGAAATGAGATAACATGGATATCAATATATGATAAAAACATAAGCAACATCTCAAAAACTCCCCCAAAATTCAAACTCCCCCATAATATGATAATTCTTTCTCCCCCTTTTTATGATGTCCCCAAATAGACAAATAAGAAGAATGAATCAAACAAGAAAAATCGAGGTGTCACGGTATACAAAAAATACACAAACTATTTTTTATTTTTCAAAATTTTCATACAAAGATAGGATACCAATTTGAACAAATATGATACAAAAATCACACCATGGATTTAGACTCAAACAACCAAGTCATGGAAATGGAATGAATGGGTGTGAACACATTCGATAGGTAAATCAACTCAATCAATCATATGTGCACGATGCATACGTGTACTCCTAACGAATGAACATCAAAGGTATCCTTAGGTGTAAAAATTTGTTGAATTTAGATGACATCGACTTATGCAAATCAACAAATCAAAGTCAAATGATTTCCACACCAATAACGTCCAAAACTATATAGCGCATTTTCAAGAATTTCAAGGACGTGCAAACCCGTTTTAAATTCTCCAACCAAACTCCCTCATATATATTTTCTTTTAGAGGTAATCTAAATTCTCAAACTTTGGAGAATTGGTGCAAAAACCTAAATGGCCCCTTTTTGGCATGAATATTTTTTATTGCCTTTCAATTTTTTTCCGAGCTCTTTTAACCTCTTTGGACCTCGGATAATAAAAATCCTCCATTTTTTAGGTCCAATTTAACGGTGGCTTAGTATTCGCAAAGGCTAAAGAACCTTTCGCAGCCCTTCCCCGTTTTTCAAACAAACCACACAAACTCACAAAACGGTTTTTATATGCACAATTTCCTTATAAAAATTTATCGCGCTTGGTTCGTTTTAAGGACAGGATTGAAGTGAAAACACCCAACCAACATGTGATAAGACAAGCACAATAAGCAAACAAATCCGTGCATGTGTGCAATAAAGGAAACATGAGTCAAACATGTAGGAAGTAACACTTAATTACATCTAATGACTCCAAACATTATAAAGCACATGGATGAATTGACCTATTGTCTCAAAACACTATCAAATAGTCACATGAAAATAATGGAATGATGTTGTGACTCCGTCAACTTAAGTCTTCATCCATAAACGGTGCAAACAAAATACAAAAATCTTTTTGGATTTTCTCAAAATTTTATCAAAATAAAATCTTTTTGTATTTTTCAAAAAAATTCAAAAACAAGAATTTATACAAAAAGTACAAGTCATCACACTAGTAAAAATATATCATGAAACCACAACTAGTATATGACAAACATGCAACCACAATCAACCAAAATATTTCACATGGGGTGAATCACGTGCAAGCAAACGGGAATCGTGGACAAATAAACCATAAGCCTCTAAATCCGATTTTCTAACCCAAATTGATGTGTAACAAAGTGTGGGGGTTTTGGGAATCGAATTTATTCTTTCATTAACCTTCCTAGGTCCATTTAAAATCTTGTAACAAAATTGCCTAAGATGACCTTGCCTATCGCAATGTGTGCAAGTGTAAATCGGGCGGTGTGTGTTACCTAAAGGTGGCCCTCTCCTCAAATTTATCGGTTGCTCTTTTCGAATTTGCCTAGGTGGGTCTCTCCTAATGATCCTAGAAGGTTCTCCCACAATGTTCTTAAGGGGTGATTTCCTAACAACTTTAGGTGCCTCTTTCTTAACAAACCTAGGAGGCTCTCTCACACGTGTGGGAATGGGTGCAACATATTTTTCAAGACCAATCCCACCCCTATCCGTTTTGATCTCGACTGTGCCTAAAATCTTATCAAGTTTTTCAGACCTAGACTCCAAATCAAATTTCACTTTACTTGAATCTTTCAATTTCACCTCAAGTTCACCTATCCTAGATTCAAGTACTTGTTTAGAATCCTCAAACTCTAAAAGCTCCTTTTTCATAGTCTCCATCAACCCTCTAAGACTATCTCTCTCACCCTTGACGTACTCAAGCTTCTCTTTCAAAATTTTCACATGAGCCCTAAGTTCTTCAACTAAAAAAATCATTATTTTTTATGGCACACTCTTTCAACTGAGCTTTCAATTTCAAATTTTCTTTCTTTGTTTTCAAAGTTTCAGCATAAAGTTCATTGAAAGCAGTTTGCAAGTCATGCTCATCTACACTTTCCTCCTCACTTTCATCCACACTCCCATCACCTTCACTATCATCACTAATCACATGGATGGGAAACTCTCGCCTAGAAGCATAAAACACTTTTTCTTCCGAATCACAATTACTAACGGTAGAAACATGAGAAATCGGTTTATTCAATTTCTTTAAATTTGTGGTACACTCATGTAACGTGTGACCAACACCCTCACAACAAGGACACTTCTCAGATTCGTTTTCAACAGAAGATTTAAAGCAAGAGTTCGTGTGAATTTTCCAATTAATTTTTTCAAAAATTTGACATAGAAGATCATCAAAACCATCAAAAGCCATTTTTGTGCAAAATCAGAATCAAATCACAATAACTTAGTGCAACAGGATCTGATACCAATTTGACGACGTGAGAAGTCAAATTGTATCAAAAAAAAAAAATCCTCGAAAAATCAGGATCACGCGATAAATTAGCATAACCCGCTCTGATACCAATTTGAAAGTGCAACTACAGCGTAAATATTGCGACTTCTCAAATAAAAACCAATTTTAATTAAAACCAAATTTTAGTTAAACCCTAAGACATGCATCTAGATGATTTATCAAATAAAATATAGCGTGCAGGATAAAACAAATAAATTTAAGGAAAAATCCCCCAAAGGGGCAAAACCTTTTATTTCACTATAATTTGTAAGAGAACGGCTTACAATCGGATTACAATGAAATACAGTTTGACTAAGAATTACCCTCAGGTATCGGATTCTGTAGTCGACGGCTGGAAATATCCCTTTCCAGGATTGCATCAATGAATCCACACGCAGCGAACCCACATGAACCTCAGTCCAATCAACAAAGGAAGAACCGCAGCACTCCTCAATGACACGCAGCCATGAAACTTTGTAGAGACTCCTTCATCAATGACACGCAGCCCTCGGTTGCAAAGATCTCTCCACTAAGGTTTGAACAAACACAAGGTTGTGTTCTTGGGTTACCAAAAAGATTCACAAAGGATTGGCAATTGTGTGAATAAAAACATGAGTCTTGGGACTCAAAAAATATGAAGACTAGAGGTATTTGGACTCTCAAAAACGTCTTCTAAAGTCTTGTAAAACAACTCTCCCGAAGTTGGTATTTATAGGGAAATACATGAAGAGACCCACGATTTTAAACTGCTGAAATTCTATCCAGCGTACAGGTACCCCGAACCGGTTCGGGTACCCCTGCGAACCGGTTCGCCCCCCCGAACCGGTTTCGGGCTGGGTTCGGGAAAGTGTGCTGGGAACAGGTGCTTAAACACTTAGAAAAATTCCCAGAATTTTTAATGAACATATCTCCATTTTCAACGGGCCATAACTTGTTCACCGTAGCTCGGATTGAGGTGCCGTTTCTTCCAGTATATTTGTTACGGAAATCTCTTCAACTTTCCAGTTGACCGGTCCTTCGGACGGTGGCTTTAAAATTACCAATTTGCCCTTGAACATCCCTATCATGCCTTGTTTCACTGATTTGACTTCTCTTGCGTTCCACTTGCATTACGAGCCTACAATCAAGGAACGTGAAGCCGTTGATGCAGATGAGGGACAAATTAGTGGAGATAATGCATGCTTGATTCCCGGAATTCGGATAGAGGCCGTCATGTGAGATCGTGAGGTGACGTGCCAAATGTAGCGGCGTACGACATAAATAAATGAAACATTTCGGACATGAGAAAAATGTCCTTACTCCACTGGCCCTGGTGGCCTCTTGACTGTTGGCCCTGGCCCGATTGTCCTCATTAATTTCCATCATCATAACCCATGTATCTCTTACGCCTCTCACTCACTTTTTACCCCCTTAACTACTGGGTCTCCTAACAGACGTTCCTATTCGTTATACCCTACTAGTTTGATATCTGTGAGTCGGGTCTCTTCTACCCCTAACTTTTTTAAAATGACATGTGGTCCTGACAATGTATTAATGCGACGTTCTTTATCTGAGTGTAGGTGATAAAAGTGGGATTCCCTTAAAATGACGTCCTAATGTGCCAAGCTCTTCCTGACACAAACTTCTCCATCTTTTTCTCTTTAGTGTTTACCTCATTCCTAGAAAAATAGGACAAAGTGGTAAACTCTTTCTCATATTTGACTAATATGCGACCTTTTAAGGTCCATGAACTTCGTTCTCATCTTGGATATCATAGTTGGTGGGAAATACTTTTCCTCAAACTTGTCCCAAAACTCATCAATAGTCAACCTGTCTCGCTCCACTACACTACACCAAAAATAGGAATCTGGCACGGTTTAAAACTGTGCCATATCAAATCTGGCACGATTTTGGACTGTGCCAGAATCAGGTGTTTCAAAATGGCCATTTTTTTCTGGCACGGTTTAAAGGTGTGCCAGATTTGGCCAAACAGGAACACTTCTGCCACACTTTTAAACCGTGCCAGAATTTGATATTTCTGGCACACTTTTGGCACAGTTTTGAACTGTGCCAAATTGAGCACATTTTGATAAACTTTTGGCACAGTTCAAAACCGTGCCAAAATTTGATACACTTTTGGCACGGTTTTGAACTGTGCCAAATTTTTGAATTAATAGAAAAAAATAATTATAAATAATATTCTAAAAAAATTAATTAATCATACATATCGAGTAACAAAGAATTAATGAGTAACTTTAACTTATTAAATCTTCTATACAAATTCACATTCACAGATGAAGACAATTTTTATAGAAAACTCCGAGAGCCAAATTTATTAAAACAGAAAGAACAACAAGCAGACAAAAAATCCCCAAAATAAAAATAATGGAAGAACGTAAAGCCTTATAGAGATGGCTACAAGAAACTAAAGTCTTCGATTGCGTATTAAACAATGATACCTAAGCCAAGGATAATCAAAAAAAGAAAAAGTGGGGATTTTTTGAGATGCGAATGAAGTAGATACATATAAGGAGAACAAGTAATAAAAAGCAAATCCAATCAACGTAAATTTCTCCAAGACCTTTCCCACAATCAGATAGTGAAGTTTATATCCCAGTCTGAACTGATTCATACTTCAAGTGAAACTAGTAGCCAATCCTCTACACCTATAAGTCTCACATTCAATCAAAGTCGGACCATCCCTTTTCCTTGCCCTGGCAACTGCCTTCTAAGCCACCTCCCTCACCTTCAACACATCCATCCTATACACATGCACTCCAGGCATACAAAATGCAGGCCCCTTCTTACAAATATCAAGGTCCGAAGCCGCCCTCAAATGCGACATCCCAATAAAGACCGCCAACATCAATTGCAGCTCTGCATGAATTATATATATATATATATATATATATATATATATATATATATATATATATATATATATATATATATATATATATATATAGCGTTGCTGCTATTTACATATCTACATATATATACTGCTGCTATATATGTATATAGAAGCTGCTGCTATATACATATATACATATATAGGAGCAGTATATATGTACATATGTATATAGCAGCAGCGCTGCTGTTTTATACATATATATATATATATATATATATATATATATATATATATATATATATATATATATATATATATATATTATATATATATATATATATATATATAAAACAGCAGCGCTGCTGCTATATACATATGTACATATATACTGCTGCTATATATGTACTAGTAAATACCCGTGCCTGAAGGCACGGTTCAAACTTCGCAAAAAATATATCACATTCTTGCGAAAGGAAGGTTGCATATCATGCCAACATATCACAAAGCAATAAAATTAAGATTATGAAACTTACAAAAAAAATAGCCTTCTTCAGCAATTTCCTGCCTTAATTGTTTCAATGTGTTCATAGATAAATCTTGGGTTAACTCCCCTCTCATCAGATGAAGACTGTCTGGAACGGGGTTCCTTTAGGCAAATGTCTTATTTATCCTCTTAAGAATACCAAAAAAATTGAACCTCTAATACCTATCCATAATACTCGAGGCCCAGTTCCCTTTAAAAAAATAGGAGCTCCTTCTTCTCTTATGATAGTCCCAACACAATCGAAGATACCTTTTTACTGGTTTGTTGATCCCTGAACCATTAATCTAGCGTTTATTGCATCAAGAGGGGTTGTTATAGCTTTGGTGATTGCACCAGTAAAAGCACCAATTAAAGCATTCTTGGGATCACTGAAATCCCTTCTTGCCGCTAACTTATACCCAATCTGAAGCTGCTCATATATGAACGACTGGATGGCATCAAACGGAAACCCTCGCAAAAAAAAGGATCCATACCCGGCATATAGGCCTTTGAAACCCTCCTTAGTAATAATAAGGCGAATAACATCAGGGACTGAATAAAATTTCCCAGTTTGCCATTGCTTTAGATAGAGATAACTGCCATTGCTTTAGATCAAACATAGCCAAAATTACAGTCTGAAATTTCAAACATATTCATCTAGATGACATCCATCTAATTCATAATTTGGTCTCCATTTCCATGAACATTCTTTTCCTGCAAAATAAAACCAACTTAGCCAATCAAATGGTATCTCCCTAAGCTGGATATAGACAAATTATTATAAAAATAGTCCACAAATAAAGGGTACATACACATACTAAACTCAACGGCTCCCTAATCCAATCCATGCACAATTTGCATACCAAATGACTTATGTCTACCACAGTAGACTGTAATTCGTCAATGGTGTTAAGGAATCCTAAAGTAATGAGAAATATGCATAAGACATATATTTTGACTAACATACACATCTTTTGTATATAAACCATTTATAAAATACAATTATCCATGATTCCAATACGGCATTCAAGAATGGACATATAATTTCCTGATTTTTTAATGCTAGATATGTTCACTTACAACAACACCTATATGTAGTATTCACCCCCACAGTTATAGCCCCAAACATATAGTTTCATCCGCCCCCACAATTATAGCCCCACAGTTATAACTCCCACATTTCATTGGGGGGGTACAATTATGATTGAACCACGTAAATATTTACATACCTTAGAAGATTGATGGAAACTACAAAGAATTAGAATCCAAGAGGCTTCCAATCATGTTGATAATAGTCAACTTGGAAGAAAGGCAAAACTAGTTATACTAAACTTGATGAATTCTTATTGAACTGTAAACAGTTACTGATTTACAATATATTATGCCTTGTCTACAACTATAACATTAGATGACTTGATGTTGATGTTATAACTCATGTATTCACCAATGGAGACGGATTTCTTGATCCGAATCAATATAATGTGACAATAATATCAACATAATGTGACAATAATATCAAAGATCCGAACAAAACAAAGAAAGGTGGATGTTGCCCTCTACCTACCTTGCTGTCAGAACATTACTGCTCACATTACTCTTCAGTCTAATAATAACAGTATATAAAATGTGCTTTATGTGTTTTTGCTCATACGCAAACCCAATCAAAATATGAATGTAATTTGATAGCTACCCAATTAAAAAAATACTACTCAATCAAAAAATATACACATGTAAAATTATGGAAACGCTTGAGTAGTAAAAAGAAAGATAGCAGTGTCAAAAATGCCTCAGCATCAAGTGCATCAGTAGCTGATATTCTCTTAGATGGGTCAAGAGTCAGCTGATATTCATATAGGTTTAATTCAAACCAACATCCGAAATAAACTCAGAACAAAACTCAGAACAAAAAAAATCAAAACCAACATCCAAAATAAACTCAGAACAAAAAAAATATGCATATGAGTTTAAGAGAATCAATCAAAGTTGTTGTTAAAATAGTAACACAACCTAAAACTCTAACCAATCTCCTATTATCATATAAACAGGATGATCCCTTCAATCTAAAAGTCAAACCAATCTGAAAAGGATACCTTCTCCTTCGTTATAATGTTTCAAACCCAACAAAGTGGAGGTTTAGAATACATTCTCCTTCATTCATTGTTAAAACTTTCCCCAAATCTGAAAAGGATACAAAGTTGTTTAACATTATAATAGGTATGAGCATACAGTTATGAGCATTATAACAAAAATGATACTTGTTTAACATTATAAAAAAAAAATGAGCACATATAAAGATTTATTGGAATTTTTCATTAATTTTCCTTAATTATAATGCTACAAACTTGTGAAGACGTATTTAGGTATTTACAACATTTCACAACTCTGTATACCCCTTTTTAGCATCTTGGTATGTATTGTGCAAAAGAGTTCTTAAGCAATTCCTTGTATTATTAGAACTATTTCAAAGAAAAGCCAAGGATATGTATACAATTAAAATGATAGCATATAGTCTAAACAATATAGATTCATGCGCCTTTTTTGAATCAATAGAACTTAATGTTAGAATTTTTCAAGACAAAGAATGCAAAAATTTATATGTTGTCTTCACGAATAAAAACCAATGGAACATAAATAAATGGTTGTAAACCTCACATTATCAACATAGATCGAACGTGCATCTGCAAATAAAGAACAGAAAATATTAGAATTCAACTTGAAAAACAACATAGATCGAACTTTTCAACTTGAGAGACAGGGTTGCTCGATGATTCTTCTACCATTCCCATTAACAAACATAATTCAATAAATATTGGAATTCAAAATTGAAATCTCACTAACAGCAGAAAATATTGCAAATAAAGTAAACCAAGTGACATAATTTTATAGGATAAAATAACTATCAGTCCATTCTCTTTTTTTTTACCCACGAGTTGGAAAAAAAATCATCACATACAATATCCCTCCAGAAGTTAGTTTAAAACACATTAATTAACACAAATGGGCATGTTTAAAGAAACATCAACTAATGAATTGAGAAGAGTGATTACCTCACAATCTCTCATGTCAGTTAGGAAATAGGCATGTTTGAAGAAAGCACACATATGTTTACTATAATGCCCATTAATTAGTTCACAACCTGAAACTATTAGAAAGATGTTCAATGCAAATTATCACTATTCAATGCATAATCACTATTCAATGCATACTTGCCCATGCTAATGGCATAATCTGAATATCGTTTGTGTACACTTCCTTAAGCAAAACTCCGTACCTACGACACCATCCCTCCAAAAATACATACATAAAAATACAATCCATAACTATAATATATACCATACCCCATTTCAAATTCCGAGAGCAATACAAAACATTGTCAGGCATTTCATATTACGAAAAAATCTAATTCATAGATGTTAACGATCACATTTTAACTAGAGGTCATTGAGGATCCAAATTCGAATTCCACAATTAATTATCCGATGATTTTTGACATGGCTATGCTGTGGGGGGATAGTGGGGGTTGCCATGTCTATACCGTGGACTGCACAAACCGAGGCGACAGTAATGCACTGGTGTGTGCACGGGGTAGCCCGCGGAGACCCTCGCGGGGAGGTTTATTCTCCTCTATAGCAAGAGATTTATTCAAGTCTGCTTTAGACTTATGAACCACCAATCTGTTTGAACGAGAGGGGTCATTGTGTAATGTAACCTCTACTGCAAGAAGAGTGTCCTCCGAATTTTGAATAGTTTGAAATATATCTTGAAATTCACTTCTCCTCCATTGAAACATCTAGCGCAAATAAATTTTGAACTGTGATCCCCATATATGTCAAACAAATCTCTTGAATGCATACATTGAAATCTGATGCAACCCCTTGATCAATTTGGTTTCCCCTAATTCTCTCTTCCGCTTTTGTAACTATGCTAAATGAATTAGAAGGAAACGATAGATCGAAAAAGATGAATATTCACTTGCATTCTGAAATTAATTGAATATTCACCGGCATAATCGAAATTAATTGAATATCTAAGGTATTCCTTCTTATCTACACTAATCATGGGCTCCAAGATGGAAATGAAACAATGTTTGTGAGTTTTACTTAGCTTTTTTAACCTTCGCTTAGTGGACTTTTTGAACAGAAGCTCTTGTTTGTCTCCTTAAGAACCTGCAGCAGGTTGTTTCTATGATAATTAGGATACATGGTCTGCTCTTTGTGATAAAATACGTATGTACCTTTGAAAAAGGATCCTGGTCTGCTCTTTGTGTTAAAATATTGATAGGTTCCAGAATAAGACCTGCAAAGTTCATAAGCGAACTAATATCAATTGAATAGACAAGAACTAATATCAATTGTGTTAAAACATTACAGTTCTCCTGAACTTTTTCATGATGATTTTTGGAGATTGGTGTCAATCGAGGAAGCAAATCTTTTATAGGATGGGTCATTTTAGTCATACCGATAGCATTGACGATTTCTTTAAGATCTCCTAATATTGATCCCAAAACTTCAAGGTATTCCTCTCCCAAATACTCATATAAGACAACCCCGACATGAAAGGAATTATGACTAATTTTGTTAATACACAACTGTATCGTGTTAACATATATAAGGATTTAACACGTGAATTGCAAAAATGATGTTATGTTAACGCCAAGAACTAGGTGTGTGAGAGTGAATTCTACAAAAGAATTACATTAAGAAGCTATATATGTATGAAGCACACACTAACAATCGTAAAGTGTCATTTAATAAAATGTAGTGAAATTCAAGCCCAAGAATTTACTCTATTATATGCACCTCTCTGTTAATAAGAAGATAACCATATCCATCAACCATGTATGAAATCATTATTACTGAATTATACTCTCCGTCTTGACTATATTGACTACTGTTCGAATTCTTGTATCTCTAATGCATTCTCATGTCATTGAAACAAAGAGGAGAAGAAATAATCCATTAAATGGACAAAACAAGCCAATGTAAGTCTTTTATTACACCCACATTTTAATACAAGACATGTCATTTTGTCTCCAGTTATTCTACAAACTAAACCGGTGCACTCACCTACACACCTTGATAATAAAGAGAGTGAATCACCATTATTGATAAGCAAAAACACAACGCCCCAAGAAGTTCCAAACCAGTTCTCTGTAATCAACTCCTGTAAAGAATTTTCATTAAGATGGTCATTCAAACTGGTGGGAGAACCTAGATAAGATGATTGATTAGAAAATCAAGGCACGTTGCTATAGACTCTCATAAGATAAAAAAAAATTATCTCTGACCCTCGGTTCAACTAAAGCAACACATAACGTGAAATATTCAAATGGCAATTTAGAGACGGTTCAATTCAAAGAGATTTATGTTGGTCATATTTTCATTCACATAAAGAAACAGGGATTTCCATAAATTAATTCATTCTAGGTTTCTAGCTCATGGAATTTTTATTGTGAACAAAAATTATTTGCTCAGTATAATGGTAAGTCTAATATATAAAAACAGTTGCGTTATTTGCTTGAGTATATAAAAATCATTGCATTATTCGATGAATCTCAAGCGTAAAGCCTTTAAATAACCTATTTAGCATACCCAAACACACTTAAGGTTCTATAAATTAAATTTTCCAATATATACAAATTTATACACAGGAACATAGGTATTTATAATATAAAGAAGGAAAAAACTCATAAATGCAGATAATGGAGGTCAATAGCCGTCAAAAAATTAATGGTGTTCAACTAAGAATTTTTTTCTCAAAATAAATAATTACATATTAGAGATAAAAAAAACTAATTACACACTGGAGATAAAAAAAATAACTAATTACCACAGTGTCATAAACAAATCATAAAGCCACAACTATCTAAAGACCACTTAGAAACTAAAACTGTAGATACAACTATCTATAGAACACAAATAAAACCACAACTCAACCCAACTCATACCCACAAGTATACCTGGTGTACTGAAAATTTCCATTTGAAACCTTTAGATCTGTAAAATCAAATAAAAACAAGTCAAAACCCTAATTTGATATAAATGCAACAAAGAACCTTAGATGTAAACTAAACTAACAGATTAAAGTCTTGTATGTAAGCTTTCCTCTAAAATACATATATAGAGAGAGATCGAGAGAGAGGGAGGGGGAGTTTTACCGATGATTTAAGAGAGACGGGAGAGAGAGTTGAGAATCGAGAGAGAGAGAGAGAGAGAGCTGAGCGCCGAGAGAGAGGGGGATGGATTTGAGGAACGGTGTGAAAGATGTAATACCCCGTATTTCATGGGCTATATTTATTTTTGGGATTAATTAATTAAATTGCGTATTAATTGGAAATTAATCCGGGTTATAAATACTAATGAGATGAGAATTGGTATTTGATTAGGTGCATATATGATTATATGTGTATTTGGTATTATAAAATTTGTCGTGAGATTTATATACGGCAATTTGGAAATTTTATTGAGACGCGTGGGACCGCCGCGTCACGGTATAATATTTTGATAATAAAAGTGAATTTAAAATCTGTAATCTGTATGGTCATTTTGAGTGCGCCAACGCGTCCGGAAGGGTCGAGATAGTCAGAAAACACTAGCCGGGGGTATAGTTTGGGTCCCGGGGTATTTTTAGGCCATTCCGGCACCATAAAGGGTATTTTAGTAATTTGGTATTTTTGGGTAATTAAAAGTGACGAAAATTGAGAGTTGTAATCTGATAAGGGATTGACCCAACCAACCTTTATTAACCCAACAAGCTACGGAGGATTATTAAATTAGGTTTTCATTAGTCCCCCAAAGCAAACCCTAGCCACCATAGCCTTTTGGAGAAGAAAGCTTGGAGAAGGAGAGAGAGAGAGGAATTCTGCAGAAATTCTACACCGAATCCACACCAAATTCAGAGACAAACAAGGCAAGTGGTTTAACTATATTTAATTTCAAAGGATGTTCTTTCCATGTTAGAAAATTGATGTTTTACAAATTGTTCTTGGAAGATAAATGAAAACCCATGTTAATTGGACTTAGGATTTGATTATTGAGGACCATTTGTACGTAGAATAGTATGGAGACGAAATTATATGATGATTATACATGATTGGGTGAAACAAAAGCTAATTTAAATTGATGAATTGAGGGTTTGAAAATTAGGGTTCTTGTTCATGTATAATTTGGGGGGAAAGTTTAATATTTGCAAATTTGATGGGTGATTAGGATGAGTTAATCCATAAAAACGTGATAGGATGTGGTTATATTGTGTTTAGAATTGTTTAGATATCTTAAATCAATCATTGGAACATATTTTGGAGAAGATTTGAGGAGTATAAATGGTGAAAAACGATTTTTGGGAAGTTCTGGGCCGAAACTGGCATCTCGTTAGAAGCAGCCCCAGGTCGTTCGAACGAACTCGTTCGAACGAGCTTCTAACGAGTTGACCAGTCGTTACTAACGAGAAGGTATTTCGTTCGATATCTCGTTCGAACGAGATATCGTTAGAAGTGACAGTTCGTTCGAACGAACTGGGACCTCGTTCGAACAGCCTCGTTCGAACGAGACTTCTAACGACCTGACAGTCCAAACTCGTTCGAAGCCTCGTTCGAACGAGACTTCTAACGAGTTGACAGTTTGATCCTTTTTGGACTGTTTTGATTTTTGGAGTCCCGGAAACTGGTTCGAGGGTAGAGTTAACATTCTTTGAGGATGTAAGGATAGACTTGGGACTTTTGGGTTATTGAGAGGAGTATTATACACTAGAGTTATATTCAATGAACCATTTGGGTTGAGACGTGAGTGTCTACTACGATGTGAGGATGAATTGTGGCGCGTATAATTACAAACCGGAATACTACGAATTGTGATAATTATAGTTAGTACGAGAGTGCAATATGTACTACGATTAAAATACGGTATTACTAAGATGTGTGATTACTTAGTATTGGTATATGGATTGTTTGTATGACATACCTACCATACTTGCTATCACGGGAGGTTGCGTTCGCTTAGGACCCTCTAATCCTTGTGTGCCTACGGGGGGGATATAGACTGGTACCTTGATGAACATAGGTCATAGAAAGACTTATTGTGACATTAATAAGTCCGCTGACCATGGGAGCGTAGGTATGTGCGTGACCCATGTGATGGTGACTGTGTTCGCCTCCACTATTTGTGATTTGTGTTATCTGAACTATTCCTGAGAGATTCGGAATATGTGATCCTTATGTACGTGATGTACCAGGATGGATAGCAGAGTATGTGTGCACTACAGCTTAGATTGCGGGGTGCTTGTATTGTATATTTATGATATGAATAATATACATTATATTAATGGGAATCCTCATGTTAATGTTGTAAAAATATTACGGTATTGTTTCGAGATATATAATGAGTTAACTGATAGTTATATCAATGGCATATTTAGTAACTGAGCTTACGTTAAACCTCTATTTAATTAAAAGCGTTATTATGTTAATGGAACCGAGTAAAATGGGTAGAACCTTTGGTAGTCTAGCTAGTTATGGTCACTTACCTAGTGGTAAGGGTAGTTATAGATGGGTATTTGCGTTAGGAGTGCACAGTTAGACGAGAGGTGAGAATATAATGTGAGTGCACGTCCTAACATGTACTTTGCATTTAATGTTTTAAATGTTTTTAAAGCACTTGCAGGTTTTTAAAATATAACTCCACATTCGGGCTCTGACCCGTTTGCTTTTCAAATCTCTTTTTCTTTGTAAAACCATTTTAGGTGCCCAGCCACAAGGACACCAAGCATAGGTACTCATTCAGGTGACGAGCTGTAGCTGCTTGCGGAAGCTACAGGGATTTGCATGTAGACGCTTCTATCTCTTTGGATTCCAGAGTCACCATCTATCAGTTGTAGGGCATGTTGCCCATTTCTTTAGAGACATCTTTTATATTTCAGTTTTCAGACTTCAGCATGTTTTATTTCAGTTTCGGTTATTCATTTCAGTTATGGGATTGTAGTGAGGAGTTTTCCTCCAGACTTTATTTACTCTATTGTGATGGTTATTCAGTTTACTTCAGTATGGTAAATGGTGTTATTTATTTCTTCATTACACTTGTTGCATGTTAATCAGACTTAATTAAAATTTGACAACTTGATTTTAAATACTAGGTGGTTAGTAATAAAAAAAAATGTTTTCGACAGTGATGCTATTAACTGAGCCAACTTGGCATTTTGAATTAATTTTATAAAGGAGTAGCTACCCGGTATTTAATTAGTCGGGGTGTCACAAAAGAGAGCTGAGCGGAAAGAGCGGGAAGGTTTAGGAATAAGAGGGATGAGAGAGCGGGATACTAAAATGAGTGAAGGTGAACTTTTTTTAGGGCATTTTATATTTTAGTGAAGTGTACTCAATTTGGCACACTTTTAAATAGTGCCAAATTTTGGTACTATTTTAAAGTGTGACAGATTATTATTAAACCGTGCTAAAATTTGGCACAGTTTTAAACTGTGCCAGATTTTTAATATCAAGGTGTGCCAAATTGCTATTTTTGGTGTAGTGCTAGTGTGGTGATAGACTCCCACCACTGTAAGGATGCCCCTACCAGTCAAAATGAAGCTAACATGTGCTTGTGCATTGAAGTGCACTCAACTATCCTCAAGTGTCACTAAACTTCCTTCTTCCACTGACTAGCCACTAATATATTATGACTCCCAGTAAACTCTAGTGGGTGTCCCTTAGTGAAGGCCTCCCTAGCGCTCTCTCATACCGAGCCCTGTGCTTGAATGTGTAGCACCATGTGCTGCGGGGGTGGTTGTGGATACTATTGCAGTGGCTAAAAGTGTTGTATAATAGAGCCATCATTGTAGACACTTCCTTCATCACTATCGTGGCAATATCTACAGGGGTAACCATGGGTGGGTTGTGGGTTTGGTTGCAGCTCCTGTTGAGCCCCCTTTTTCTGCAGCTTGTGTGGTGACACGTTGTGGTCTACCTCACCTACCATTTTCCATCTCAAAGAAAACGAGGTTCGTATTAGTCACAAATCACAAAGAGTACATTGATTTCTAATCGTAGGCTTTACATATCAAAGAACGCAATGCAAAACGTAACGAATGCAACACGGATCCTAAAGACACTAGAATCTGGCTCTGATACCAACTGTAACAATATCCATTTTTTAGGTAAAGGTTGGTTAGACACAATATACAGAATATGGGGCTGATCTATCAATATATATCATTCTCAACATCAGGCCATAACAAAACATCTTTATTTTAAAACAACATCCACGATAAAATCGGTTTAATTAATAATTAGTAATAAATAAGTCCAACGTCCATATAGTAATAAAAAAAATCCAATATAAGTACGACTAGTCTCAAAAGGACTGAATAATAAACTTTCGATTTACTCCTATAAAATCTCCAAATAATAAAAATAACTGGAAGGGAAATAACAACCTAAATCAGAGTCAAATAATATGAATGATGGATGAGCAAATGTGGCCACAAGTCTGATCTCTTATTAGCCCTACTGTCCCTATCTAGGAAAACCTAGGTGGGAGAACATTTTATAATTTAGGTCAGTGCCCTAGAGTTGCAAGAATTATCTTACGAAATTAAAATGCAATGTTGCAGTTAATTCAAAGTATGAAGCGCCCATCGACACTCACATATAGTAAGTATCTCACCCCTCATCGAAGTGAAATACTACCAAGTATGAAAGTTTGATTATTATAACAATAAAGTAATATTCAATGAATCTAGAATAATTCACATACTGAAGCTACTCGTCTACACTGTGCTTTTAGTTCCCAATGTAACCCTTACGTAACTACCCACAAGAAGTAACATAAAATACATTATGCAATATATAATGTTGGCTTCATTATAAATTGTCTACATCATTAAACTATCAGGATTTATTCTCAATTAATTTATATAATTATATATTTCCTTACATATATATGACACATAAATCCATCTACCTTTAGTGTCCCATTTGTGCTATATCGGTAAGTTTGGAGGAGTCCCTCATCCAAACGTACATCACAAAACACACACATGAGAGGCAATCTCTACGCAGTACACCATTACACAGTCCATACCTCCGACGATGACAATAGATCCAAGCCTCTGCACCTACCTCCTCGTAAGTGGTGCTGCCATGTAGGACCCAAAATAATGACCTATACAACGCCTGGCTCGAGAATTATCACAATAGAATTCCATAAAATAATCAAAAAGAACAAAAACTAAAATCACACACAACAATAACGATGTACGTGATTCGGCAACTTGCATACGTCCATGGAAAGGTTAGTGTTTTATTATAGTGTCTCTCAATGCTCGAGAATACATCACTTTGCCCCAGGTCAAGGTTTACAATTTATAGGTGCATAAATGTAAGAGATCGAGTTGTACAAGGAACTCAATCAACATGTGGATAATTCATGGTATACCTGAATATCTCCTCCGAGATTGTTGGTAATCAGTTTGAATATATTCATGAGTGTTCTAGTGTGTTTTGAATACACGCAAGTAACTTAAATTCTAATTTGGATCAGGCAGTGCTTTGGGCAATCCAGGCTGGTCGGCTACTCTCATGGGCCATATGGAATGGGTCCGCATAATTTGTGATGCAAGGAGTAATATGAATACTAAGGAAAATTTCTACACACTAAATGGGAGATGGAGGCTTCTTAATTTGATCTTTAATTTTCTTAGAGAGGTTACCAATAATATAATTCAACCAATTGGGAATATAAAAGACTGGGTTTCTTATATGGGATATAGGAATGATGATTACAATTGTAAAGATAAATATAACCAAATCAAGAATCATAAACATTTAGACACCCCACTTAAGTACCCTTCAAACACCTCTTTAGGTCCCTAACACCATCCCTTTCACCCATGAACCCCTGATCCTACTCTAAACCTTGACCCAAAGGCCATCGAGCGCTTTCGAGCTCCATTTGACTTTGGTTGACTCTTATATTCTAGATTAGATCAATTCACTTCCATAAGGATCTAAATACCCTTTTCAATAATCCATAACGCGAGCAAATCAGCTTTACGGTTCGCGCATACTTGCCTTTTTACTCCAAACCCCGACTCAGAGGCCACCGGGCTCTTCCGAGCTCCGTATGACTTTGGTCAACTCTTGGAATTGAGAGTAGCCCAATTTACTTTCGTAGGGATCTGAATACCCTTTCTAACGAATCTATTCGTGTGCGATTCGAACTTACGGTTTATATTTATGCCCATTTTTTTGAAAAATTCCATTTTAAACTGCCTATAGGCACCTCTAGCCCTCTTCCTATCGGCATAATGTTACTTTTACTTAGCCCACAAGCTAGGAGGTATGCGAATAGGTAGGCCTAGTCCTATGCCGATCAGCAGACCCCTTAACCCTAAAAGTTTCATATTTAAGGAGGCCCTAACCTCATTCTAAAGGGACTCTCTTCTCAAAATCTGGAGAGCTCCGACCCTAGTGCCCCTCTTTCCAAAAATATTATTTTCCAAACATTCTCTCCGTATTTCCTTATGTCACTTTACCCCCACCTTTTTTATCCATTTCACCACCACTTCATCACCATAAAAAAAACAGCCTACATCACTTAAAAAATCAGGAGCAAAACTTCGTAGAAGGTCTAATTCTATCATTTTCTAGCTAATTTAACTAGTGTCATTTGTTTCACTTTATTACTCTTAGCATTATTTTGCTTTAGTTTTACTTTCTCACCATTAATAATCCCCTTTTTATTACTTTTATATACAAAAATATAGTTTCATAAATCCCAAGAAAACAAAAAATAGGGATTAATCCTTAAACCCCAAATTGGAATTTTCCTCCCCTTTTACTACATTTACATAACTTGTGCACGTTTTTCAAGTAGCAAAAATAAAGAATTTGTAGTTGTGGGTTTATGGGTTAAATCCTACCCTTAAGTGTTTTCGAACTAAGTGGACTTTGGAGCCATTTCTGGCTACGTATGTGTCTTGAGTTTTCCTCGGGATTCAAGTCCTATTTTCTTTTTTATTTCACTTTACTCATTCTAACTTTTATTAGTATCACACACACACACACACACACACATATATATATATATATATATGTTCTTATCAACCTCTTTATACATGCACATTCATTTCTTCATATTGAATCATGATCTGATGTGTTGCTCACATTATATTATATTTTAATATTTTTATTCTCTTTTATTTTCGCAATCCCGTCAAACATGCATATCAATTTCCTCATAGTGGATTATGATCCGGTTTATTTCATATAGCGTAGCTTTCTTCTTTATTATATTTTTAGTAGCCCCTTTAGATATATATATATTCCATTATTTGCGATGGATTATGATCCATTGCTGCTCACATTTTGGCTACCTTTAGATATTTTTTCTTTTTATTGCTCCTCGGAATGACTCATCCCCGTATTTTTTCATGAAGTGGGTATGACGATTTCTTCTCTAATATATTTCACTCCGCACACATTATACACACAAATTGCATTTTGGAGAGAAGGAAGAATACTATCATACCCCATGAGAGACCGTGAGGGCGGAATGGGTGCTTGACACATTCTTATTCGATAACTTTAGTCCCTGGACCCGTGATCTACTTAGTTTTGTATGCATCAGTTTGTCTTGTGATGTCGTTTCTTTGGGGACAGCTATATATTTTTCTTATTTTGAAACAAATAGGTTGTGAACTCTATTTTTTATATTATTACCCCTCGATGATGGCTGATTTATGTTCGTGGAAGCCTACAAATACCGCGTGAGTAGTAGAAAGGGAAATTATCTTCCTTGACCCCATTCTCCGTGAGCTAGAAACTTTTTCCTTCAGGGTGAACCCAGATCCAATTTTTACCATTTTAAAATACCGAGATGGTCATAGTGGAGACTCTGTTGGGGATACCTTATTTCTTTTTTGAGGATTAGACTCTATTTACATGGGTTTTGTTTTTCTCTCTCTCTCATTTTTCTCTATTTTTCTACATGTGTGTATATATTTTCACTTTTACGTTCTTCCTACTCTCATACTCACATATTGTTTATTCTTCTCTCCACCATGCTTGCACTTACCATACTTCACTCCACTTGCTCACATTTTCACATTCTTCGTATCACTTGTGGACATTTATGTTGATTCTCACTTGTATATAGACACATTATTACTCATATGCTTCACATAACACATGTAGACATCCATGATTAGAATCACTAGTACACACTTACACATTACTCCACTTACACATACTTCCACACTACTCTCATTTACACACTTCCACATTACTTTCACTTGTATATATCTGCATGTTTTCCTAAATTAAACATATTTCCATGTCACTCTCACTTTGCACATATCGTTTGACCACTTATGTATATTCACATGTCTCACACTTTGTACATATTGTTTTGTTTTGTATACGCTCCATTTTTCTTGTACATACTTGCTAGCTTTACTCTCCTTGCTTAGCTCCCTTATCATATGCCACTCATTTATATTCCCAAGATCTAACTAATGTTTAGTATTAGTACTTCTCTCACTTAGAATACATAAAATCTCCATAAAATACTAATTAAGACTTATGCATTATGCACACTACGTCATGTGAGCGCTATATTTTGACCAAAATTTACTCTAAACTAAGGGGTCACTTCATGATAGGTGTCGGTCCTGAGGGGTGTGGTTAACCTAAGAGATATGATTCCCACCTTCCATTGACCTAGTACCTTTTACGTATATCGAACGGTTATCCCACATCGTATCTCTTGATCTAACTCATGACGGGAGGTATATAGCAAGAAACTCGTTCACGTACGTCTGGTATATCGAATTCTCTCTCATACATACCTCATCCACAAGGTATATCGTGAGGCAATTCATGTACACCCAGTTATATTAAATGGCTTGTCCACATGTAGCGATGAATAATTACCCTTATAGACAAGAGGTATATCGTGGAAATCATGCCAAAAGGGGGAGCCTGTCCACTAACCTCTCAATGCATCAACCTTATATAGGCATCTACCCTATGACACTCCTACCTAGTTTGTCGATTTCAACACAAAACATTTTTGAAATTTTGGGTCATCTTGTCACCAAAATTTTGCTTTATTTTGCTCATTTTTAAAACAAGGCCCTATCCATGAGTCTGTAAATACGTCAAAGTGTGTCTTACATCGTGTACCCTATATTTACCTAAACTCGGGTCTTGTTCGGCATATCACTTACACCCTAGGCAAAACGTAATACAAGTGATAACCTAATAATAACAACTACATTGGGTAATTTCCCTTTCTTATTTGAATAAAAATAATGAAAAATATTCTCTCCCTTTTTTTTTAAATGCCAAAAATATCCTTCATCAACAAAAAGTTCGCCCCCTCTCAGGTACGATCTCATACCTTATTTTTAGCCTGGATATAGATCCGCTATCAACACACCTAGAAGCTCTACCAGCTCCTCTGCTATCTCCAAAGAAGCTCAATAGTCCCTCTGAAGACTTTTCATAGAGAACCTTGATCAGAATGCTAATGTTCATACAAACTTGATGACAGTCCTCGCTCGGCTTAAAACCAAGATTGATAATTTCTACAAGATGTTCAGGAGATGCAACGAAATAGGGTATAAACACCCGAGGCTCCCGATCATAACATCTTCTTCCCCCATATCGTGGGTTCGCAAGCACTAGAACAGATATGGGTTCTATAAGAGTATTAATAAGTCCCTCGTGTCCCACCAGCTAATGGGCCATCGCTAGCTTAGTTGCCAGTGCTGAACCTTGACCAGCCAATGGCTAATTTTTAATTGCTTATTCCTGTTGATCCTAAAGAGGAAGAATTTAACAAGGTCAAGGAAGACCTCATATTTCTATCTAAGAAGTTTGACCAAGTCAAAATCTCAAGAAATTACGTGTATTATACCCACATGTCTCCCTACCCAAAAGAACGGTTGCTAAAAAAGTTGAAGATGCCAGATAGCGAAAAAGTTGGAGGTAGAAGATCTCCCACTGTACACCTTCATAGCTATCATTATGTTATGACTCTGCTTGGATCGTCCGAAGAATAATGGCATAAATGTTATAGTAGACCTTTAAAGAGAGCGCTCTCTCATGGTCCTTATTAATAGAAGAGTTCCAAATATGTGGTTAGGAGTATGTAGCACGAGAATTCATGATCTAATATAAATATAATGAGGAGTTAAAAGTCCCTAGTTTAGACCTTGAGCTATTCAAGTAAAATCCTAGGTAACCAAACAATAGCTTTATCAGTATATGGAAATCAAAGGCCACTACCATGGCAAACCGACCTTCCGAGAAAGAACAAGTGAGAATTGTGAAGGAGAATTTCATGTTGCACATTCAAACCTCTATAGGAATCCAGTACTACCCTCATTTCATAACCCTATTGGAGGCATGAGTCAAGATCAAAGAATGTGTTATCAATTAGAAAGTTGACTATGAGTTGAAGAGTCCAATAAGGCAGTTTATTCCTCATAAGGATGGCAGGATAGCTAACAGTGCTGTCTCAACTATTAATGACATTTCTCATCTTGCTATGCCATGGGCGCCCTAAGATCATCATACAATAGTCAAAAGGGAATACAAAGGCTCCATACTCCCCTCTCAAAAGTTTACCAAGCTCTCATATCTCAAAACATCATCAAACCATTGGACCCTCACCCATTACTAGACCCACTTTCAAATAAATTCAAGCATAACACTCATTACAATTTCCATCAAATTTTTTAGCACATCACTGATTAATGTTTCCACCTAAAGAGCGTCATTCAAGACCTCGTTGATAAGGGGAATATTGCTCCTCTAGTCAATTCAAAATGAAGTACTACTCTAAACCCTCTGCCATCACACTGGACCGGTATAAATGATATTCTTCTATATGAGAATTTGGATATTGATCCTTCCTATATAATTCAAGTCACCAATATACCTCCTTAATCCGCTAGCTCCTCTAGATCCCTCAAAATTTGTCCCTTTTTACTTCTACATCCAGAAAATGCACCAGACCGAGTCTTATCTCTCATGATAAGGGTTTGCATTACCATCCGAACCCACTCAAAAATAGGGAGCAGGGAGCTACCAACTGTTTTAAATCAAGTCGGAGAACTTTGGGCTGAAACTACCACCAAGGACGATCCTTGAAGAGGACAGTTGTAAAAGAATCAGTTATGTATACATGGAAGCTCGAGAATGGGATCGGTAATAAGAAGATTGGTTTGTGTCAGTAGAGGAATTCATCTTAGAGAATATTGTGCAGTTCATATACGATGAGTTTGTTCAAAAGAAAGAAATATGTACATCTTCCAGACTTCTCACCATATGACGTCTCAAGGGATACCTGGTTCCGTCTTTTTAACACTTTTCCACTGAGAAGGAAGATTTGTAGGACAAAGAAGTTAATTTCATAGAATACTGATATTTCTCATGGAGAGATAATAGTATTACCACCAGGTGGTGTAATGACATGAACCCTTCTAACAACTCGAATGATGAACCAGCTAGTAAGGATATCGACATTGCTGCTACCTTATGTGCGATGATGTTTTTTGAAGAGCTATTATCAAGAATTAACAAGGTATTCATCATGACAAAAGTGGATGAGGACTCAGGGTTTATGTTTTTCCCAATATCCATAAATTGCATGACTCGATCAGGGCAATACTACAAAGACCCGATTATTCCATCAGTGAGCATATGTATATGATAAAGAGAAAGGAGTTATTGAAGATCTCCCGATTCCAAAAATGTTGGTCAAAGAAAGTAAAATCCTTGAACAGCTGAAGAAGACCCAAGCTAACATTACTTCGTAGGGGATTTTCATGTCCTCCCAGATGCATAGAAATGCTTTGATCAAACTCATTATAGGACCCACATTTCCTCCTACTATTAACCTTGAAGATGCCATCCACGTGGTTGGATCTCTGACCACGATGAGGATTGTCTCCTTTGTCGATGAAGAAATTCCTAAGATTATTCCTGACTAAAATTATGCTCTTAACATCTCGGTGGAAGTCATGGAAAAGACAGTTCTGCTGGCACTTGTTGATAATGGGTTCGCTTTGAATGCCTATCCATTAATAATTATCAATAATCTGGGTATAGAAGTCAGTGATCTCTCCACCACTTCCATTGCCATGTGTTCCTCTAATAACACCCATCTAGAAGTTATGGGTTCAATAACTTTCACACTAAGGAATGGCCATATATACCCCCAAGCGAAGTTTCAGGTCATCGATATTCCATTATATTTTAACTTGTTCCTTGGTCGTCCTTAGCTTCATATTATCATAGGTGTGTCCTCCTCCTTCTATCAGAAGCTAAAATTCTTTATTAATGATCAAATCATCACTATCATCAGGGATGATGATAACTCTGATGGGATCGGCATAAGTAACCATGTTTTAAAAATCCTGTATGGGGTTTTTGACATGCTCCTCTTAAGTTTTAAGATTGATCCACTTCCTATCCTAATAAGTGAAAAATTCAAAGATTGAGTATGCATATAGCACAACCTGCATGGAAACGTCAATGTGATCCATATGTTCAAGAATATGTATTTTACTTTAGGAACAGGACTAGGTCTTAATCAATAAAGGATTATTAAATCTTTAATTCTAAAAGAAGCTTTTCCCCTATAATCTGGGTTACCAACCATCACCGGCTGAACTCATGGCCCTCCGTCAGCCGCATTGGAAGAGGATGTTGAAAATAAAAGATGCCATTTTAGGAGACTCATTAAATGGGAGGTTTACCAAGGAAGGCGAGGATTCCCCCTTTAAAATTTCTCTGACCTACCTAGATTGAAGACTCGAAGCATGAGATGAAATCCCTGACCATTAAATTTGTGGATTCAAGATCTTCTAGCACTAAAAGTTTCGAGAGCAATGACAATGATGAGTTTTTTGTTTTATACACACTAAGGATGGATCTCTGCATGATCCACACTAAGGCTGAGTCATTTGACTTGTTCACAAAGATTGTCCCATTTAAAAATCTTCTCCTCAATTGGCACAGTGTCCATTTCAACCCAGATCTAGCCAAACTGAACCCTATTGTTTACCCTCTACAAAATGAACTTAATTATATCCTTCTTTTTTATGTCACTGATATTAATGTAAAAGATTCCTCATTTGATAAGGTTCTCAATGTTGTATTTCCAGAAAATGTTTCTAATGAAATGAATAAATATTTTGATATCTTGATGTGCCTTATATTAATTGCATTGATTCTAATCAAACAATTGATGAAAATAATCTAATAAGTGAACCATTCTTAACTGATCTCAATAAGGAAAAATTAAACAATATAACCACGTTCAAACTAATGATGATGAAAATATGGTTATTAATCTCGATTCTAGTAGTAATTTATGCAAGATTAGGATAGGGCCCACCCTCAATGAGCGTGAGTGGTCACAATTCGAAGAACTCTTAAAAGAATTCGCGAACACCATCTCATGGTCATGCAGTTACATGCCTGACACCGACCCTGAGATTGTACAACATGAAATTCCGACTCATCCAGAAAGTAAGACTATCAAGAAAGAATTTATGAAAGCTTAGGACTGAGTGATCCCTCATCGTCTAGGATGAAGTGGTAAAACAGTTGAACGTAGGCTTCATTCGTGTGGTCGAATATCCTATATGGCTCATGAACGTCGTCCATGTGCCAAAAGAAATATTTGTATGTGCATCGACTATTGATATGTGAACAAAGCATCTCTAAATAATTATTAGCCTTTTCCCAACATCGATATGATTAGAACTAACACTTCCATTCATGCCCTCAAGTCATTTTTCGATAGTTTTATTCAGTACAACTAGATCAAGATGCATCCCAACCACCAAGAGAAGACTTCCTTTATCACCCTATGGGAAACCTTTTACTACACTATCATGCCTTTCGGTCTAAAAAATACTAGAGCTACCTACTAGAAGGAAAATATAACCATTTCGAATGATCTTATCCATAAAGAGTTTGAATTCTATTTTGACAATATGATCATTAAATCTAAAACTCAATAAGGTCACATCCCTGCCTTGAGGAAACTCTTTGAGCAATTGTGGCAATATCATATGCGTATTAATCAGCAAAAATGCGTCTTTCGCGTCACGAAAGGCAAACTCCTCAGATTCATGGTCAGTGAGAGAGGGATTGAAGTAGACCCTGTCAAACTTAAAGCAATTCTCAAAAAGCCACCACCTCGGATGGAAAAAGAAGTCTGCACCTTCCTGGGCAAACTCCAGTACATCAGTAGGATTATCATCCAACTGGCCTAAATTTGTGAACCTATCTTCAAACTTCTTAGGAAGGATTCGACCAAAGTATAGAATGAGGCATGTCAAGACACATTTTAAAAGATTAAGAGATACATCACCCAACCTCCGGTGCCCATGCCACCGCATTAGGGCCTTCCCCTACTTCTCTACCTCACTATCACTGACACCATGATAGGAGCTATGCAAGCCCAATGTAATGAAGAATCACGCAAATAAAGGGCCATTTATTACACTAGTCAAAATTTGGCAGAGTATAAAGTGAGTTGCTCTGCATTGAAAAAGGCATGTGTCACCTTAGTTTGGATCAATCAGAAGCTCCAATATTATAAGCTTGCATTCCCTATCAAGTTATCGTCCGAAATGGATCCCATAAAATACTGTTAGAAAAGCCTACCTTATCTACTCCCATGGCTCGTTGGTTGATGTTACTAGCTAAATTTGATATCGCAAATGTCACTGAGAATGTCATGAAAGGAAGAGCCATGTCTGACTACCTTTCTAATAATACCATAGGAGAAGTTGATGTATGGATTTTTGAGTTCTTGGATGAAGGTATTCATTATACTTCTCATTAAGAGTTCTGATGACAAATGTTATTTGATGAAGCTACTAACAAGAAGTGATATGGCGTTGGGATAATCCTAATCGTCCCTCATGATTTTCTCACTCCCATCACCATCAAGTTGGATTTTCCCAGGACTAATAATATGATAGAGTATAAAGCATGAATTATAGGTCTTATGACTACCCTCGAGAAAGGAATCAGATGCATCAATGTCAATGGAGGCTTAGCTCTCATAATAAGATAAGTCCTCCAAAGGTGGAAAGTCAAAGACGGAAAACTCCTACACTTTTATGCTCATCTTGAAGATCAACCCTCAATTTGAGGGTATCACCTTCCACTACCTTCCCCACTCAAGAAACTATTTTGCCGATGCATTGGCAACCTTGGCCTAATAATGGCTCCCTTTATAGTCCAAAAGCAGTTTGCACCCACTCACTACTACCACATTGAGCTCATAATAGAATAATAGCCCCAGAATATTTGGATTGTGGTATTATAGTATTTTGTGCCTCCTCAAGCATGGTTAATATCCCCATGAGGCTAATAAGAAATACCGCACGACTCTTCGTAGGCTTGTTGTCGAGTACATCATCTATGACAAAGCACTTTTCAAGAGAATTTTCAACGGAAGACATTTCAAATGCATAGTAGGGTTTAATGTCGAAGACATGATGTAGAAAATCCACAGCATGGAATTCAAGCCCATATAAACGATCATATGCTTGCCAAAAATATAAACCTTTTGTGATATTAATGGACCACCATGGTCCAAGACTGCAATGCTTATGGCATAGGGTTCCTCAAATGCTAATAGTTTACCATTATTATGCACTTGCCTCCATGAGTGTTATACAACTTTACTTCACCTTGGACCTTCTCAACTTAGGGCATTGGCATCATTAGGAAAGTCACTCCTAAAGCGTTAAACGAGCCATTGATTATTTCACCAAATGGGTTATAGACGAATCATACTCGGTGTTGAATGCTAAAAAAGTGACCAAGTTCATCAGAAAGAGCATCATTTATCATTACGGAGTTCCCCACGAGTTAGTATCAGATAATGAGCTCCATTTTAAAGCTAAAGTCACAGAAGTAGCCAATGATTATGAGATTCAGATCCAGAAGTCCTCTCTCTATCGACTTCCAACCAATGGGGTTGCCGAGGATGGTAACAAAAGCCTCAAATCCATAATCAGTAAAATTATTAAAAGTTATCGAGTTTGGTAAAATTGGATCCCATATGCCTTTTGGGGCTATCGAACCTCTATTAGATCACCCATTGGACCTTCTCTTACTCCTTGGTATATGGTATGGAAGCAGTCCCACTCATCAAACTCAAAATACCCCTCTCTACGGGTCATGATCGAAAGTCAAGTCGGTGAAATCGATTGGCAACAAAATTACCATAATGAAACTCACACTATTGGATGAAAGAAAATTAAAGGCTCTATACAATATATAAGGGTACAACCGTTGCATTGTGCAATCATTCAATAAGAAATTCAAAGATCACGGCATGAGAGGAAGAGATCTCATTCTCAAATAAATTATAGAACCCATTTGGAACCTAAGGGGAAAATCCAAACCTAAATGGAGCGGGTTATATCTCGTGAAGAAGATTATGTCAGGTGGCGCCGCTATGCTGACAGACTTTAATGGAGAGTGTTATTACCTAAAATTGGTATTAGGATGTTTTGAGTCTTAGTTGATAAATACCAATAATAAGGTATGACTAATAAATAAAATAATGGCTTTGATTTGAGAGAAATGAGAGATAGAGAATGAGACAGGAGATTAACCCGGTTCGGCCTAATAAGGTGCCTACTTCAACAAGTGCAATGTTGTGTTGTATTAGGAATGGGTACAAGATCTCAAAAATCTCTCTACGGTTTTATTATGGAGGTTATCCTCATACCTTTGTCATGTTATATTGGGTTCCATTTATAGAGGGGGAGAGAAGAGGAAAAGGCGGAACGCCTTTATAAATAAGGCATTTACACCTTTTTACATTATGGGTGACAACTACTTATGAGCTAATCAGAGTTAGTTAAAAGAATTAACCCAGGTGTGTGTATAATGAGACTCTACATATCCCCATGTGTGGCTCACACATGTTTGGTTGCATTAATTGCTGGAGGTCAGCCACTCGTCCGACCAAGTGAAACACTGAGTTGACTAACAAAATGATGTGCCAACCATGTTCTAAGAGCATTTTATGATGACAAGTGTCACAATATTATTGTTCCATATCAAATTATGTATTTACAGTACAAGAAAAGCCCCTAATACTTTATTCATGGATGGAACAAGTAGTACCTTATCTAAAGCATAAGATCTTTAGAGTAGCCATGCATGTGGAATCAATGGATGGAGTATTAACCGGTAGGAGTTAACGGGCTTTATTATAACTTGGTCACAAACCTTTGGTTGTGGATTTGGTCTGTTGAGGCGCTTGGTCGGTAGCCGATTTCTTAGAGTTGGCGTTTCTAGGAAATTGTTACTCTTAATGCGGTGGTAATTTTATAAATAAGGGAAAAAACTGTGAAGCATCCTGGGGTACGGTGGTAATAAAGCGCAATGGATAATGAACCATCGTTAAAATGAATCGATAGATATTTTTAATCATACCATCCATGGGCAACTGTGAAGACGTCATCTAACTTATAAAGTGTCATTTACCTCCTCTTCAGAATTCACCCTTCATTTAAAAATGTAATACCCCGTATTTTTATGGCTTTTAATTTGGGGATTTATTATATTTAATTTGAGATATTAAATTAATATTAATCCAGAAATTATTTTTAAATATTTACTAGCGCGATGAGAGTTAGTAATTATTGAAAATTTGTTGAATATTACTAGATGAGTAAAATAATATGTATAATTGAATTTATTAAAAACTGTCACGAGTGTATAATTGGACAATTGTGGAAATTAAATCGGGATACGCCTGTATCGCGTCAGGACTAAATTATTATTATATAAAGTTAATTAAATTATAAGTCACCCGTACAGTCATTTCAAGTGCGTCAATGTGTCCGGAAGGGTTGAGATAGTTAGAAAAGTATACACGGGGGTTTAGTTTGGGTCTCGGGACGTTTTTAGGCCTAATTGACATCCCGAAAGGGTATAATAGTCATTTTGTATTTTTGGGTAATTAAACCCACGAATTTCCCTAAGGTATATCATCCATTTGAGATAGGCTTTTAGGGTTAACAATCACAAAACTCAATAACGGCCATTAGAGAAGAAGGTATGAAGCTTTCTAAGCAATCCAAGGCAAAGAACTCATCCGTTTACACCGCCACAACCACCAAAACGTAGATCGCACAACGAGGAACACAGCCGTACCTTTTTCATCCATAAATCAGACTCTTAAATTTCCAGACAAGTATCTATCTTGCTTTTCTTTTAGTTATTATTTCATCCATGTTAGATTAGGATTGTTATACACATGTTCCATAGAAGAATTTGAGGAATTTGAGGATTAAATCACATGTCTTGGTGGAAATAATTATATTCTGGACATCCCAGTCATATGTAGAGGATAACCTATGAATTGGTATGATTTTAGAAGCAAGAAATCTGGAAAAGAAATTAAAAGAATGATGGTTTTATGAAAATTAGGGTTCTTGATAGTTAATACAAATTGGCCCTTTAATTCAATTTCGTTGATGAAATTGTACATGTTTTACGTAGAAAATCATGCATATATGTATATAGAACCAGTAGTAACCTTATTTGGGAGTTTGGGAATTTTAAATGGCGATTTGGAGAAAATTATTGGTTGAAACCCGTAGGTTGAAATTGCAATTTCTGGGTAAGAACTGCTTGAATCGATCGATCGACCCCATTCCCTCGATTGATCGACCCCTTCTGGAAATTGCATATTTTTCCCCTTTTTCTTTAATCCGATTTAATTACGTAGGAACCCTTGATTATTATTTATAGAGTATGATGAGTCGTGAGGAAGACCAGTAGAGTCTAAATAGACTCCATTGAATGAAATTTAATATGGGATGAAATAATGGGTTAACGGGAAATTTTGGTACACATTAGAGATTGTGAGTAAATTCGTTAATGAATCGAGGGACTCGTGAAACACTTAGGCCAGAAGGTTAAAGATGGTATACCTACTGAAATTGTACTTATCAAGAGAGAATACTTCGAGAGATGAGAAGTAAGTGAGAAGTGAATTCTAAGTGGGAATAAAAGAGATGAATCCCTTATGCGAGATAATTGGGTAAAATTGTACTAAATACGGTTAATAATAATTATGGGTCGTGGACGAACCTTATTGGAAAATGTGTATCTATATATGGTCGTGTGACTATGTACATATATTAAATACTTTATCTGTGTATAATCATACCCGAGCTACTTGCTATCGCGGGGGGTTTCCGCGTAGGGACAGTCTTATCTCGATTGGACCTTTATGGGGGATATTGACTCGTACCCTAGAAGATAGTATCCTTGATACAGGATATCTGAGAATGATAGTCAGATGGTCCTAAGAGACATGAGGGTATATGCTGACCTCTTAGTGACTTGAAACTATACTTCGTGATACGACGTAAATATTGCGTATTTCATCCCTCGAAACTACGCATTTTAGCCCCCTCGGGTATCTTATTCCCTATATTTATGCTCGTTAACCGGATAAACTCGGATTTCTATGTTAACATGTTTTGCACGGGTTAATTGAGCTTTTATAGGTATTTGGATGCTAAGTGTGAAGTTCAGACGCATTTCGCTCGATTTTCGTACGTGATCGCATGTTCAAGGGAAAATTAGTCAATTCATATTTTGGTCACCTATCCCAACATATTCACGGAAGTTGTAGACCTCCTCGTAAGCTTCGTATGGCCGTAAACGGTGCGCGATTTTGATTTGGAGCGAAGAAGTTACGGCGATTTTAGCGGAAGGGAATTGCAAACGCACCAAAACAACAATGCAGTGGCTGATACCTGCTTGATCGATCAATCGACAAAAGGGGTAGATCGGTCGATCCTTCAGTTTTTCCAAATCGTGGGGAGACATTAGGCTGGATTTCTGATGATCGATCGATCGAGCCAGGGGAACGATCGATCGATCCCCTGTTTCCAGGAGATATTTTGCAATTTTCTTTTCTTTTCTATTTTAATTTCACTTAGTATATAAGACTTTTTTATTGTAAATATCAGATATATTGTAGTTTAGATAGTTTTAGTTAGGGTTTGGGAGTTGAGAGCTCATTTCTTCTTCCTCATTTGGTGTGACAACATTTGGGTTTGTAAGATTGATCTTTTCTTATTCCCTCTCCATTAATATAGTTGTTGTTCCTTAATTCTTGCATTGTTAATTAGGTTTACATGCTTTCATAATTAGTTTACATGCTTTGATTTACTTGCTTTCTAGTGTAACTTTACCGCGTTTATTTATCGCGTTTTTAAGATGCTTTCTAGGTAATTTAAATTAGGTTGTGTTTGAATAGAACTCACTCGAGTTAACGCGTTGCTTGGATTTGGTGATGGTGTTACGGGTTTATTTCGGGTGTGTTGTCCTAGTTATTATGCCTAGGATATTTGATGGGGCATATCATGTATGTCCCGTGCTTACGACCTTGCGTGCACAATTTTCAGGATATTTGTTGACGCCAAAATCTGACTAGGCTTTTATGAGGATTTAGGGGCGTGACAACCCTTGATTCAATTAACTGTCTAAACGAGACGCATTTGTAATTACTCGTCGACCCATATAACCATTTTATACAAATTAACTCGAGTGAGGGATATTCGACGCAACCCATAGTTTTACTCACTTTCTTAATCTAGTTTCAATACACTTGCCTAGACTAATCATTTCCCTTTTATGCATCTTTTTCCTTTTTGTGTATAATCACCTTTTACACTTTTATTTCGGAGCACTAAATCATATAAATTCTAGCATCTCGTCCCTGTGGATTTTCAATACCCGACTTACCGCTGTGCTTGCCTCGCAAGTGTAATCGTAATTTTGTTTTTTTGTATTGAGTAGGCGAAACGAAAACAACGATCGTGCACTTACACGTGCATACATTTCGCACTCGATCAAAATGGCACCGTTACCGGGGATGATTTGCTTTGAATCTTAATTGGTTCAGTGCTTTGATCCCGACAACTTACGCGTAATCAAAATGGCGTTGTTACCGAGGACTAGTTTGTTTTAGACTTTATTTGATTTAGTATTTCATAGTATTTTCTTTCTATTGTATTATTTACTAATATTTTGCAGGACTTCCACACTTGAGCACTTAGAAAAGCTCGATTTTTTCCCGCGCGCACTTACTTTGTGGAATTCGCAACTTTGAGCCCTTTTGGGGGTAAGTGTGTCTTATTCCAATTCTTTCGGTAATCATTGTTATAATTCTCAAAATTCTTGCAAACCAATGACTTTCGGTGAATACATAGAATCCTAAAGAATTTCAAATTCAAATATGACTTTGGGCGAGTATAACAAGAGTCAAAACTTGGGTTATTGGAATTTTGATGATGATGACAATGATTTTTGTCTTTACCTCCTTATAATAGGAATTTTGAAACGAATTGCAATAGTTTTCAAAATTCCTATAATAATGAGTTTTCATTTTAGTCCGATGGTAATTTTCAAAGTTCCCATTTTCATGCATCCGCACCTCGACCCATGACATTTGGTGAGGGCTTGCGTATGTATGAGACTGAGAAAATTGAAACTCGTTATCGGGAAGAAAATCGTTGTTGGGAACATGAATTGGATTTATTATTTGAGTGCGACGACGATTTTGCTTCCGAGACTTTTGAAGTCGAAGAATGTTTTGAACCAAATGAGGTACTTGTGTCTACTTTGGAACAAACCATTCTAGACTTTGCCCATTGCATAATAGATATTGAAAGTGAGGATGAAAATGACATAATATCTATTTGCAATGAAATGATTTCTTCTTTAGCCCCCAAAGAAGAACATTTCATTGAAAATGATATTATTTCCTTCAAAACTCAATCTTCATGCAATGATGATTCATCTCATGAGTTTTAATTTTTTTCATCCCCATTTTCTTCCTCTATTATCACACCGTCACAAGTACCTGATGATTCGGTTTCAAACTTTAATGTTTTAAACATTTTCGCCGATGAGGAGTACTTGCTCGAGTCGCCTTCCACGATCACATCTTTGTCTTTGTGTGCGTCGCCTCCCATTCCAATTTCAAAATCTTTGGGAGGATATTCGTCTTTTCTCGGTCCCCACATGTTTTTGTCACCCGTTCAATCCTATCCCCCCATCGTCCCTCCAAAAATTTTAATTGGCGATGGTTCATTTCTTACGCCTTGCACGTGCCTTCTGTTGTTCAAACGGAATTCATATTTTTCGTAAGGCATGATTGTATGTGAGGGTACACCGATTATCCTCCAAAGTCAAATTGTTCTTATGGTGGACCCTCAACTATTTAGACTTCTAGTGTATAGTTAGTGTGAAGCCTAAATAGTAGGTTGTATATAGTTAGATTTTTATTTCTTTCTTTTTATTTTTTTCCTCTGTTTTTAACTTAGTCTAGTGTAATTAGTAAACTTTTTGTTATTTGTTTTTGCTATGCTCGGTACTAACTTGTTTTGTAGATTCTTTGGACTTGTTCTTATGGGGATCGCTCCACTTTTGGGTAATATTGCTATATTTCTCTCTTTAACTTGGTTCTTAATTAACATTGAGGACAATGTCAGGTTTTAAGTTAGGGGGTGTGGGATATTCTATCCATTTCTTTATTTAGTCCATATTTTTGCTCACATGTTAGTTACTCAGTATGCTTTTCTTAGAAAAATTCAAAAATTTCAAAAATATTTTCTTTCTTTTTTCTCTTTTTTCGGGCATTTTTCCCTTGTTTCCGATGATAAATTTCAATAATTGCCCGATTCAATAGACAACCCAATGATGCATGTTCTCGATTTTAAAAGTTATTAGACTTTAGTCTTAATTATTGATATTATGAATAACTTCATAAATTAAAATTTAATCCCATGAGCACATGCACTTTTATTGTTCTATTGATTTGGTTTAAGATTTTTATAACTCGATAATCTTTTTGTTGCATTGTATATACTTACACCGAGTAAGCTTTGTACCTTTCGTCATTTATGAGCGTATACACTATTCTTTTCTCATTGAAAACGTTGAATTCGTTGGTAATCTCACTATTCTTTCATTTGATCGTTCATTAATTGAGTTCATACTTGAAATGTGTTACTTGAGCATGATTTTCATATATTGCTTTGACTCAAGAATTGCGTAAACTTTGTGAAATGATCATAGTCCCTCTTTGTTAGATCATAGGCCCTCTTTGTTTACCCTCGTCAACCCCTTTGAGCCTAAATATTAGCTTTTCATTTCATAACCCAAATTCCCATAACCAACTCTAAATTGGAGCTTTAGCCCATACATAATACTTTCCATACCCTTGTTTAGAATGTTGCTTGGGATTGAATATTGTGGTTGTGTCGGTTGCAATTTATCCATATGAGAGTTTGAAAAGTCAAGAAAAGAAAGTAGTGAAAAAAGTGATGAAAAAGAGAAAGCAAAAAGCAAAAGAAAACAAAAGAAAACGTGAGGAAAAAAAAAAGAAAAGAAAGAGAAAGAGAAAGTCATAAATCTTGTGTATAGTGTTCAATAAGCTTTGATTACTCTCCCTGATGATATATCTAATGCCTTTTTGGAACTTTTTTCCAATTTTGATATTGCCCGCATTTTCCCATTATCTCGAGTTTTTATTTTGGACACTTTGAATTCGTACATACATTCCTTCATTTCATACCCTATCCTAGCCTACATTACAACCCTATACAAATCCTATGTGATATTAGGTTGATGTAATTCAAAAGTCACAATAGTTTTGATAATCTGTGAAAATAAATTTTGCCTCCTTTAATGTGAGGTATCTTTCATTGAGATTACAGTTTTTCAGTTGATATATAGCGTTCTTCATTGTGACATGTGTGCGACCTAGTTTCCATTTACATTTACTCTTTATGCCCGCATGTTCCGTGTGTTACCTCCCTGTTTCGAGTGAATTCACTTGATGAGTGTAATGCTCATGAGGATTGAATATATGCCTGCTTTATTTAGTATCCGGTTTATTTAAGTTTTTGCCAAATCACACTTTGCATGTGCTCGCTCCCCCTCCCACATTTTAAGGTTTCAATTTTATGAGGTGCATTCTATAATGTTAATGATTTCGACCTTTTATTTGAATTTATTCACTTTGCTAATAATGCGTATGAAATCCTTTTCGCTATTTTTGGGCTTGTCACATGTTGGTTTGGGCACATTTTGAGTAAACCATGTGATGTTTGTGGGTATTATCCCTGAAAACCCTCACGAGACGACACTCATCCACTAGGATGACCTAGGGGTTTAACGGCTTATTGCATACGCTAAATGCAATCGAATCGCCCGCGAAAGTGGCCTTTTGCTTTTATACCATACTTTTGTACAATCTCCTGCTTTTGGTTTGCTTGTAGTTCTTGTTGCATCCTATTTCATTGCTAGGGACTAGCAATGTGTAAGTTAGGGGTGTGATACGACGCAAATATTGCGTATTTCATCCCTCGAACCTACGCATTTTAGCCCCCTCGGGTATTTTATTCCCTATATTTATGCTCGTTAACCAGACAACCTCGGATTTCTATGTTAACATATTTTGCAGGGGTTAATTGAGCTTTTATAGGTATTTGGATGCTAAGTGTGAAGTTTCCGCTCGATTTCTGTACGCGATCGCACGTTCAAGGGAAAATTAGTCAATTCACATTTTGGGCACCTGGCCCAATATCTTCACAAAAGTTGTATCCCTCCTCGCAAGCTTCGCGTGTCCGCGAACGGTGCATGATTCTGATTCAGAACGAAGAAGTTACGGCGATTTTAGCGGAAGGGAATTGCAAACACGCCAAAACAGCAATGCAGTGGCCGATACCTGCTTGATCGATCGATCGACCAAAGGGGTCGATCCTTCAGTTTTGCCAAATCATGGGGAGATAGTGGGCTGGATTTCTGATGATCGATCTATCGAGCCCAGGGGATCGATCCCCTGTATCCAGGAGATATTTTGCCATTTTTTTTCTTTTCTCTTTTCTTTTCTATTTTAATTTCACTTAGTATATAAGACTTTTTTGTTGTAAATATCAGATATATTGTATTTTAGATAGTTTTAGTTAGGGTTTGGGAGTTGAGAGCTCATTTCTTCTTCCTCATTTGGTGTGACAACATTTGGGTTTGTAAGATTGATCTTTTCTTATTCCCTCTCCATTAATATAGTTGTTGTTCCTTAATTCTTGCTTTGTTAATTAGGTTTGCATGCTTTCATAATTAGTTTACATGCATTGATTTACTTACTTTCTAGTGTATCTTTACCGCATTTATTTATCGCTTTCTTTATCTCATTTTTAAGATGCTTTCTAGGTAATTTAAATTAGGTTGTGTTTGAATGGAACTCACTCGAGTTAACGCGTTGCTTGGCTTTGGTGATGGTGTTACGGGTTTATTTCGGGTGCGTTGTCCTAGTTATTGCGCCTAGGAGATTTGACGGGGCATATCATGTATGTCCCGTGCTTACGACCTTGTGTGTACAATTTTCGGAATATTTGTTGATGCCAAAATCTTATTAGGCTTTTATGAGAATTTATGGGTGTGACAACCCTTGATTCAATTAACTGTCGAAACGAGACGCATTTGTAATAACTCGTCGACCCATGTAACCATTTTATACAAATTAACTCGGGTGAGGGATATTCGACGCAACCTATAGTTTTACTCGCTTTCTTAATCTAGTTTCAATACACTTGCCTAAACTAATCATTTCCCTTTTATGCATTTTTGTCCTTTTTGTGTATAGTCACCTTTTACACTTTTATTTCTGGAATATTAAGTCATATAAATTCTAGCAACTCGTCTCAGTGGATCTTTCGATACCCGACTTACCGTTGTGCTTGCCTCGCAAGTGTAGTCGTAATTTAGGTTTTTGTATTATCGCGGTGAAACGAAAACAACGATTGTGCACTTACACGAGCACACTTTTCACGCGTAATCACTTCGCCTCCATTTTTGTGTGTTTTGTGTTAATACAGTTCGAGAGTGATTTCGAACTAGTAGTTACCTTAGTACGAGTGATACGGAGACTTGATAGCAGAGTATGCCAGCACCAAAGATTTTATGTGGGGTGCCGGTAGTATATATATTATAGGAGTGACAAATATATATATACTTATATTTATGAAAACTTTCTACTGTGCGTATAAGTAGTTACGTAATGAATAAACGCTCCAACTTTATAATAATTGTTCGGGAACTTTGTAAAGATACTGTGTGGTCCTAAGTAACGTAAGGAAATGGAAGAGATTAATTTTCTAAATTAAATATCATAGCCTTAGTATTTCTCAAGATAAACTTCATGGGAATAAGTTGAATAGACTTATGAGATCAGTATAGCGTTAGGCGTGCACATTAGATGAGAGGTGAGAATTCTCAAGAGAGTGTCGCAATCTAATATGGTTGTTACATTAGTCGATAAGCATTTT
The DNA here is from genome assembly GCA_949130495.1 of Sambucus nigra. Taxonomy (NCBI): domain Eukaryota; kingdom Viridiplantae; phylum Streptophyta; class Magnoliopsida; order Dipsacales; family Adoxaceae; genus Sambucus; species Sambucus nigra. The sequence continues at coordinate 556,907,092 of OX422212.1, read as the reverse complement.
AAATACTTGATAAACTATTTTTAAACTGTTTTACACTCGGGCTCTGACCCGTTTCCTGTATTTTCTCTTTCTTGTATATATATATATGTATGTATTACAGGTGCCCAGCCACAGGGGCGTCATGCATAGGTTCTTTGGATTGGATGCGTTGCAGCTTATGTGGGAGTTGCAAGCCTTTGCTTTAAACGACTTCTTTATTGACTCTGTTCCTATTTTAGTTCTTTATAGTTAGGGCATGTGTCACCCGATTTCCTATCTCGTTTGGATTTATCAGAGATTTATGTTTATTTTATTTCCAGTATTTGGTACTCTTTGGAGTTAGCTCTTGTCAGGAGGATTTTATTGATAGTTCATGACTTGGTTTGATTTATCTAGATGGTTTAAATTCTTATGTGATAATTGTCATCCTTATTATTTATGTGGCACTTAAACTGTTGATTATTAAAAAAGTTTTCATATTGGAATTTAAATAAAATGGAAATAAGGTTTTAAATGGTTTTGACACTTAGCTTAATTATTTAGGATGTTTAAATTGGAAATTTTATTTTACGACAGTGATGCTAAGACTGAACCAACCGTTCACCTTAATTTTAATTTAATAAATGACTGATCACCCGGTATTTAATTAGGCGGGGTGTCATAAAAAATCATTTTCTTCTTGTCCAAGATTTTTGGCTATTCATAAAATCCGTGTTCTTCCTTTTCACTATAAGAACTCCTTCTCATTGCCCCTTTCTAATTCCTTTCTGAAGTACGGTTTATATTATAGATGAGAGTTCATTAGAGCTTTTAGGGTTACCTATATAATTTTTACATGGGTAGAAACTAAGTTACTGAATGAGACTTGTAACCTTTGTGCTTTGGAGAAGGATCCTTGGTTTCCCACCATCATTGTTGCTGAGTGCGGGATTACCTTTCCCCGAGTTATTTATTGTTGGAGTTTTGCCAATACTTTGATGTAGTTCCTGCCTAAGTTTCCCCAAACACATGGAGAATCATTAATGGGGTGCACTGTAGTAATGAATAATATAGGATATATGTTGGGTTAAAAGAGTTAATGTACTGTTACCACTGGGGCACCACCAATGATAATATTTATTATTTGAAGACAAAGTAGTCCAACAGGGCTTTGGTTGTTAATTTACCTAATTTAAATAAGGATGATAGGGATAACGATTTAATTTTCAAGGATTAACAGTTTGTCCCTCTCCCTGAGGATACCGTGTATAGCGGTCTGAGCTACCCTCAGGAAGCCAAAAGAATATTTGGCCCATGCACACACATTTCAAATGTTTCTTCTGATTTCTGTTTTACTTGTATAACTCATTGTGTATCTCTTATTTATCCTTAGCGGAGAAGAGTAAGAAGAAAATCCCTCGCACTTTCGAGGTCAATTTTATTGATTTGGGAATCATTTAGTCGATTCAGCAAACACTTGGTACTAAAGACCATCCCAGTTTAGCCTCATTTTTTTCTCGGCTGCAGGATGGCCACAACTTCTTTTATATCCAAACTAAATGAGGAAATAACTTTAGCCCCCATTTGTTTAGATGACCCTATATCCTCCACCTCTGACTCCTCAGGATTTGGTTCTGAGTTTTCTCATAGAGTGGAAGATAATTTCTCGGAAAAAAGCACCACTTCTTCATTTGAGACTTTAGACGTTGCGTTAGTGCCAACATCTCTTCCTCGTATATGGTGAAATGAAATATTCCTAATCTCTTTGCTGGGGCTAGGTCACCTCCTCCTACTCTATCAATGGCAAGAAAAAAAACTAATACTAGTGGCTCTAGCCTTCCAATCATTTTGGACAAGCCTTCTTCCAAGGAGAATGGACCTCCGTCCAAGAGAGTGAGAGTGGATTCCCCTTCTGCAGTTGGGATTTTTAGGAGTTGAATAGTTGATAAGGGGAAGGATGTTGCCCATTTTTTTGTAATATGTCCTGAGTTTTCTCGGGACTTGATTGGTGCCAGAGTTCTTCCTGTCAATGAGGCAGTTGCGTCTTTTCTTTTCCATTCAAGGTTGCTGAATAGGGAAAAGCACAATATGACCCTTGTAAGTTAGTCACTTATTTCTTAATTTTAATTTATGCCTTCTCTATTCTATCTAATATATCCCCTTATGATTATTGGTTTTTTAGTTTTTTATTGATTATGACCACCTACTGAGGAGGAACGATAAGAGGAAGGGGCCCTCTCCTTACATTAAACTCACATTTGATGAGTTGTGCAAGTTCTTGGAGGGACCTTTTGGAGCCAATAAAGCTTTAGTGGTTGAGAAGTTGAAGGTAGTCAAAAGAGTCCAAAAGTTGAATGGAGAGAAACTAATGTTTAATGACACAGTGAATGTTGTTAAATAAGAGCCTAATACTTCTAAACAGGAGGTTGTTGTAGTTAATTCTGCTACAGAGCAAGCTAAAACATAACTTATTGCTACAGAGATTAAGGTTGAACAAGCATTGGCTTCTATTGACAAGGCCAATGATGGCTTCACCAAGGGCTGGGACAAGACATTTTCTCATGCCTCTATGCAAATTAATTATCTGAAGAAGTCATCATTTAAAGATGGATGGGATTCCACCGTTGTTAAGGTAAGCACTGATAAAGGGTCTGAACTCTTTCGTTTCCATAATCCTAGTACTCCTCCTCAAATTGACGAGAATAGGGATGATGAGGAGGAGGATGGTGAGTCTTCGGTCATGGGGCAGCTGGTGGTTGCTGAATGAGCATAGGGTGGTGTTAACACTAATAATGAGAAGGTGGGAGATGGTTCCCTATAGTCTAGTTAAGAGTTTCATGCTTTATTTTGTTCTTTTTGATTTTTTCAATGTATTATCATGATGTAACTCCTTTCTTTGTTATAATAAAATGAATTTTTCGTTCATCATATTGTTGTTTTGGTCAAATTCTTGCAAGTTCCTTTTCTTGATGAATACTCAAATCCGACAACATATTTTTCAGTTTAACACCAGATTGGCTTATCTCGTCACTGTCCAGAGCGATTTTAAAGAAAGGCATAATCAGTTGTTCTGCATTGGTCATGACGAGATGGGTGAGAATGAGCTTCTAGAGTTGCTCAGCCAAGATGTATCTACTCAGTCCAAGGAAGCATATTTAAGTCCGTGTCGCCTTTTTTATCAGACAGTGGAAAATAATGTTGATTACCATGAAACTATTCTCAAACTTCAACAAAGCCATAAGGAAACTGCAACAAATCTTTATGCCAAGTATGAAAAGAAACTAGCCAAATTACAGAAGAGCGGTGGATTTTATCAGAATTTGCTTTCTTTATCATCAACTTACTCCAAGAAAGAGTTGTTCTTAACTCAGAGCTGAAGAGTGCCAGCGATATCTCCATACTGCTCGTGCAGGAGAATAATGCCTTACACCTTGATCTTGACGATCTTAAGAAGATAAGTCCTTCTGAACAAAATGAAGGTATTTCCTTTTTGGAAGAGGAGCAGGCTCGCTTGAGGGAGAAATTAAACCAAATAAATAGATCCAAGGGTCAATCTTCTCGGTAGCAGGGAGATGTTTTGCAAACAGCGGATGAAGAACAGACCAAGAAAACCATTTTGGAGTAAGTTATGACCATAAATAACCAATTATCCACCATTAAGAGGTTTAATTAGAAGGTAGACCTCCTTACATATTAATTCTATAAATAACCTTGCACTGTACGAATGAATGGTTATGATTAGGCCCTTATACATATGGGGACATAATTTGATTGGGCTTTCAATGTCATATATAAACATGGTTGGCCCAATGCGCTTACTGTGATGAAGGTTCCCAAGGAGAATAAACTATTGGATTAGAATAACCTAGTATGTCTGGAACTCCTCAATACTCCTTTTAAAGAGAAAGTTTTATGGATTCCTCTGAATTCCATCCCCCATAAGCTAAATCAGAGAATACCTTGGGGATTATGACCTATATGGAGATGAAGAACTTCATCGCCATTGCATTTAGAGGATAGGGCCAGTTCTAGGAGTCAAATAAGGCTTATTGATCTGAGGACGATCGTTACCCCTTATGCATTGTACATACCTCCAATTGTCTTTGATAATGCACCAAGTGAGCAACCTTGTTCTCTCTAATAACTTTTTGTGTTTTTGTTTTGTCTTCTTTGTAATAAATTTTCATAATTTATAATGAAAATTTACCTCTTTCTTTATCTTGCATCAACTTATTGACTATTAGTTATTTAGAAAGAGTCTACTAGTAGTTTAGTCTTATGATTATGTGGTCGTCTATTGCATGACTAATCTTCTTTACTAGTTATCGATGTTAGACGAACCAAGGTTGTCCTGTCTTAGGTTCTACTAATGTGTAATTCAATTTACTGGTCATACAGATGAATCTTTTCATCTTGGACAAGTGTTAACATTTGTTACCGGAGACGACCAAATATATTAGGATTTATCCTTGTGTTTACCTAGTTATGGTTGGAATTTATCATCTGTATGACTGACTGCAACTAATGTTCTTATTTGGTTTGGAAAACTTCTTGCTTTTGGTCTGACTTAGGGTGAGACCATGTAAGAAGTTTGGAACTTCTTGTTCTTGAACTTGTGGGGTCATACATGAAGTTTTTTATTATATATGTGTGTGTGTTTGAGATGTCTTCAGCTTTGAATTTCTTTGAATTTTCAGTACATCTCCCATATCGACAAAAAAATAAAAAGGAGCAATAAAATTAACAATTTTTATTGATCACTGGAAATGGGTTATAGGGAAATGAAAAGACTTTATATTTTTGTGACTATTGCTAGTATTTCCTTAGATGTTCAGTATTTCAAGGGTTGTTGAACTGTTACCCTTCCAATATTTCAATTCTATAAGTCCTCGATCGAGCAACGGTATAATTTGGTAAGGACCTATGAAATCTAGCATTCTCAACAAAAAATTTACAACCTTGTGATCAAAAATCTTCTCGTCAAGATTCACAAAAGCATTGGCAATCTCCATCAATCTAGTATAACAATCACTAAATGTATCCTCACCATGCATTCGCATTATCTCAAATGTAGTCATAATATTTTGCAACTTATCTCTCTTAACGCTAAGGCTTCCCTCATGTGTCACTCTCAAAATATCCTAATATTCCTTTGTTATTCCATAATTGAGTATACGGTTCTATTCATATGTATGCACGAACTCAAACAAAGCATTCAATTCAATTGAGTTGTAATTACAATAAAAAAATTCGACATCGAACTAAAAAAACCATTGATTTCTTCACTCTAACTCAAACTTCCTCAATTGTAGAATAACTCCATCCATCAATAACACTATTCCACACTGTCTCGTTCTTTTATTTAAAGTCAGTAAGCATTTCAATTTCCACTGGCCATAATTTGAGCCATCAAATTATGATTGATGATTCATAGAGCTACTATCGCGATATTAATCCATTCTCACCAAAATATCTAAAAACAAACCAAATTATATCTAAGAGTGATGAACATGAATAACAAGACACAATCAATCAAGATCTATTTTAACTCATGAGTGCTTAAAAGATTAATTGTTTTCATACCAATTGAGGGTGGTGCGTTCTACATAATGTATATAACTCAAATAAACCTAGATGGGAGAATAGGTTTGATGAGAATTTCTACTAATTTTTAAAATTCACTCATCTAAATTTTGAATCCAATCTAGCTGACATGCAACTAGGTTAGAGATCTAATAGATCTAATAAAATTGATAAAATTATGATTGAATCAAAATTAATTATGTGAATTAACTTGATGCAAACCTAAGACAATTTAGCAATGGATTATTTTTATCCAAACTTATATCTATGTGTGTGTGTGTGTGTGTGTGTGTGTGTGTGTGTGTATGTGTGTGTGTGTGTGTACAAGAAAACGCGTAACTATGCAGCAATCAACCACACAAGAGGCACGAGGAAAGATATATGAGGAAAAAATCTCACCTAGGGGTAAAATAAACGTCGGTGAATCATAGTCTTTTATTAGATTTGAAAAGCAATTTTACACACAAAAGATGGTACCTCTGTCTTGTTCCTCAACAAGAAGTTACCTATGGACATTGAAGTTATCCATATTCCAATTATTGATTCATTCAAAGCTCTATCAAATGAATATGGAAGTATCATTCTCCATCTTCGGAGGGCACCATGATTGAACTCCCTAATATCTCAGAACCTCCTTTTAGATCTTGGATTCTAGATCATCAAATTCAAATATCTAACGAATATAACTGAATCTTGGCTATATGGTTTTGAATTTCAAATCACTATCAAATCTCGTAAATAATGAATCAAATGTGGATTTAAGTTTTCTCTCAATTTATGTTAATCAAGTAAATATGACAATTATAATGGAAACTTATTATCATTTGCCTAAAATGTACTCTATCTATGTATGAGAAGTAAAGGATCTTTACAAATGGGAGGAAAATATCATATTTGTAGAGTTTTTTTTTTTACAAACTAGTTCGCATCGTGCACACGGTTACAAATAGGCATCATCACGTGGTCTTGGGAAAGAAACCTTGCCACAAAGAGCATTTGACCACCATGCGCACGGTAAGGTATTGACCCCATGCTCATTGCTTTGGGAAGAAATCTTAGTTATAAGGAATATGCGACAGTCCTCGTGTGAATGCTTTTAGGGATATATTTTTTCTAAATCCAAAATGTGTTGGTCATGCGCATAGTAGTGTTTTTCAATCGTGCGCACAAATATAGATATAAATTTTTTAAGCCTAAATTCATACATTCGTGTGCATGCCTGTAAGCAGAATCTAAGATTCACTTAAATAAGCTTGCAAGGCATTGATTTAAAAAAATCACTTAATCAACATAAAAATAATTTTTCATAAAAGCTATAGATGTGTACATGTGTGTTATACTTGGAACATTTTAATAAAAACTACCATAAAAGGATACGATCTTTATTCTTTAAAATTTATGTGTGGAAGCTTTGATGTAGAGAGGCCGTATGATCTTCAATTGCAGTGACCATAGATTATAATGAACAAGGCTTTATCTAAATATCATTTAACTATGAATCAAGTTTTTTGGATCGATGTTGTGCATGACTCAAATGCTTTGACACGTAATTCAGTCAACCAAACTATATATATGAATGTGTTGCATTTTCACTATTAGTCAAATACACCACATGGCATTGAGAGATCAAGTCGGTGTAATCATCCAATGATCTTAAACCCATTAATGGAGAATCAAGAAAGGTGATCACTATATTTGGTCAAATACAAGCCTATTGTTATTTTAATACTTCTAAGATAAGATCAAACTTGATAGCTGATGGTAATAACGAAGATGATACGGCGGAAATATTGCGTATTTCACCCGTTAACCTACGCGTTATTAGCCCCCTCGGGTATCTTATTCCCTATATTTATGCTCGTTAACCAGACAACCCTCGGATTTCTATGATAACATGTTTCGCAGGTGTTAATTGAGCTTTTGTAGGTATTTGGATGCTAAGTGTGAAGTCCGGATGCGTTTCGCTCGATTTCCGTACACAACCGCACGCGCAAGGGCATTTTAGTCTTTTGACAGCTTGGGCACCTGGCCCGACATCTACACGGAAGTTGTAGCCCTCCTCGCTAGCTTCGCGTGGCCGTGAACGGTGCGCGATTTCGATGCATAACGACAAAGTTACGGCGATTGGAGCGACGTTGGATTGTATGCCAAAACAGGGAGAATTGCAGGCTGCCCTGCTTGGTCGATCTATCGACCATAAGGGTCGATCGATCGACCCTTCTTATTTTTGCCACGAATTACATTGTCGATCGATCGACCAAAGGGGTCGATCGATCGATCCCCTGTTTTTCTGCAAATATTTTCTTTTCTTTTCTTTCTTCTTTTCTTTTATTCTAACTTACTATATAAGCCAATTTTGTTGTAATAATGAAGGAGGCAGCCATATATACGATTTTAGGTTAGATTTAGCTTAGGTTTTTGGGGTTTTGCTTGGTTTCTCTTCAATTCATCTTGGTTTGACATCCATTTGGTTTGTAAGATTGACTATTCATCTTCTCTCTCATTTAATATAGATTGTTTTCCCTTTATTCTTGCTTTCTAGATAACTTTCATGCTTTCATAATTAGTTTTATTGCTTTAATTCTTGCTTTCTTAGTCTAATTAGCATAATTTAGTTTAACTCACCATGCACCCTTAGATAAATAGGGTCGGGATTTCATTTCCGCCATTTACGGGCCCCGAGCTCCGAAAACTAGGTTTAGTGCAAAATCGCGTTTAATTGAAACCACGCGTATCAAAGTTGGATTGCTAAGCGTTTATCTTTCTTTGTCATGCAACGTTAGAGTTTATAGCGACAATCCGAGTTTAATCCGCGTGCGACCATTTTTCAATTAAATGTTTAATCTCGCAACTTTGGCTTAAATTCCTTATTGTGTGATGTTTATGCTTAATTGGATATGCTCGATTAGATTGCTTTCGAGCCTTAACTCTAGTTAGTAGTTGTTTCGATCCGTTTGGTAGAATGCGATCCCGATCCTCGCTTTACTTTAATTTAGCGTAACTTCTCATTTTCTTTAGTCACCATAACCACCTATCACCTTTTACACTTTTATTCTTGAAGTTTTAAAACAATTAACATCTGAAATTTAATAACTCCCTGTGGATTCTCGATACCCGACTTACCGCTGTACTTGCTTGTCAAGTGTAGCTGTAGTTTAGGTTCTTTTGCATTGAGTCGCCGAACCGATAACAATGATTTGCGTATTACACGACGCACGGTTCGCGCTCGATCAAATTGGCGCCGTTGCCGGGGATCGAACCCGGGTCACCCGCGTGACAGGCGGGAATACTTACCAGTAGTGAAAAAGAGAAAGAAAGAAAACAAAAGAAAAAGTGAGAAAAAGGAAGAAAAGAAAAAGAAAGAGAAAGTTGTAAATATTGTTTGTAGTGTTTCAATAAGCTTTGATTACTCTCTCGATTGTTATATCTATGCTCGTTTGGACATTCTTGTCCAACTTTTGATATTGCCCACTTTTTACATTATTCTGAGTTTCATCCCCAAACACTTTGAATTCGTACATATACCTTTCATTTCGTACCTTAACCTAGCCATACATTACAACCCTATTACAAATCCTATGTGATCTTAAGTAGATGTAATTCAAATGTTTAAATAGTGTTGATAATCTGTGAAAATGCATTTCGCCTCTTTTAGTGTGCGGTATCCTTTCACTGAGATTGCAATTTTTATTTCCTATATAGCGTTCCTCATTCGTGACATGTGCGCGGCCTAGTTTCCATTTACATTTACTCTTTATGCCCGCATGTCCCTTGTATTACCTCCCTTTTTCATAGTGAATTCATTTGTTGAGCGTAATGCCCGTGAGGATTGAATGTATGCATGCTTTGATGTTTAGTATCCGACTTATTTAAGTTTTTCGCCAAATCATACTTTGCATATGCTCACTTCCCTCCCACATGTTAGAGTTTCAATTCATTGAGGTGCATTCGATAATGTTAATAACTATGGACTTCTCATGCGAATTCGTTTGCTATGCTAATAACATGTTGAAATCTTGTTCGCACTGATGAGTTTGTCTTACTTGATTGGACATATTTTGAGGAAACTTTATGATGTTTGTGGGTTTCATCCCTGAAAACCCTCACGAGACGACACTCGTCCACTAGGGTAACCTAGGGGTTTAACGGCTTATTGCATACGCTAAATGCAATCGAATCGCCCGCGAAAGTGGCCTTATCTTTTCTATTGCTTTTATACCATACTTTTGTACTCTCTCCTGTGTTGGTTTACTTGTTCTTCTTGTTGCATCTTATTTCATTGCTAGGGACTAGCAATGTGTAAGTTAGGGGGTGTGATACGGCGGAAATATTGCGTATTTCACCCGTTAACCTACGCGTTATTAGCCCCCTCGGGTATCTTATTCCCTATATTTATGCTCGTTAACCAGAAAACCCTCGGATTTCTATGATAACATGTTTCGCAGGTGTTAATTGAGCTTTTGTAGGTATTTGGATGCTAAGTGTGAAGTCCGGATGCGTTTCGCTCGATTTCCGTACACAACCGCACGCGCAAGGGCATTTTAGTCTTTTGACAGCTTGGGCACCTGGCCCGACATCTACACGGAAGTTGTAGCCCTCCTCGCTAGCTTCGCGTGGCCGTGAACGGTGCGCGATTCCGATGCATAACGACAAAGTTACGGCGATTGGAGCGACGTTGGATTGTATGCCAAAACAGGGAGAATTGCAGGCTGCCCTGCTTGGTCGATCTATCGACCATAAGGGTCGATCGATCGAACCTTCTTATTTTTGCCACGAATTACATTGTCGATCGATCGACCAAAGGGGTCGATCGATCGATCCCCTGTTTTTCTGCAGATATTTTCTTTTCTTTTCTTTCTTCTTTTCTTTTATTCTAACTTACTATATAAGCCAATTTTGTTGTAATAATGAAGGGGGCAGCCATATATACGATTTTAGGTTAGATTTAGCTTAGGTTTTGGGGGTTTTGCTTGGTTTCTCTTCAATTCATCTTGGTTTGACATCCATTTGGTTTGTAAGATTGACTATTCATCTTCCCTCTCATTTAATATAGATTGTTTTCCCTTTATTCTTGCTTTCTAGATAACTTTCATGCTTTCATAATTAGTTTTATTGCTTTAATTCTTGCTTTCTTAGTCTAATTAGCATAATTTAGTTTAACTCACCATGCACCCTTAGATAAATAGGGTCGGGATTTCATTTCCGCCATTTACGGGCCCCGAGCTCCGAAAACTAGGTTTAGTGCAAAATCGCGTTTAATTGAAACCGCGCGTATCAAAGTTGGATTGCTAAGCGTTTATCTTTCTTTGTCATGCAACGTTAGAGTTTATAGCGACAATCCGAGTTTAATCCGCGTGCGACCATTTTTCAATTAAATGTTTAATCTCGCAACTTTGGCTTAAATTCCTTATTGTGTGATGTTTATGCTTAATTGGATATGCTCGATTAGATTGCTTTCGAGCCTTAACTCTAGTTAGTAGTTGTTTCGATCCGTTTGGTAGAATGCGATCCCGATCCTCGCTTTACTTTAATTTAGCGTAACTTCTCATTTTCTTTAGTCACCATAACCACCGATCACCTTTTACACTTTTATTCTTGAAGTTTTAAAACAATTAACATCTGAAATTTAATAACTCCCTGTGGATTCTCGATACCCGACTTACCGCTGTACTTGCTTGTCAAGTGTAGCTATAGTTTAGGTTCTTTTGCATTGAGTCGCCGAACCGATAACAACGATTTGCGTATTACACGACGCACGGTTCGCGCTCGATCAGAAGACCTATAATTATAGGATACATGTATCTTTAAATAAGGATATCCCTAATGGTTTGGGGTAGGATTATCCATAATATTTTAACCACGACTTGGACTATCAACTATCAACCCTAGCACTCCAGTCATCTTTTTTCAACATTAATAGAGTTCTCTTATCCCTTGCCTGTGATGTAGACAGACCGATTTGTCTTACAACGTAAACATATGTGTCTTTTTTATATTGCACATATATACCAGGGCAAAACTATAATATTGAAATTATTATTGATTTTATATCCTTTGTAATTTTGCGTCGTATGTGGGAAAGTAATTTGAATCCCCATAGCTGAAGAATATCGTACATTGTTAATATGCATGACCACCAGTCTTATCGTTCATGTGATGGAAGTTCCATCCCATCTGAAGTACGAGTTGTAAGGAGGTAAAACTACTTCAATGTCCCATCTACCTCACATTGAAATCAGATCAAAGGTACATATGCCTTGAAGGTCTGGTCCTCACCAACAATGTTAAATTCCTTCCATTGAACCCCCTCATAAAGTCAATGTTATGACTAGTGAACCTTTATGAGGAATAGTTGAAATAGCAAGACAAAGATATAGATTGATTAAGGAGGTATCTAACCAAGCAGTCTGATGAACATGGGTATAGTTCCCACAACCTTGAACGTCTTAGGAGAAGAGGGATTTGGTCCCACAGACGATATAGGCCTAACCATTATGACAGGATTTCAAGATCAAGGAGTCTACTTATAAGGAGGTTTATTTTCCCTCGTATGGATCGTATGACATCTCACAATACCACTATTTGCAGATTAACTCCCATTCAGCTAGCAAAATCCAACCACAGAAAAAAATCAACCAGAGTTGGGCCTCCATCAAAGAAAATCAGTAGTGATAATCTTTGAGAGTTGATTAAGAATGAGTTAGAAGTGACAGTTTAGTTGGGTCATAGATAGGCTTTAAGATACAAGCTTATTATTTTTTGTAGTGACAGTCTACTTATAAGGACAGTCTAGAAGAGCATTGGGTGATAGATACAAGCCTATTGTTTACTTGTAAGGAGGTTTTAAGATACAAGCCTATTATTTTCTGTGCACCCCAAAGGACCTTTCTAGAAGAGCATTGGGTCATAGATAGGCATCTTCATTCATCACAGACATAAAGATATATGATCCCTCAAAGAAGTTCATTGTTCCAAAGATCACTATTTATGACCGAAAAGTATATCCATCTCATCATATCAAGCATAATAAGTAGTCTATCTCTTTATAAATCCATCATGACGTCCTTATATGTCGTGTTTTCCCCTCAAATTTAGGAGAAATCGGCCATATGTGGTTTGAGAAGCTAACCCCTAGTTCGATATCTTCTTTTAGAGAATTTGCAAAGCAGTTCATAACTCGCTTCATCATCGGCAAGAAGGCGATAAAGGAGGTTAATTCTTTAATCTCCCTCAAATGTAAGAAAGGGGAGCCCCTAAGGACGTATGCTCAGGGTACTAGGAGTTATTTAATGAAATACACAATTATAATGAGCAGTTGATGATCTTATATTTCAATTTTGGTCTCATTAGGTTCGATAACCTCTACCAGTCCCTTACCAAGAAGTTAACATCATCCATGGATGATTTCATGGCCCCAAAATAAGCGAAAGTTTTGGACAAGCTCTTCAACGCTGATGTTCCACCCAAGCAGTCTTCTAATCAAAATAAGGAGAATGAATATAATAAGGAACTAAGGGAGGAAATCAATCAACTTTGGATAAGAAAAAAGGCAAAAAATGATACCTTTAAAAGACGACCTAAGAAATAGACTAACGACAGCGCCTACCAAGTAGTAGACACTTCTTCAAAAAGAAAATTGATAAGTTTCTCCCTCATATAAAGGACACATTTTTCTTTAAGAAGTCTCCCAAGATGTGAAGCGACCCAAATGATAGAGACATTAATATAGTATGTTATAAAGAATTAATTATCAAATTGAATATTCGAGAGACAAAAACTTACTAATTTGAAGAGTTGTTTTTTTATCGGGGGTACCTATCACCAAGATCATGGCAACCTAATAAAGAATTAAAAGATGTTCAAGCGATAATGATAGGATCTTGTACATGATAATCACCTTAAAGAATGCATTAACGCAGTTAAAGACAAAGTCCTTAACATTATTCAACGGACACAAAAGAATGACGAAGACGAAGACCTTCCACCAACAAGAATGATCATAGTCATACACAATTACACCGACTAATCGAATTGCACAAGGAATAATCTGAGGTAAAGGGTAAAGATCAGAGCATGCGTATAGGAAAATTTTCATGTGGAAATTTCAACCCATACTTATGAAGCATGAGTGTAAGGATATCGATCTTAACCGGGAAATCATATTAATTGATGAGGATTTAGTTGGCATTAATCTGACCCAGAAACATGCTTTAGTCCTTATTTTACTAGATGGAGAACTTCAACATAAAAAGGACACTAACTGATCAATAGAGTTCCTTAGAGATCACGTACTTCACCTTACTACTCAATCTTGCGTATATTATTAGGAGTTGGACACAAAAGTGGGCCATGTGATCGATTTTAATAGAGACGTGGAGACTCCATTGAGGAAGATCAAATTTCCAGTGAAGGTTGGCTTGGTTAATCATGAAATTAAATTTCATGTGATTCAATTGGAGCCCCCCTACAATGCCATCTTAGGCAGAGGCTAACTCCACACTATGAAAGATGTGTCACCATCATTTCATTAGACGCTCAAGTTCGTGAGAGGCTAGGAACTTGTCGAATTCAAAGGGGATAAGGTAGAGAATTGCATCTATGTTGTCACCGTGATAAAAGATAAATAGGCCCAACCCAAGAAAACTCAGGACATCATTTCTTAGGAGGGAAATCGGCCCAAATAGAAATTATAATAGAGTAGTTCCTTTGTGCTAGGGTGTTTAAAGAAAACCAGAGGCGTAACCCATATTAATGGCAATTAATACAAATTAGTATATACACTACTAAATGAAAAAGAATAAACCCATGTGCATACAGTCAATAACAGATAATCAATACAAGTGTCTAGTAATAAATGAACCTCAAAAGAAACTAGATAGAGGGAGAGAAGATCAATCAGTCTATATAAACCTCAGGTAAGCAACTCAAACACCAAGGTATGAGGTAATAATTGTCAAAGAACAATGAATGCTTAGGTTCTAAGTAAAGACTGAGACAAAAGAACTAATGTTGAAGGAATAATAACTCTGGTTTGCAATAACTCTCTCAAAGTGGTCTTTTAGCTCAAAGACCACGTGGTTTCTCAATTTGAAGAAAGGGGTATATATAGACTCATAATATACCATAGGAACCTCGGGTGTGTTAAATGTTATGTCAGCCCACCTTACCCAATATGCCAAATGCATTAAATGTTGAGTGAAATCTTGAGTGACGAGTCATTGTCTTAGGCAGCACCACAGTGTGCCAGTGCCGAACCAGCTAGCTACTCACCAAACCATCACTGTTTGAGCCAATTCTGATTTGACATGTATTAGGTATGCCATGGCATAACTCGGATCTTTTAGTGAAAGATATATAATTTTACTGCCAAAAACCTATGGTAGAGTAAGATTAATATTGGTAGCTCAACTTTGCTCGAATGTTCTCTATTGGTCAAGCTGGGTGTTTTACCATGTGTATCTAAAATGACTAAGTTATGTCTTATCATTGCCTTGCTCCTCAATCCTCCAAACTAGTTCCCTAAATGTTTCCAAAGTGAGGTTGTTTAATAGAGCATAAAAACTCCCCCAGGTCCTTCTATACCTGGTCCTTCGCAGGTACCAAGTAACCTCACTTATATTACAACATAACTAATAATTACATAGTAAAATAAACATAAATACATGGTTCTTCAACTAGCTTCCTTTGGCATTATTCTTCAATCTTCTATTAAGCTCCACTATACCTTGATCTTGAATCATCTTTGTTGAATCCTCACAATCCTTTGTGATCTCATTATTTTTTATGAATCCTTATCTAGCTTCACATATAGTCTCTTAATGAGGAGGTTTATCTCTAAGTAAGTGGTTTATCTATATGCCTCTACTAAATCAATTAAAGGGAGTTTCTTTGGGGGGTAGAGGAGACTATAATATCCCCCATCGATCGAGTAATAGAGGAGCTCAAAACTATTCCTTTAGACTCATCTTAACTGTACAAATCCTTTTTAATCAGTTCTGAATTGCCAAAAAATAAGGCAAAGTAGCTCATTTACTTTCTCATAATGAATCTGGATGTGTTTTCCAGGCATCCTTGTGAACTTCCAGGAATTGATACAGATATTTCTTGCCACTAATGTCACGTGGATCTAAGACATAAAGAATTTGAACACCGTTAGAGACGGCCAGGTTTTGATTAGGATATTAACCTCCCTTAATCGGTTCATATCACGATCAATTGACAATTGTCTCCCATTTTCCTAAGCTTTGAAGAAGGCGAGCACCACAAGTTGGACAGAAGATTGTGATCAAGTATTAAGAAGGATTAGATAACAGTGAGGATCTACTCCCTTACTATTAACACTGTTAATAGTGAGAATATCCACTTATATAGAGACGCTTCTTAATAAGGGACCAGTGGTGCATTAGTCTAACATCAAAACAGGGAGGAACTATCAATCTATTACGTCAGTAATACTCTCTAAGAATCAAAAAATAGATAAATACCTATTGAGAAATTGGTAGTGACACTGTTAACATCTTCAAAGAAACTAAACCATCACTTAGACTCCCACACCATAACTATTCTAACTTTTTTCCTCTTAAATAAGTTCTCAATAAGGTAAATATGTCTAACATAATGACTAAGTGGTCGCTGGAATTGGCATAGTTTGATATCATTTATGAGCCTCGACCTATGATCAAGGGGATGGTTCTATCTGACTTCATTATCGAGTTCTTAACTACCCCGCAAGGGGTGGAAACCCAAATGATCCCCATCTTGGATATTCTCAATCTCTGCTACAAATATCATGAGCAGAATTGGAAGTTGTTTGCTAATGGATTATCCGATAAGAAAGTAAATGACATGGAAATTGTCTTTATCACTCCACAAAGGATGTCTTATCAAACAGGTAATTCGGCTTGTATTTAGAGGGACCAACAACGAAGTAGAGTATGAAATTATTATCATTGGAATGTAAAGGGAGATTTCTATGATTCTT
Organism: Sambucus nigra; assembly: GCA_949130495.1. Classification (NCBI taxonomy): domain Eukaryota; kingdom Viridiplantae; phylum Streptophyta; class Magnoliopsida; order Dipsacales; family Adoxaceae; genus Sambucus; species Sambucus nigra. The sequence goes on along the minus strand of OX422212.1, from coordinate 556,890,570 downwards.
TTGTAATCTGTAATCAACTCAACAGGGAATATAATACCATGGATCTAAAATTCTCACCTATTGTGATAAGAAAAGGAGAATATTGAAGGCTTTTAAGTTAGTGTCAATATAACAGCTGCTAAGGAACTACAATAGTCATGGAGACGCCTTAGTTACAATGGGTTCATCGATCTTAAAAGGAAAATTATTGTAGAATATATTGACCAAACCAAGCATTGATGATTCAGAAACCACCCCAGAAATCAAATAGGTCCAATCGACCCTATCATGGATGCATCTTATTCTTTCATAAATAAAGAATTTAGATATGTCTTAAGATGGTAAATAATATCATAAATTAAAGATCCAATTTTTAAGGTTTTGCCTTAATTCTGAAGGGAAATGTTACCAATGATTGTTCACATGAACTTTGCTTAAATGCTCCAACTTAGACTAAGTGGAAGGAGTCCTCAACGAGATGCATAAAGGAAGATATAGAGATCATATAGGCGAAAGATAACTTTCCTAGAGGGATATCTCCCAATGCTATTGGTGGCCTTTCTTTTAAAAGAATGTTACTCAGTTCATCTGTAAATCTAAAAAGTGTCAAGAGTTCTCCCCTATCATCAAATAATCGATCAACGATCGCAAGCCTCTCAAAAGTATATGGACTATTTCCCAGTAGAGTATGAACATCATGGGGACTCTACCTATAGCACCAAGGGATTGAAAATACTTGATAATCTCCATAAATTATTTTATCGAGTTAAGTATGAGCCACTAGCCCATATTAGGGAGGCCAACGCTAGAAGATTTATGTGGATTAACATGATCACTAGGTTTGGTATCCCCGGAGCTTTGGTGACAAATAATGCAACACAGGTTAAGAATTACATCTTTAGGTATTTTGGCATATAATATGGGATCATAATTCACTACACCTTAGTATTCTTCTAATGGTAAAACTGGCAAGCATAAATCACCAATAAGACTCTTCTCGTCGGGATCAAACGGTAATTAGAGAATGTAATGAGAAGATCGGTGGATGAGCTTCCATTCATCCTTTAGGTTATTTATTATTTAAACGAGCTCTCCATTCCCAAATGATCAACAGGAGAGACGTCATACTATTTTCCATATGATATGGAAATTGTTATCCAATTGGATATTAACTTACTGATCTTAAGGACTGCGATCTTTGAGTACGGCCATAACGACGTATGTTTAGATTATGAGTTTGACTTAGTAGATGAGTGAAGGTAAAAGGATCTCATCCAACTCGTAACACACCATTAAGATCTCTCTAGATAACACAATAAGAAGGTCTACGTCAAAGAGTTCCACGTCAGTGATCTAGTGCTCAGAAAGTCCTCAACGAATACCTCTGAGGGCTATTTTTAATCTAATCTATAGGGTCCATACCTAATAGTGATGAAGGGATGGAGTGGATCATATGACCTGGAAGATTTGGATGGCAACACACTACCTAAGTCATGGAATGCCATAAACCTTGGGAAATTTTATCACTAAGCAGATAGGTTAATTTTGGGATTTTTTTCTATTCAATAAAAATGATTCATGTTAATAAACGTTTTTTATAATTGTTCCTCCAAAGTAAGAACCATGTCATCAAACCCACCTAGAAACAGTAGTACAAGCGAACTTGGGTTGGTTGGCCAAGAATATGCTTAAACCGACCTAAGAACGGGCGGTACAATTGAGAAATAATTTGGTCGAATAAGAATTGGCTTCAAATTAACCATAAAATTGTAGTAAACCAAAGTTGGTTTGGCCTAGAATAATCATACACCTACCTAAGAATGAGTGGTAGCAACGTTTCCCTCTTATACGATCACCTCTTAGGGGAAGCAGGATCAATAGCTGTTTACTCAACCTCTTGGCCAAATTTCACGCAGGATTTCCCTTCCCCTATAACAGGCTTATCCAAGGGGTGTGCTTGGAATATGCTAAGTCAAACTCCAAGGCATTGACTTGTTATACACCAAGAAGCCAACCAAAGATGAAGTTAACTGACTCATGATAGTTCAGTTGCACAACAACCTCTTTCACCCCATTTTGAAATCCCTCGTTAAAGGACTTTTCTAGATTATCTTCCTGACTTGCCTCAAGGGCCCTCTTTTGCTTTTGTAAAATAACTTTTTGTAGAAAAATTTAGGCGAAAGACCTTTTTAGGGCCACTAACTCGATGCCAATTTTTCTGGATTTTGATTAGATGCATTCGGCCTCCTCCACCACTTTCTCCTTACAAGTCATCTCCTCATTCATCTTGCCCTCTAGTTTGGTTACCCTGCTAGTTTTATCTGAGAGAGCATTCTTTATGGCATTGGCTTGGGTGGACACTTCAACAATAGATTGCACAGTTTAAAAGACAATAAAGAATAAGTTTTAAAATTAGATTGAGATAAAAAGTTTTTGAGAAGTTAAAGTGATAATAACTTACCAAAACAGTGCGGCGAAGCCCTTCCTTATGAAGGCTATCCACTCTGGAAGTCCTTAAGTCCTCTATATCCTTGAGCAATATGGTATACGGAGCCCACAAGTATCCAACCTCAATATGCCAAGTCAACGGTGGTAATGGGATCCTTGCCCTTCATTAAGTTTACCACTCAAGGAGAACCTTGTACATCATTGGTGGTGGAGTTAGTTGATGCATAGTCTATTGACGAGGGGCAATAACCAATGAATTATTATTGCTCCCAGTAGGCGTTTGAGGAGTGTCCTTGTCAATTTCTTATTTTTATCCAGTTCGAATTGTTTCTCCTTCTCTCTATATATCTAATTTTATGGTTTCTTTCTCCTGAAAGGAGATCGCCCTTTTCTTAGTGCTAGCTTCATCTTGAGGATTCTGCTCATCTTGGCCACCTTATTTTTTCTATTTAAAATGGACGATGATAAGGTCAACAGTTCATCTAGGTCGAACTATCATATCTTCAATAATTTATAGAATTAGTTGAAAATAGAAGACCCATTCTTGATATTATTACTCCTCCTTCGTCTCTTCCCAAAGATGACTTGATATCCTGACCTCTTCTCACGAGAAGAGTGGATCAAATTCATCGAAGAAAATATTTTCTTATTCTCCAGCCAATTCATCCAAAGAATATTAGAGATGGTGTAGATGGGCGATAAAGCTCTACCGACGAATAACCCTTTAGAATATTCTCTAGGGATGGGGTGGATGTTAGAATTGTTGAATCATCACCCATCGTATGGTGTATAGTCATCAACAGTGACTTCTGGGATTGTTGTGAAGTTCTTAGCTAACGCAACTATCAATTCATAACCAAGAAGGATGTGAGCAACTCTCTAGTGATATTTGAAGCTAATTAATGTTCGCCCAACTTAAACTTTCCACAAATAAATGAAATTAATGTCTTGGTCTTAAGACTTTCTTTTCCAATAAGCATCTGCACACGAAAAAAAGTCCAATAGTAACAGAAAAATCTTAAATTCACAAAATAATTCAAGAAAACGTTGGATGACCTTCCAGCAGATCCTACGTGGACAAGCACAGGAAGAACTATGTAGCCTTCATCGTATAACAACTTAAAAAATACTAAGACATCCTTGCTAGTGTCTTTTTGTGATCTAGGAAACCAAGTCAGCAAATTATGGGACTTATTTTTGTCTTGGAAATGATAAGTGTTAGACGAGGAGAAGTCCTTAGGTCGTAGCAATATCTAATTGCGTTCCAATCCAGATTGGTGCCATATACCTAAAAATGGATATTGTCCCCATTAAAATATGGAAAAATATTTTATTTTCTTGGATTATAAGTATTCCATATAAATGGAGAACTTCCACCACAAGTGGGCAAAGGGAGAAATGAACTCCCCCTTTATTTTGGAGATTGTCATGAAAATGACCTCACCTTTGATGTCATAGTAATCCTCATCACCTAATGTGGTACTCATCGTGACATTTCTAAAAATAAGATACTTATTACAAAATGCCTCAAATTGTTTTCTGATGTCACTTGTTACTTCCTCAAATGCCTACATATGTATGTGAGGAAATGAAAATAGAGAAATAAGATGAGGTAAAAGATGGTTTAAGACTCTAAAACTTAAACTTTAGAGAGAGAAAATTAATCTTAGAAGCATACCTCTGAGTATTCAAGTAAAGTGAGTTTAAGGGGAATTCAAATCTCTTATACCACATTGACTCCATGAACGGAGCTGAAGTTAGTGTTCTCTACGAAGAGAGCCTCACTTCATCTCCCCGCAAGTCATGCAAATTACGTGTTGTGATTTCCTAGGGAAGAAAACATGTTGCATACGTTAACCTAAGCATAGGAAGTACATGCATCATTGCAATGACTACACCCCAATTAAGTATAAATTGGATACATGTCATCTAAGAAATGACACTTGAGGAAAACCACTCTAGGACTTGAATAATTTAATAAGTTAAAATTAGACCGATTTGCCCTTGAGACTGTACATCTAAATTCTGGGGGGATTGAAAGGACTATTAGCCAAATACTCCATGTGGCCTTGAGGGAACAAGGAGGTGTAGTCATCTGAAGATCACGAACCTGATAATGGAGAATCAAGAAAGATGATGATTAGATTCAACTTAATACAAGACTATTATTATTATATTACTTCAAGGATACGATCAAAGCTGATAATTGATGATCATAAGGAAGACCTGGAATTATAGGACATTTGTATTTAAAAATGGTGATAACTCTAATGGTTTGGGCTACAATTATTCTCACTCTTATAACCACGACTTGGACTCTCAGGTAACAACCTTAGAAGTCCTGTTATCGTCTCTTTTATCCATTAATAAATCTCAATCCTCCTTTCCCATGGACGTTGACAAGTACACCTATTAAACAATGTGAATATGTATGTGTTTTTCATATTGCACTTATATACCGGGGTCGAACTATAATATTGCAATTATTGTGGGTTTGATATCCCCTATATAAGAATAAAAAGAAAATTATCATTTACTTGATAATTATTTTTGGTTAGGTAACTACCATTGATGGTTTTACTGCCAATCGGTATCAGAGCGAGTCTCTTTATTTTGGGGTTTAACACCATAATTATATTATACCTTTTTTTGAAAAATGGATGAAAGTTCTTGTCTCCAATCTCCACCATTTTATGGTAGTAACTATTCATATTAGAAACTTGATATGGAAGGATATATAATGTATCCATATGAGCATATTTGGAATATTATTTTGACAGGTTGAAAGTACCATGTCATCGTCGTCAGTGATTTCCATGTAAATAATATAATATCTAGTGTGGATGATAATGATTTTAAAGGTAACGGGTGGAACAGGGTGTAATATTAAAGGTTTAAATGCTATATTTTGTTGTATTACCATTAGTGAGTTTAGGTGTATTTCTACGTCTTCTACAATAAATAAATCATAAGAGGTTTTAGAGACGAGTTAAGAAGGCACCTCCAACATTAATCACTCTTGGATTCAATAATTGACCATCCATTTGAACTCCTTGCTATGAATGAGAACAAAAATTTTGACAACTCCATGATTAACTCAATGACATAGTTAATTTAGTGTTTTCTTTACGAAGGTAATTAAAGAGTACATCATTTACGATAAGATTTTATATATCCCATCCATATAGGTTTCGTGCTAAGGTTAATGCCCTTATTGAGATTAGAGATATTATCAAAACTCCTATCAGAGTAAACAATTTTGTGGGCTCGCCCTAAACATATGAGGTGAATTTAAACTATCGCAAAGGAGAACAAACCAAGGAAAAGAGCATAGATTTTAAATAAATGTCTAATAAGGTCTTTACCTTTAGATCCCTTCATCTTAGTGACACATATAGGGTCTTTCTCCCTAAAAACATTTTTAATACATGGAGAAAGTTTTTTCAAACTAGTTGTAACTAAAAATCTTATCCTCCTAGGTTTAAATATGATCAAGGTGGTGGTGAAAGGAAGTATGATTACCCAAAATGATATCATACGTTAAAATTATTATGGTAATGGACATGTCGTCAAGCAATTTCCTTTAGAACTGGGTCAATGTAGTGGTAATAATATATATCAATCCACTTTGAGTAATGATGACTTTAACTCATATCAAGAGTCTCCCAGAAATAAATTTGCATCACTTATGGATAGGGATAAATTTGGCAAGTTCGATAAATTGGAGGATTTTAGAGTTCCCTCAATTATTGTTGATGATACTTCTTCAGTACATACTTTAATTATAGTAAAGGTGTGTAAGATGAGATCAACATCATGTATGTGGAACATTTTAGTAACTCCCTAGCACTTTGGAATTATAACATAGAACTCCCAACCAATTTAGCCAATGTTAAACAAGAAATATAAATGGTGAAGCAGAGTACTAAGTGACTTAGATGCTAAAAAACTGGTTTTGATTGAGCCACTTTATTTTGAAGTAACAATGACTTTCTTTGCAATTAGGTTGGAACTAATGAACAAAATCAATTTATTTGAGATCAATTTGTTATTTGCATCCGCTTTTATATCTTAAACTTTGGGTAAGATTATCTTGGGGGTATATAATAGTAAGAGGATAAATGTGGATTAACTTTGGTTAACGAGTACACGTCTACTAGTGTTCATCTAATCTTTATGATCCCGCATCACAACCCAATTTACCACCTACTTTAGAAGAGTCCTCTTCAATCTATCCATCTATGAAGAACAAATACTTACAAAAAGTTCATTTGTTTCATTTATGATAAAGGACATTTAGAATAGTTTTCATTCAAATGGAAGAAAAAATTACTCAAGAAATCCATCACTTTTGTATAACTCGATGTACCATTGTCATAAACAAGGTCATCTTAGAGAGTTTTACATTTTGCTTAACCTTTTATGCCTTTAGAAAGAAAAAGGAATAGTCGGAGTTTGATGATAAAGGGAAGAAGAAGGTGGGATCCCTTAAAAATGTTCCTACGGGAAAAACAACCATGTTTGTTCCTTGGAAAGCCGTATATGAAACCTATACACCTCACGCAAATTGCAGTTCAATTAGGAAATATGTCATATAAAGTTACAAAATTGAGGCCTTAGAAAATCATTTTAGGATAACACCATCCTCTACTGGTAAGATTTCTATTCTTTTGATATACCTATGGCGTATTTTAGATTTAACATCTTATTCCTTGGTAATAATAGTTTCGGATGCTTTTGGGGAATTTATTTGTTTGTTTTAACAAAAAAAAATCTTTTTTGCAATATAGTTCTTTATATTTATAGGTATACATATATACCGTATGCTTCATTTTAAATCTACATGATTAGTTATTGTACATTTGATTTTACTTATGACATATATACTCCATGATTAGAATTATATATCTTAAAATGCCTTGGTATATTAAGTTTGAAAATTTTAGAGTATTTGTCACAATTCACGTAGTTTACACCCCATAGTAAAATTGAGAAATTTCCATGTGAAATACAATGAAGGTATACATTTCCAACTTCTAAAGAAAAATAATTTTTTTTACATAATTATAGAAAAAAATGTGTCATTTTAAATCCTTTTTATGCTTGATATTTTGATATATCTTCATGGTTGTAGTTGAAAACAAAAATACAAAATCATTCAAAATGATCATGAGAGATGGTGTGAGTAGGGATGCAACTTTGGGAAGTGAGCTACATTTGCCGGAATAGTTCCTTATCCTTAGTCAAGAGAAAAAACTTCCACATGCAAAGTATTTGAAAAGATATGCCTTAAATATTTTTACCTATACCAAATTGAGTAACAAGAAGGGTAAGAGACATGAAAGGTTTCAAATATGAATTACTTATGATAAAGAAAAAATGGTAGTTGAAAATTTTATTATTTATGGAAAGTGGGTCTTTCTTTTAATTGCATAACGTTAAAATTTTCAAAAGTGAGTTAAAACATGAATATTCATTCTTGATTTTACTAGTTGGTTCTCATTTTATTAACCCTCTATTGCGAGCCATATATTTTAATCACTCTATTGTATGATGGTTATAATTTGACCTTATGCCTTTGAATGTTATATCATTGTATTGTGTAAAGTATTTGGCATAACCATAAACCTTGAGTATGATTTTGAAAGCATGTTTGATCATATTAAACTTTATTTTATATGGGATATAATGTACCAGTTTCAAATAAAAATATTAAGATGTAATCTTGTTATGATTTATTCCTGTACATTTTTATTACCATGTCCATGTTCATGACCATGACTAGAGGAACTGTAGCCCTCGCTCCAGCAAAGGCACTCGGACTGCTTAACTTGATTTTTCCACACTCACTTATCAAATTTAGCATTTTCTTACACAAATTAGATAATTTCCTCATAATTATACCACTATCTTCCTCCCTATGCATATCATGGAAATATTAGGAGTCCCTCAACCTTTTTTGTGTGGTTATTAATAATTTTGGTAATTTTTCTTCCTAGACTATGTAGATTTCTCTTTTTATATCTTAGGTTTGGTGGTTTTTATTTGTTGGTTCAGCGGCTAATGATCGGTCCGGTCCGGTGGTGAAATTCATTCAGAGACTTTCTTTCTTTCGTACTAGTTCGCTGCTTGTATTGACCAGTCCGGTCCGGATTTGAATTTCTTTTTTTCTTCTTTTCTTTTGATCTTCTCTCATCTTTTAATCTCTGTAACTTCTGATACAGGGATCGGTTTGGGATGTTGTATCTTCTTACGCGCTTGTAGACGCGAGGTCTTCATTTTTCATGTTGGTCCCTCGTCCGAACTGCAGATGTGAAATGACTATTTTACTCTTTGACTTTCCTTCCTTTGTTGATTTCCTGACTTTGGATTCCGATTCTTTTCACTTGCTTTAAATACCTGTAAAACTCATGAAAAATACATAAAACTCGAGGCAATATGTGGAAATTGTCAGTAGCATATAAATGAGATAAATCAATGCGTTTAACATTATTTGAGGAGCTAAAAGCTACTAAATTAATGGGATAAATTCAGAAGAATCTATGCCTAATCAAATCCCCCTAACTTAGAACTTTGCGCGTCCCGAGCAATGTAAAAGAACTTCACCAAGGCTCAACTCTTAAAATTCATATTATTAAGATAGAATACCACTTTTGTGGGCAAGCGATTGCATTTAGCGTGTGAAATAAGCCTTTAAACCCCTATGTTACCCTAGTAGGACGAGTTGTGCCTCGCGAGAGTTTGTAGTGAATATACCCACAATATTCGGCTTTGACTCAAAAAAATTCAAAATACCTAAAAATTGTATAATTCAAACTTTTTGGAAAATAATCACCATATATTTATATGCTCAAATCTCAATTTGTCGTGTGTGTGTGCGAAGCCAGAAATTTAACCACATATTTCCACCGATTGATCATTACGTTACTTTTTCGAAAATTCATTTTGATTCAAGTGTTCACGGGATACTGTCACAAACGAATCACTCGGAATGTGGCTATTTCGCTCGGTGTGCATGATATAAGGAGTAAATGTATTAGAACACGAATTCACGAACACAAAATTGAAACACAGAAATTTTGCGGTGAAAGGATCTCATCATCGGGTTACGGTCATTAGGAAAGCGGTAACATTGCCTCTTATACACACCAGTTAATCTATTCTATTATATTTTCATGTTTTTTTAGCTCTCCATGCGGTAATCAATTTCATAATCCGGACTCGGTTAGGACTTTTCTTGGGTCATAAGGTGTATTGGGTAATATGGGAAACTTCGGAATTGGAAAATCTTCTATGATGTTTATTAGTGATTTTGAGCTTTCGCTCATTTTCTCTTCTTTTTCTCTTTTTCTCTTTTTTCACATTTTTCTTTTCTTGCTATTTTTGTTGAGCATTACTTTATTTTTCTTACCCCTTTTTATCGCACCATTTGGACTTAATTACTGGATTTTTCGGTTTTCCCAATTCCGGGCCATACGGGTTTTTCAGGCTACCAAACAAAAGGAAAAAATTTCTTCGGCTCAAAATGGCTAGCAAAATGGATTTTTTTTCACAACTTTTTATGACTAATCTGTTTGGGTAACAACGAGGGCCTAACTTCATTTATCCGAATTACTAATCAATTTACCATACACGTCTCGAAATGAATTTTAGTTTAGAGATATGTTAGCGCTCTTTTCAAGGCAACATCTCACACTATTCCTTGACTGGTCAAAAAAATAAATTAGAGATCAACAGCGACACATTTTAGCGTTGAATTGAACTTTGAGTTAATCATTAACTCGGATTGATTTAAATTCTCAGAAAACGTGAAAGGTTCGAAATCTCACTAGGTTTGATTAATCTCCACACCTATTCGTTAAGCCGTCAATCTTCGCTCAATTTCAATCTTTGGTTAATTTCGGCCTTGTACAATTTGAAATTTACAAATTTGAGACTTTAAACACAATTTCGGTGATATTTTTGAAAAATTAAATTCCAATTTTTATTTACTTTGAAGAAAAATGTTTTTGAATTTTTGGAAGTTTTTCAAATTTTTTTTTGGGGGGGGGGGAATTTTGGGCATTTTTAACTTTGTGAAATGTGAAAATGCACCCCCACGCCCCACCCCCACTTAGATTTTTGCATAGTCTCGATGCAAAAGGACTAAAATCAAAATTAAGGAGAGAAACAATAAAAATGGAACAAAGTACAAAATGTAATATACAAAAGGAAACATAAAACACACATGATAGGTACTCCAATTTCCATTGGATATATAAAAAGCATACAAAGTTATGGAAATAAGGAAATCTGAAACAGTACATGGGCAGCCTAGACAAAACAACTACTGGGGGGGTTGAAGTTTCGGGAGCATTTGGAACGTACGGGTCGTAGAAATAGGATGGGGGAGGAACACCCATGGTTATCTAGTACGTTTCAGCTTGGAGGCGGTAGAGCATGCTCGTATCCCGCCGATATGCACATTGGTCCTCTTCCCGGTGAGCATTTATTGATTGATTAACCCGTCGAATCGGGCTTCCAACACTGTGATCCGCATTTCAAAATTAGCTCCCGGAGGCTCAAAATCAAAAGCGTCCGCCTTATTATACTCCTCCTCATCGCCCTCAGCCATACTCACGTCGTCTCCCCCAGCGGCTTCCTCCTCGGTCTTATCATCCTCTGACTCATCCGACTCCGAATCATCATCATCGCCCTCTGCCACCTCCGCTTGTTGGGCGTGAATAATCTCTCGTTGGCGCTGACTCTTGTTACGGGTGCCTTGCCCAAGAGGATTGCGAATAATCTCTCATTGGATATACTTTCTCGGTATGCATGCCTTAGTTGGGACATTCAACTAAGGCATATCCGACGATACTCGTCTACAAAGCCATGCATACCGAGAAAGTATAGCCAATGGAAGGTTTAAGGGAAATTTTAATGCACCTCACGGGAATGCATACAACCCTTCGTAGAGGAACTATCCTGGTTTTAACTATGGGCAACAACACGTTGCGATGAATCCTACTTCACATGTTGCCCTACCTCCACTCCCTCATTAATTTCGGTAAGCGCCACCGATGTAGCCCCACGTGCAAGCACCACCTCCAGGACCATACATTACCCCACCGTGGAGGTCTCTTGATGATAATTTAAATCAGTTTATCCAGTCTTAAAATGCAACCAATGCTAAATACGATCGTATGTTCACTGAAATGCAGACAAGCATATCTAGGTTGCAATCCTCGTTAAATGTCCAAGAGAAGGGAAAATTTCTGGCTCAAGGGCAAATACCTCCTCAAAGGAAGCTAATGTCAGCTCTACATCTTCTAATTAACAAGAGCAATGACAAGCTGTCACCACTCTACGTAGTGGGAGGGTCGTTGATTTATCACCTCCCCCACACAACGAACCAAAAATCAAGGAGGTTTCGCCTGGAACAAAAAGAACGAAGATGCCCCTTGAAGGAGAGTGACAAGGAGGACATTAGCGAGCCCGAAATTATTGTGAAACCGCCCTCCGCTGCTCCGTTACCTTAATGGTTGGCCCCACCTCAAAAGGGAGCCCCCGTGCAGATGTGCTAGATGTTCTTAAGCAAGTGAAGCTGAATTTGCCATTCCTTGATGTTATCTAACAAATTTCTACCTATGCCAAGCTCATTAAAGATCTTTTGACTGTGAAAAGATGGCTAAAGGTGAAGAAGAATGATGATGATGTAAACAACAACACCAGTAAGAGGTGTTGATAAGCCTAAGCTAGCAATAACAATGGCAACACAAGAGTAAATATCTAGTAGATGAAGGTGAGGAAAAGAGGAGAAAAACTAGTATGTAAGTGGTTCAGCCTATCTGGCCTACGTCCATTGTGAGTGTGTGAGTAATTTCACTAGATGAAGGCACTAATGGCCATAGATACAATCTCTCAAAATTTCTCTCTCTACTGTGTAAACCAACAGAGTTTCAGCTCGAGTTGCAATTCTCGATCCCTTATAATGTAGGAGAAGACAGGTATATATAGTGCTTGGGGGGTGTAGTGTACCCCCCAAGCATGTAATAAGCATGTATAAGAGAATCGAACTAGTGTCATGTTGACACCTGGCTGATCTCATGCAGATAATGATGACTAAATATTCCCTCACGTGAGGGGAATGATTTAGTTATAATTGCCTTGTCCACGTGTTTCAAGTCTTTCATGTGTTTGTGTGTGTTCGAACTTGTGACATCATTTGTAATAACCTCGGCCTGGTCGAGTACGAGCTTGGGGAAGTCTGATATTATTGCTTTGTCCTTTCAATCATCAGTATGACCTCGGCCTAGGAGACTGGTCGAGGTTAGGCTGCAATGTCGGCTAAGGCAGAGTACAATGTTGGTAATAGCTTGACCCCATAGGATGTTGTCGACCTCGGCTGCTGCCCAGCCGAGGTTGGTAAATGAGGAGCCGACCTTCCAGGAGACGACCTTCTCGATGGTTGTTGTAAGCTTCCTGTCAACTCAGTTGTGAGATAGGTCGAGGTTAGTGTTCCTGAGTACGAGGGTACACTTTGTGCATATCAATCACCCCCTAACCCTTAGTCTTATATGTGATTAGATGATTGAGGGATATATAGGTTAGGCTGAGGTTGAGTCTCTTTTTGTGTCTCGGGGCGTGAAGTGATTCCTTGACACATGTCATTCACTGAAGTGATTAACGTACTCCCCAAGGTATGATTATTCTAACAACATCTTTTAGGTTTCCAAGGGTGATAATGGGGGTATTGGAAATCGTGCTCCATCATTGAGAAGGTTTAAAAGCATTTTCTCTTTCTTCACTCCCCTTCTTCTCTCATTTTCCTGCCCAAGTTTCTACTGCCACGATTTTTCTTCAAATCTCCATTGTTTGCTGTGATTCACGGTTCCTCGCTTCTTAATCTCTTCCTTCCTCCATTGCACTCAGTCAGGTACTACTCTTAGACCCTTCCTTTTCCATTTCTGGTCATTGCTTTACAATTTTAATTTTTATGCGAGGTTTTTCTTTTTTTATGAAGCTTTCCGCCGCTGTTGGGTAGCTATAGGGTTAGGTTTGTAGCGCTAGTGTGAGTTTGTGGCCATATTAGGTCATCCTGGGGTTGTTTCTGTCAATAACATAAATTTTTAGGCTTCCCGGTGACCCTCCGGTCGTCTTCTCCGGTGACCTAGTTCTTGAATGTTCTTGGTGAAAACCTTTTGGATTCCTTATTTGATCTTTATTTTAAGTAGCACAAGTTGTTATCTTATTTGTCCTTTTTTAGTTCGAACTCTCAAAGTATAGTCTCGTCCTCTGAATGCTCAGACCTTTTTACAAACTCACTGAAGAGTTTCCAACTCTGCGTGGGAAGACCTTCGAAAAGATTAGGCAGATAGAGCTAGCTCAGGAGGAAGCTCGTAGGGCTGAGGCCTTTCCCCTCAGACCAATTTTTCCTTCACCTTTGAAGATTATATACCTTCAGCTAGCCGAGCCTGCTGAACCAATAGAGATTCCTGAAGTTCCTATACCAATGTCCGAGTCATCTTCCTCAGATCCTATGTCCACCTATGAGGCTGCTGAGTCTGTAGACTCTTTCCAAGAGGCTATGGATTGTGCCCCCAAGGGAAGTGTTGTCTCTGAGGGAGTAGAGGTTCCTGACCGTTCCTCCTCCTATCAAGAGGCTAGCACCTCGCGTAGGTCTTCATCAATTGAAATCTTAGAGCCTAGTGTGGAAGTTCCCCCTCCTATTGACACTATTCCTCTGTTGGCTCCTACAGATGTTGAGTTTTCTCAGAGGTTTCCTTATGTTTCCCCGTCTGAGCCTCAGACTCAGACTATCGGTGATAATAATGACTATGAAGGGAGTGATCTCGATACTTCCAAGGTCGATGGTCCTGAGACATCTGTCACTGAATACGACCTCCTCATTTTCAGGCATCTATATGCCATTCCTTCCTTCCTTACCTTAAGGAAACCTCTGAATGACGAGAGGGACTTCGACGGTCGAGAGGGAGAGCTCTGCGTATACAAGCAAATGTTCAAACTCGGCTTTCGTCTCCCAGTTCACCCCACTATCCGAGTTGTTCTTTCTTTTATCAACCTCTCTCCTTCTCAACTTTCCCCCAATGCCCGGAGGGTCTTGGTTGGGGACATCGTACTCTGGAAAGTGGTTCATCATACCGACCTTCCAGTTAGGGTATTCTTAGCTTGTTACATACCCTTATCTGCTAAAAATCACCCTAGATACTATCACTTTGTATCTAGGAAGTCTGAGAAGAAGATATTGCTTGTGACTCAGACTTCTAACCACAATTGAAAGCCTCGGTTCTTCTTTGCCTCAGGGGCTTGGGAGTTTGGTCCTAATGAGGCTTGTGGAACATCTGTTCCAAGGACACCCCTGAGGTGGGCTAAGGTCTCTTTCTCGGCCAAAACTGACCCTAGATTGAGCATAGACAATCGTAAGCATGTTGAAGATCTTCGTAGTTAGGGAGAAGATGGTAAACTCGTCAAGTACGAGCATCTGATGACCCCTTACTATTTATCGTAAACGGGTCTTGGAAGTGGCCCTTTGGCCGAGCTTCATAAATATTCTAGAAAAATTGATTTTACAATAAGTCTAGTCTCGTGAATTTCATATGTCTGATCTTCTCCCTTCGATGTTTTCTTTTTATAGAGAATCCAAAAGGAGTTTCTGAAGACATCTGGAATATGTTTGATCCCAGTATCACGAAACTACTAGAGAAGCGTGGTGGCAAGATTGTGCCACCCCCTGCCCACACAAAAAAGGGAAAATCTCCTGCTGAGACATCAAAGAAGAGGAGGGCACCTATAGACCATTCCCATACAAGGCCCATCAAAGCTCAAAATACTGGCCGTGGTATACCAATCTCCTCAGACGACGCCTTATCAGCTCAGCTTTCTCAGCTAAAAATTGGTGATAATCTCATAGGCAATAGTGCCCGGGCTTCTAATGCCCTCGACCACGCAATGACCGATGATGATAAGCACTTTCTTCACTCGATGGATTTCCCTCTGTTGGCAGAGTTTGCTGTTCATAGGGAAGTTCAGGTACTTATTTGTAATTTTCTTAAGTGTTACCTCTGCGCTTAGCATTTCATTGTTGCTAATGTGTCTGATTCTTCTTTTTCAGAGTGCTCTCTCTCTCTTCATCGCAAGGCTAACTATACTCTGACGAGGCTGCCTCTGATCCAGAAGGGCAGGGAAGCTGAAAAGCTTGAGGAGAGTTTGAATAAGAAGATTAAATATTTGGACAACAGTTTGAAAGAGAAGTGTAACAAGAGCTCCCAAATGACAACTGATCATGCCAATGCTCTGAAGGCAAAGGATGATAGCCTCCAGTCCAAAGTTGATGCTGTCGTTAAGGCTGCCTTGGAGGATGCTTCAGAGATAATAATTAGGGAGTATCAAACCTCTGATGAATTTGTTAGCTTTAGTCTTGAATACCTAGAGAGGGGAATTAACGAAACCAGCAGATGGGCTAACATAATGTAAGAAAGTTCTGGCAATTTGTCGGGCGAGGATTTTATTGGCCTCGGTTTTGAAAATGCCCAGCTTACTAAGGTCCTATAGGAGGTTGAAGAGGGTGACCCAGCAAAGACGAGCCAACTTAAAGTGACTGAGACTGAGGATGCTGGACATCAAGGTGAAGAGGCTGAAGTTACCAACCAAGTCCAAGAGCAAAACAACCCTGCTACTGATGGGTCGACTGAAGCATGAGTGCCTGAGTATCTCCTCTGTATGCCTGAATTTTTATGAAGCTTTTGTATAACCCCTTGTATTTTATGAACTGTAATCTCTTCTCTCAGAATGATGCAATATTTTTTTGTTTGAATGAATGCAATTCCATTTCCTTTACTTGTTGCTTTACTGTTTCATGTATATGATGTTTCATTCGTCCTTCATATCACCAAATTTGAATAATAGGAGTCAAAGCAAGTAATAACAGATATACAATTCTCCAAATTAGTGATGTTAAGGGTTTGAGTTTACCAAGTTAATGCGTTTCACCCCATATTCACCAACTAAATGATGTTAAAAGATCTGAGGTTACCACGCTAATGGTGTAACACCTCATATTTTCACCAACTCAATGATGTTTTAAAGTCTAAGGTCACCAAATTACGGTGTTTTACCCTCATATTTTCACCAGCTTAATGATGTTTTAAGGTCTGAGGTCACCAAATTATGGTGTTTTACCCTCATATTTTCACCAAACTAATGATGTTTAAGGTCTGAGGTCACCAAGTTATGATGTTCCACCTCATGTTTTCACCAACTAAATGATGTTTAATATCTGAGGCCACCAAACTAATGATGTTTCACCTCATATTTCTCCAAACTAATGATGTCAAGCGGTTTGAGGTCACCAAGTTAATGATGTTTCACCTCATATTTCACAAAATTAATGATGTTTAACGTCTGAGGTCACCAAATTATGGTGTTTTACCCTCATATTTTCACCAAACTAATGATGTTTAAGGTCTGAGGTCACCAAATTATAGTATTTTACCCTCATATTTTCACCAACCAAATGATGTTTTAAGGTCTGAGGTCACCAAGTTATAATGTTTCACCTCATAATTCACCAAATTATAGTATTTTACCCTCATATTTTTACCAAACTAATGATGTTAAAGGTATGAGGTCACCACATTATGATGTTTCACCTCATGTTTTCACCAACTAAATGATGTTTTAAGGTCCGAGGTCACCAAGTCATGATGTTTCACCTCATATTTCACCAAATTAATGATGTTTAACGTCTGAGGCATCCAAATTAATGATGTTTCACCTCATATTTCACCAAATTAATGATGTTAAAAGGTCTGAAGTCAACAAGTTAATGATGTTTCACCTCATATTTTACCAAATTAATGATGTTAACGGTCTGAGGTCATCAAATTAATGACGTTTCACCTCATATTTCACCAAATTAATGATGTTAAAAGGTCTAAGGCCACCAAGTTAATGATGTTTCACCTCATATTTCACCAAATTAATGATGTTAAAGGTATGAGGTCACCACATTATGATGTTTCACCTCATATTTTCATCAACTAAGTGATGTTAAATACACACACATTGGAGCAAGAGAAGTAACACAATGTTGCTACTTTTTCATTGACATCCTCTATTTAAGTTGATACATGTATTACAAATAGAAGAACAATTGCAACATCATAAGTAATATTTCTTTAAGTGATCGGCATTCCAAGGGTTGGAGAAAGGTTCTCCTTCCAGATTTTTTAGACAGTAGGTACCAGGTACAACCTCATCAATTACCCTAGAAGGACCATGACAATTAGGATGGATCTTATTTATTTTTTACCATGTCTTCTTCAGGACTAGATCTCCTACAGCTATCAGCCTTGACTTTACCCTTTGATTGTAGAATCTCATAGTTCTCTACTGATAGACTTCATATCTTATCTTTACATCCTCTCTTCTCTCAATCAAATCAAGATCAAGTATTCTCTCTTCGCCATTCCTCCGAGGGTCATATGTCTGAACTCTATGAGTGGGAATTCCTACCTCGGTTGGGATGATAGCCTCTGAGCCATGGGCTAACATAAATGGAGTTTCTCCTATTGGTGTCCTCGTTATCGTCATATAGGCCTAAAGCACAACATATACCTCCTCTATACATATTCCTTTAGCCTCTTCTAACCTCTTTTTTATACCATCAAGGATTGTTCGATTTGTGACCTCAGTCTGGCCGTTTGTCTGGGGTTGGCCAGGAGAAGAGAATAACTTCTTGATTCCCACTTTTTCGTAGTATTTTTCTAAGGATGTGTTCTTAAATTGGGTTCCATTGTCTGAGATGAGGGTGTTTGGAACACCATACCTATATATGATGTTCTTTCAGATGAACTGGAAGGTCTTCTACTCAGTGATGATGATCATTGGCTCAGCTTCTACCTATTTGGAGAAATAATTAATTGCCACTATTAAGAACCGATAGTTGTTTACAAATCTTGGCAGGGGTCCTACCAAATTAATGCCCCATACTTCAAATGGCTAAGGGGAGCTGATTGAAGTCTGAGGTTTGTGAGGATAATGAGGGATGGTGGAGAAAGTTTAGCACTTATCACACTTCTTCACATACGCGGCTACAACTTTGGACAAGGTTGGCCACCAGTACCCCTGAGTGATTATCCTCTTAGCCAACGGCCTTCCTCCTATGTGATTGGAATAAGATCCCTTATACACATCGTGCAAGATGTGTGGAACCTCTGAAGGGTGGATACATATGAGGAGAGGGAGCAGGAATCCTTTTTTATACAAGACATCTCCTACAATTAAGAATTTAGCAGCTCTGTACCTCAGTTTTCTCCTTTCTAACTTCGACTCTGGAAGCTCTCCTTCTCTGACGTATCTGATAAGAGGATCCATATATGAGGCTCCCATACTCAGATTTAGGCAAGGTCTAGCAACCTCTCCCTCTTTGATGGTCGGCTTGAGCAGAATCTCAACTGGCATTATTCTCTTGATGTTTTTCCTTGTTACTGAGGCCAACCTTAAGAGTGCATTAGTTCGGTTGTTATCTAGCCGAGGTATCCTCTTCATCTTAACTTCCTTGAAGCTCTATAGCATCGTTCTCACCCTCTTCAGGTATATGGCTATACTTTCATCTTTGGCCTCATACACCCCCAGGATTTGGTTCACGACTAACCTTGAGTCACTGTAGACTAGGAGCTGGCTGACATTAAGGGATTTTGCCAAAGAGAGACCTGCTTTTAATGCCTCATACTCTGACTCATTATTAGAATCTTTAAAGTTGAACCTTAGCGCATATTCAATATCGGCACCATCCGATGCTGACACTATCATCCCTGCTCCACTTCTTCTTTTACAGGATGACCCATCAATGAAGAGGTTCCAAATGGTTTCACAAGAAGAGAAGTTACCCTAGAATAGGATCCCCTGCCTGAAGAGGTATCTCTCTTCTTTATTCTCAATTGTTCTCTGCTCTTCTGATGTTCGGCTGGAATTTATCTCTTCTGTCTCATGTGCAGCCTCTTGATTAATCTCAACCTCGGCCTTATCATAGGTAAACTCAAACACGAAGTCCGCGAGTTCTTGTCCCTTGATGGCAACCCTGGGTTAATAAATAATATCGTATTCCCCCAACTCGATTGCCCAGGTCATTAGCCAACCTGACTTCTCAGGCTTATGAAGGACCTGTCTGAGTGGGGAATCAGTGAGGATGACCATAGAGTGGGTTTGAAAGTATGGCTTCATTTTCCTAGAAGCAAGTATCAAAGCATAGGCTAACTTTTCAATCCGAGGGAACTTCTACTCAGACCCTTAGAGTGCCTTGCTATTGAACTACACTGGTCTCTGCACTTCATCCTCTTCTCTTACTATCGCAGTACTGATGGCTGACTCTGAGACAGCTAAGTATACATATAGGTTCTCACCCTAAATTGGACGGGATAGTAGTAGGGATAACCGGGGTAGGACTGAGCTCTTTAAAAGCAATGTCACATTCCTCATTCCATTCGAAGGCCTTTCTAAGAACTTTAAAAAAAGGAAGACACTTATATGTGGCTCTTGAGACGAACCTATTAAGTGCAGCAACTCTTCTGATTAGCCTCTGAACTTCTTTGATAGTTCTGGGTGTCTTTATTTCCAGCAAATCCTTAATCTTCTCAGGTTTAGCCTCTATTCCCCTTTAGTTGATGATAAATCCCAGAAACTTACCTGCCCTTACCCCGAAGACACATTTGGCGGGGTTGAGCTTCATTCTGTATTTATCCATGGTGTTAAAAGTTCTTTCAAGGTCGGCCACATGAGTGTCGGCCATCAAAATTTTCGTCAACATGTCGTCCACATAAACTTCCATGGATTTGCCTATCTGATCTTCGAACATCTTATTTATAAGACGTTGGTAGGTCGCTCCTGCATTCTTCAGGCCAAAGGGCATAACCTTGTAGCAATATGTCCACTTGTCTGTAATGAATGTTGCCTTCTCTCAGTCTTCCCAATTCATGATGATCTGATTATACTCAGAATATGCATCCATGAAGATCATGAGCTCATGTCTTGTTATGGCATCCACCATCTGATCAATACAAGGCAAGGGAAACTGTCTTTTGGGCAGGATTTGTTTAAATTAGTGAAATTTACACACATCCTCTATTTCCCTTTAGCTTTGGGCACAATGATAGCGTTAGATAACCACTCAGGGTATATGACCTCTCTGATGAACTTGGCCTCTTCAAGCTTTCTAACCTCGTCTCTGATGACATCATACTTTTCTATTGAGTATACTCTTCTTCTCTGCTTGATGGGCTTGGCATCTTATACAACATTGAGTTTATGGCACATAATCTCAGGATCAATACCCAGCATGTATGTATGGCTCCAGGTAAAAATACTTTGTCTCTTCCTTAACAGCTTTACTAGTTACTCCTTGATCTCAGGTCTTAGGACTTTTTTGACTTGGATGGTTTTTTTCAACTCGTCCTCATTAAGGATGATGGATTCTACCTCCTCCGTGGCCTCCCCCTTTTTGAGTTTTGTTTCATCTCTAGGATCAAGTGTATTGATGTTGTACGTGGTTGTTGCCCTCTTAATAGCCTCTCTCTTTTGCAGAGTTGAAGTATCATTCTATTGTCGATGTTTGGTCATCTTTCACTTCCCCTACTTCATAGGGAGTTAGTAATTTTAGCATCTGGTGGACCGTTGAAGGCACGACCTCAAATTCCTTGAGGGCTACCAGTCCCATGATGAGGTTGTAGGCTGAGAAGACATTTTCATCCATCACAAAGAAATTGATTTTTCGGGCCAACCTCTTAGGCCAATCATCTCCCATTCTCACATCCATTTCATACATACCTAATGGATGAACCTTTTCACCGCTGAAGCCAATCAAGGGATAATGATAAGGAACGAGCATAGCTATGCTGAGGCCCAAGCTCTTGAAACAGGGCCAAAACATAACATCTGCAGACCTACACCCATCTACTAGGATCCTCCGAACTTCGCATCCATGCACCCTTATAGTGATGACTAAAGGGTCATCGTGGGGAGCTAAGATACCCTTGAAGTCAAGTTGTGAGAAGCCGACCACGAGGGTGTCCATATCTACCTTTTTTCTCTTCTCGCGCTTAACCTCTGTAGATGCCAAGTTCACAACCTCGGCTTTAGTCACTTCTTTGGACTCTGCCACATGAGCCTTGTGATCAGCTACCTTTAAGCCACCCCTTCTAGTCCTTCACAGATAGTGTTCACACCGAAAGAGATTATACCGACCCTCTTCACTGGGATATTTTCATCTTTTGGTGGGAGGTCAGGGTCATCGTCATCATGCGTCTTCCCGTCATTTATCATTTCTTTTCTTTTTAGTCTCTTCCCCCCTTAGAATCTCTACCATCCACATACTTTCTCAGCTTTCCAGACTTCAACATTTTCTCAATCTTGTCCTTCAGGGCGAAACACTTATCGGTTAGATGGATATGATCTAGATGGAACTCGCACCATAGATTCTTGTTTCTCTTATGTGGAGGAGCCTTCAGCTACTCCGACCATCTCAGGGATCTATCATTCTTTATTTTGTTGAGGATATGTTCGCAGCTCACAGTTAAAGGAGTGTAGTGTGCAAACTTATCGTCTGCAGTCCTCTTTTTTCCATATTTTTTCCTTTGAAACTTCCCACTGCTACTTCCATTCTCATCTTTATACTTCGCAGACATTGCCTCTTCTACGTTCATGACCTTTCCAATTGTTGCTAATAGCTCGTCCATAGACTTGGGAGGGTCTTCAGCAAGATCCCAAAGTAGCTTTCCCTTCTGAAGCCCTCCAATAAGGGTTGTCATGGATATACTCTCTTCATATCTTCTACCTCTAATTTTTCCTTGTTGAACCTCGCGATATAGTCTCTGAGGCTTTTATTTTTCCCTTGTTTTACATAAAGTAAGTGTGTTGTCTTCTTCTGAGGTCTTACCCCAAAACAGAAGTTGTGAATAAATCGTTCGGACAAACCTTTAAAACTCTCGATTGAATTTTTAGGAAGAGAAGTGAACCAGATATGTGCAACCCCAGTTAGTGTGCTTGAGAAAGATCTGCACCTCATCTCATCAGAGATTGAATAAATGTCTGCTGCAGATTGATACATTTCGATATGATGGACTGGGTTTATACTTCTATCGTACTTGGGAGACACCACTCGAGGTTTAAATTTGGCAGGGGTTAGGAAGTTAACAATCCTTACCACAAATGGTGATCCCTCTGAGTACCCCCTCTATAATGGGTCTCGGCTTTTTATGAGGTCCCCTATCTTCTCTTCAAGCCTTTGAATGGAATCGCTCCATGGTTTAGCAATGTCGGTCTGGCCAAGGTTATCCCCCGCCACCTCCAAAGGCTAGACTGAGGGTTCCCCAGTTACCGCACAACGTCGATTGTTGACCTCCCCCTAACTACAGTCTCGGCCATGTGGGGGTCGACCATGATGAGGCCGATGATCACCACCTTCCCTTCGTGAGATAGCTATGCTTCTTGACCTGGATAGCCTCTGCCTCAGATCATTAACTGGGTCGAGCCTTTCAAAGGCCGACCCTCTACTTAAGTGATCAAAAGCTGACCCTCTCTGTCATGCATCACCATCTCGTCTTTCACACTAACCTCGGCTCTGCTGTATAGGATGTACAATGTTGTTTAAGACCTCATACGGCTCCCAACAGTCTTCTGGGGCATCCTCTGCCTCAATGTCATCGTACCTATCCTCAGGTAAAGGGTTTCCTTGCCTCCCCACGCATAAACGCCTAGGGTCGACAACATCCCTCCTCCACTGAGGAGTAGGTTGGTCCTTTCGTGGTGCCCGGGGTGGTTCCCTGGCCTCATGCTGTGGCTGAGCAACCCCGGGAGTAATCATCTCCGATGAGACCCCAGGTGGTCTCATTATTATGTTTTGGCTTAACTGGGCAAATTGAT
The DNA here is from genome assembly GCA_949130495.1 of Sambucus nigra. Lineage (NCBI taxonomy): Eukaryota > Viridiplantae > Streptophyta > Magnoliopsida > Dipsacales > Adoxaceae > Sambucus > Sambucus nigra. Next base: position 556,867,227 of record OX422212.1, on the reverse strand, counting down.
CCTGCATCACTTACAGAGTTGCAGCCAAGGACTTCAAGGTTGCTGCCACCTCAGTCATCTCGGGTTGAGGTGGTGCCTGGATGGAACTGGATCCTCTGACACCATATGGTGGAGGAGGAGGTGGTAACTCCGGTGCCATATGCTTGAGCTTTTAATGAAAGGACTATAGAGCTTGGAAACCTTAAGGGATCTCTTTCAATGGTAAAACAGCTCAACATGAAAGGTGAGTCCTGGTTCACCACCAGAGTCTCCGGTAAGGTTAAGCAGCTATTGAGGAAGAGATGAATCCTCCTGACTTCCCACAGATGACGCCAAAATGATGATGCTGTAAATAGCACCACCAATAAGAGGTGCTAATAAGCCCAAGCTACCAATAACAATGGCAGCACAAGAGTAAATATCTAGTAAAGGGAGGTGAGGAAAAGAGGAGAAACACTAGTATGTAGGGTTGTAAATCGGGCTGGTTGAGTCGGGCTTGGGGTTGCTCAGGCTCGGCCCGAACTCATTTACCCATGCTCAAACTCGAGCTCGACCCGAATTATATTTTCCCACCTAGGCCCGAACTCGGTTCACAAATATTACGAGCTTCAGGCCCGATTTCAATTTTTTTTATTAAAAAAGTTTGAATTAATTTTTTTTTCTTGTATTTCCATCATGGACAAAATTACACATTAAAATATAATTGATATTTCATGAAATAAAATATATAATTATGAAATGTATTAAATTAAAACAAGGGAAATAAAAGTGAAAACCTACAAATGCCTATTAAATTTCATACATTTAGCAAAATTTGATCACTACCAAAGGCGTATTGTGACTTGAGCAATTATTAAATCAAATACCCATAATGAGATTAACAATAAAATCACAAAATTAAAAATCACATGTAATCTAATGGATTGTAACAAATGAATATTTTTTTTTAAAGTAGTAAATGAAATAAAAGAATGAAACCTAATTAAACAATGTTAACATAAATACATTATATTATATAAATTATTTATTTATAAATATGAATTTCGGGCTTCGGGCCCAATTTGGGCTTGGCAAAGTTCGGCTCAAGCTCGGCTCGAAATTAATTCGGGATTGAAATTTTAACTCAGGCTCGTCTCGTCTCAAACTCAAATAAAGCTTAGCCCAAAAATAGCGGGCCGAACGAGCGGGCTTCGGACCTCGGGCGCTCAATTTACAGGCTTACTAGTATGTAAGTGGTTCAGCCTATCTGGCCTACGTCCACTGTGAGTGTGTGAGTAATTTCACTAGATGAAGGCACTAATGGCCATAGATACAATCTCTCAAGATTTCTCTCTCTACTGTGTAAACCAACAGAGTTTCAACTAGGGTTGCAATTCTCAATCCCTTACAATGTAGGAGAAGACAAGTATATATAGTGCTTGCGGGGTGTAGTGTACCCCCAAAGCATGTAATGAGCATGTATATGAGAATCGAACCAATGTCATGTTGACACTTGGCTGATCTCATGTAGATAATGATGACTACATATTCCCTCACGTGAGGGGAATGATTTAGTTATAACTGCATTGTCCACGTGTTCCAAGTCTTTCATGTGTTTACATGTGCTCGGACTTGAAAAATCATTTGCAATAACCTCGGTTGGCCGAGTACGAGGTTGGGGAAGTATGATTATTGCTTTGTCCTGTCAATCATTAGTATGAGCTCGGCCTAGGATATTGGTCGAGGTTAGGCTACAGCGTCGGCTAAGGTAGAGTACGATGTTGGCAATAGCTTGACCCCATGGGATTAGGGCTGTCAATGGACCGGGTCTGGACCCGGACCCGATCCGGACCCGACCTAAATTAACGGATCTGAGCAAATTTTATAGACCCGATTATCCGATTACCCGATTACCCGATTATCCGATTACCCGATTACCCGATTATCCGATTAGTTAATGGATCGGATCTGGATATACATGACTCCGATCCGATAAGGACCCGACCCGAATGTGTATATATATAATATAATAAATATATATTTATATATAATATTATATATATATATATATATATATATATATATAGTATATATATATATAAGTTATATATTTATATAAAAATAGTTTTATATAAAAACTGTTTATATATATATATATATATATATATATATATATATATATATATATATATATATATATATAAACAGTTTTATATATATAAGTTATATTTAAAACAGTTTTTATATATAGATATATATAATCGGGTCGGGTATTCGGGTCGGGTCTCCGGGTCCTTAAAGGATCCGGGTCTGGATCCATTTTCTGAGACCCGTCGGGTAATCGGGTAAGACCCGATCCGTTAAAAATATACCCGGATCGGATCTGGATATACCCAGACCCGATCCAGACCCGACCCGTTTACACCCCTACATGGGATGTTGTCGACCTCGGCTGCTGCCCAACCGAGGTTGGTCAATGAGGAGCCGACCTTCCAGGAGACGATCTTTCTGATGGCGGTTGTAAGCTTCATGTCAACTCGGCTGTAAGACAGGTTGAGGTTAGTGTTCCTGAGTATGAGGGTACACTTTGGGCATATTAAAGAATGTCTTCCTAGCACAAAATGTGAGATCCGTTCTACTTAACGACCTTCCACCCAAGTATAAACATCCTGGTGCACCCACAATCTCATGTGTTATTGGAGAACATCTAATTGAGAGAGCCTTATTGGACTTAGGTGATAGTGTTAAGATACTTCCATACTCCATTTATAGGCAACTTGAGTTGGGTGACCTTAAGCCCACACGAATCACTCTTCAATTAGCGGATCGCATAGTGAAGGTGCCTCGAGGGATTGTTGAGGACGTGATAGTCCAAGTGGACACTTTATACTTCCCGATAGACTTTGTCATTTGGAACACGGAGCCCTCTATCCATTATAGTAACCATGTTCCTATCATTTTAGGCTGCCCATTCTTAGCTACGGCTAATGCCTTAATCAATACACGAAATGGGCAAATGCAGCTCACTTTTGGGAGCATGACCCTCGAGACAAACATCTTCAATGTTGCTAACCAAATGGGTGACGATGATGAAATCCATACAGTCGACCTCATAGAGGAGGTAGTAGAAGAGCACATTGAGAGAACCATGGGTGGGGACGCGTTAGAAGAATGCCTAGTGAGAGGTGTGGAAAGTGAGATCCCATACACCGAGTATGAGCGAGAAGTCGAGGAGTTCAAAGCCATATTAGACGAGGGAGCATCGTTAGAGGAGTTGAGAGATGTCCATTAGGTTTATATATTTGAGGAATTACACCCGATGGAGTCATGCTCGATTCCCTCCGAAGAGAAATTTTCGACCCTCGAGTTAAAGAAACTACCCTTAAATGTGAAATATGCTTTTCTAGGAGAGGATGAGACATTTCGTGTTGTTGTCTCCTATAGGCTATAAAAGATCAAGAGGGTAAGTTGCTGGCAATTTTGAGGTAGCACAAAGGTGCTTTTGGTTGGTCAATAGCGGATTTGAAGGGTATAAGTCCCCTGATTTGTACCCATACAATCCACCTCGAGGAGGAAGTGAAGCCATCGAGGGAAATGCAAAGGCGATTGAACCCAACCATGAAAGAAGTCGTTAGAGCGAAAATCCTAAAGCTATTAGATATTGGGATTATCTACCCAATCTCGAATAGCAAATGGGTGAGCCCAATTAAAGTAGTCCCGAAGAAGTCGGGAATGACAGTGGTCAAAAATGTTAAGGGAGAATTAATTCCTCAATGCGCCACCACCGGGTGGCGCATTTGCATTGATTACCGAAAACTCAATGCTGGGACGAGGAATAATCACTTCCCCTTACCATTCATCGACCAAATGCTTGAACGCGTAGCTGGCCACCCATATTATTGCTTTCTTGATGGTTGTTCCAGTTATAACCAAATGGAGGTAAACATACTTGATCAAGAGAAGACGGCTTTTACATGTCCATTCGGTAAATTTTCCTACAAACGTATGCCTTTTAGATTGTGTAATGCGTCCGCGACATTTTAAAGGTGCAAGTTCCAGTTATAACCAAATGGAGGTAAACATACTTGATCAAGAGAAGACGACTTTTACATGTCCATTCGGTACATTTTCCTACAAACGTATGCCTTTTAGATTCTGTAATGCATATGCGACATTTTAAAGGTGCATGTTAAGTCTCTTTAGCGATATGGTAGAAAGAGGACTTGAGGTTTTCATGGACGATTTTAGCGTTTTTGGCCCCTCTTTTGACCAATGTTTAGCGAATCTTGAAAAAGTTTTATCCTGATGTGTGGAGAAGAACTTAGTCCTCAATTGGGAAAAATGCCACTCCATAGTTATCGAGGGCATAGTTCTAGGCCACATAGTTTCACCTAAGGTAATAGAAGTTGACTGAGTTAAAATAGATATCATATCCGAGCTTCCCCCACCTAAACCACTAAAGGACGTGCGATCCTTCTAGGGCCATGCAGATTTGTATAGACGGTTTATCAAGGATTTTAGCGCCATAGCTAGACCCTTGAGTAACCTCCTTATGAAGGATGCCCCCTTTGAGTGGAATTATGTATTCCAATATGCTTTTAATAGACTAAAAATCATGTTGATTTTCTCTCCCATCATGCAAGCTCGGGATTGGTCTCTTCCATTCGAGCTTATGTGTAATACTAGTGATTATGCGATTGGGACTGTTTTGGGGAAAAGAAAATATAAGAAATCTCATGTCATTTATTACACTATTTGGACGTTAATCGGGCCCCAACTTAACTACTCAACCACGAAGAAAGAGTTGCTAGCGGTTGTTTTTGCTTTGGACAAATTCTGCTCATATCTTGTTGGGTCACCCATCACTTGTTTTACCGACCACGCAGCTCTGAAATATCTCCTTACTAAGAAGGATTCTAAGTCGGGCCTCATAAGGTGGATCCTACTCCTACAAGAGTTCAATCTCTCTATAAAAGATAAGAAAGGGGTAGAAAACATCGTTGCCGACCATTTGTCACGACTCTCGTCCGACGTGCCTAGTGATTCGATACCCATAGACAAGTATTTTTCGGATGAGCAGCTTTTTTCCACTTCTTCCTTACCTTGGTTTGCAGACATCGTGAGCTATCTTGTCACAAGAGTCGTTCCTCCCGAATGGACACTCTGTCCCGCATGTTCTTTTATGACGGCCCATTCCTATTTAAATATTGTGCAGACCAGCTCATCCGAAGATGTGTACCGAATGAGGAAATTCAAGATGTGATTCGGTTTCGTCATGCGAAAGCTTGTGGAGGCCACTTCTCCAAGAATAAGACGACCGCTAAAATTTTGCAAAGCGGCCTCTATTGACCCATAATATTTCGAGATGTGAACGCCTATTGCAAATCTTGCGATAGATGCTAAAGGATGGGCATTATTACTCGTCGAGACATGATGCCTCTAACCCCTATTCTCGTCATTGAGTTATTTAATAATTGGGGTATTGACTTCATGGAACCATACCTTCCCTCCTTCGACTTCTTATACATCCTCGTTGCGGTAGACCACGTCTCTAAATGGGTGGAGGCAATAGTTACCCGCATGAATGACAATAAGGTGGTGATTAAGTTCCTACAGGAACGCATACTTTCTCGCTTCGATGCTCTGAAGGTGATTAAAAGTGATAACGGCACACACTTTTGTAATAAGCCGTTTGAAAAGTTATTAGAAAGTATGGGGTCATCCACAAGGTTGGAACGACTTATCACCCTAAAACTAGTGGGCAAGCCGAACTAGCAAATCGTGAGATCAAAGCCATCCTTGATAAGACCGTCGATCCTACTCGAAAAGATTGGTCACTTCGATTAAATGATGCACTATGGGCTTACCGTACCGCCTACAAGAACCCCCTCGGGATGTACCTATTTTGTTTTGTCTATGACAAGCCTTGCCATCTCCCCGTGGATCTAGAGCACTAAGCGTATTGGGCCATCAAGAGGTTGAATTACAATCTTGATAAAGCCGACGAAACTTGCAAGCTTCGGTTAAACGGGTTGGAAGAGTTGCGCAATAAGGCGTATGAGAATGCCAAAATTTCTAAGGAATGGATGAAACTCTCACACATGACAAGATAACCCGACGAAAAGAGTTTCACCAGGGATAAAAAGTGCTTCTCTACAACTCTTGACTACACTTATTTCCCGGTAAGTTGCTTTCAAGGTGGATGGGCCCATTTGTTATTCGAGAAGTGTTCCCTCATGGTGCTGTATGAGTTCAATTAACAAGAATTCAACGGAATAAACACTCGTGAGATTTAGGAGCATATTGTGTAAAACCCCATACTTTCTTTAGTTGGCAGGTGAGCACGGATTTGAGTGCTATGGACCAATTGGGATGATTTTAGCGTGGATTATTTGAGAAGGATTTTAATACAAGAGATGAGAAGACTTGTATTTATTTTGATGTATAGAGCATTGGAGATTTTTATTTATTTTTCGAGTTAAATAGTTGTTGTATGTAATTCGAGAGACTTGGTATTTATTTGAAGAGAATTTGAGATTAGTGGATTATTTTATTGTATTGTGGGATTTTTAGATGTTCTATACCTTGTTATTTGTAGATTTGGTTAGTTTTATCGTAGTGGCGCTCCGGTCGCTCTCCCCGGACGGGCGGGGTGTTACAACCATTTGGTTATCGGACCCCATCTATGGGGATTGATTGAGCAGTACAAGAAGGTCTTCGGACCCTCGACGCGTTTGGGGTGATTTTTGTGTATATGAGAGGTACGTAGGTTAGGTTAGTAGAGTCTGTAGGTATAGGTCACATAGGATAGGTGGAGAGAATATACGTTGAGAGCGAACCTAGGGTTTCTGAGTGAGTGATTGAGCGACGGTATGTTGATTGTGTGTAGGTATAGTGGTAAGAGCTCCCTGAGATTGAGAGAGATGAGTTATTCCATCCATAGGGGATTCTACTAAAATTTGGGAATCTTTTTTTATCGAGTGGAAAACCGAGCGTCCGTGTAATATGTTGATCGTTGTTATCAACTTTCGATCATAATACGAAAAAAAACTAAACTTTAACTACACTCTTAAGGAGTATAGCGGCTAGTCTGAGTATCGAATCCACAAGGAATACTTGATAGATTTTAATTGATTTATTACTTCAAAAATAAAGTGTAAAAGATGATGATGGGGTGAGAAAGGAAAAATAGGAAAACTAAAGGAGTTAACTAAACCTAATTAAACTAATAAAATATGGATTAATTATTATGAATGAGAGATAAGGTTGGAATACAATCCCCCGAACCTTAGTATGTTTACCGGAGATAAAACTAGTCATGAATTAGATAATAGATTAAATCCACTCTTTATTAATCTCAAGCATTATATATATGAGGGTACTAGCCCGCACCATACATAATCAAAAAGTAAGAATAAAGTGGTGTCGTTATAGTTACACTTGCGTCGCACTCTTAAGCATCCCGATTACCTAGGACAAATGAGATAAAAAGTCCCACGACGGTTGTGATCACCACACAACACGATTCAATCATTTATTTAATTCAGGGAACTAATTTTACACCCATGCAAACCACATCGGGTTGGGTTCATGCACCCTAACCCCTAAATATCTAGCCTAACATAGTGTAACTATGATAAACTACACAAGAATCCATTAACAAGCATGTGAAAATAAGGAAAGAATGATAAAAGTGGTGGAATTTAATGTTACCAAGATTGAAGAACACAACCATGCAATAAGAAAACAAAGATTGAAGAAAAATCGGAAAAGCCCTTGAATTAAAGCCGCAAAATATGTTAATTCTTCTCCTTTATAAGAACCTTTTACATGAACGAATTCTCAATAAAAAGATCCTAATGACTAAATATTTAGGCTAGAGGTTGTTTATAATAGTCCTCAAAATATAAAACTCTTTTGGCTAAAAGATAATGACAAAATAAAAATCCTGTATCTAGCAATTTTGTCACACTTAGACAGCATGACTAATTTTGTAACGGTTCTGGAGCGTGACTAATGGGCGGACCGGTTTGTTTTTCATTTAATTTGGATTGGTCCACTTCACAAGATTAGACAGTGAGTTTCAAGGCTCCAGACCGGTTCGATTCTGTTCTTTTTTCTCGCGATTTTCTCTCAACTTTAAATGACCATAACTTCTTCACCGTAGCTCGGATTGAGGTGTCGTTTTTCCAGTGTTCTTTTAATTGAAAGATCTTCAACTTTACAGTTGGCCCCACCTCCGGATTAAGGTTGAAAAATTATAAAAATGGCCTTCAACTCCCCGTTTCTTAGTTTCTTTCACTATTTTGAGTTCTCTCTCGCACTTTCTTGCATGAAATACCTCTAAAACACATGAGAAATACACAAAATATGAAATACTTGCCAAAAGGGGTTAGTAGGATATATATGAGACAAATCCAAGCTATTTACACAGCACGGGATCATAAAATTACTGAAATTAAGGGGATAAATGTGAAGAATTTATGCCTAATCAAACCCCCTAACTTAGAACTCTGGGTGTCCTGAGCAATGTAAAGCATAAGAGAATGAGTTAAGGACCCTTCAAAAACTTTATCGGGATAGAATACCTTTTTTTCAGGCAAGCAATTTCATTTAGCGTATGCAACAATCCTTTAAACCCCTAGGTTACCCTAGTAACTTAGGGGGATCAAGCAGTACGATGCGAGATGGATCTTTTGATATACATTGAAGGTACTAGGACAATAAAATTTAGGAATCATATCACTTAGGTTAACCACGCCCCGTAGGACCAACACCCATCATGAAGTGATCCCCCAGTATGGGATAAAATTTTGGTCAAAATGTAGAGCTAAAGTGATGTAGTGTGCAAAAATGCACGAGTCTTAATTAGTTTTTTATGAAGAAAATATTACTACTAAGCATGAGATAGAAAATAGAATATACATGAGTATCATGGGATGAAGGGGTTGAACATGGCATATAACGCTAGCAAGTATGTGCATAAAGCATGGAGTGTATACAAAGCATGATGGTATATACAAAGTGTAATGCATCTGAATATACACAAGTGAGTAAAATGTATGTGCAAAGTGAGAGTGATGTGGGAATATATGTAAGTGAGGAAAATATGTAAATATATACAAGTGAAAGTAATGTGTGAAGTTTGTGCTAATGGTACTAAGCATGGATATATATAAGTAGTGTGTGAAACATGTGAGAAAACATTTGGCTATATACAAGTGAGAATAATATGGGAGTATATTCTAGTGAGACTAAGCATGGATATCTACAAGTAACATGGAGAATGTGCAAAATATGAGTAAGTGGAGTGAACATGGTAACTATATACACGTGGATAAAGCATGAAGCATGTGATAGAAAAGGTGGTATATAAATGTAATGAGGAAAAGACCATGACGGAGAGAAGGATATACATAGTTATCATGATATGAGCAAGACATAAATACAACATGTAAGTATGAGAGTGAGAAAACAATCAAACGGAGAGAAAAGGAAATAATGCCCATATGAAATATAGTCTACTCCTCTAAATAAATAAGTATTCCCAACGGAGTCGCTACTGTGGTCATTCAGAATTTTCCAATACAGGTTCATCCCAAAAGAGAGAGGGATTCGGAGCGTGAGGGGATCAATGAGGGAAGTCGTCTTTCCACCATTAAAGCAATCTTCACGGGTTCCCACGGATATAAATCGGTTGTCATCAAAGGGGGTGAAAATATAGAAAAGGAATCGCCAGCCTATTCTGATTAAAACGGCCAAAAGATGTAACCGTCCCCAAAGAAACGACATCAAAGATAAACTGATGCATACAAAACCAAATATATCGAGGGCCCGGAGACTAAGTTATGTGGTAAGGTGTTAGACACCCATTCCGCCATTTTTGTCTCTCATGGGCTATGATTATATTCTCCCTTTTATCCAAAATGTAGTTCATGTTTATGATGTATGTGATGTGAAGATGGATGAGAAAAGAAATCGGCATTCTCATGTCATGGAAAAAATGGATATGAGTCATTCTGAGGAGTATAAAGAGAAAGAAAATAATCTTAAGGTAGCTGAAATGTGAGTAGCACCCCGAATCATAATCCATCACGAAGAATGGAATACGCATGTCTAACGGGACCGCTAAAAAATATAATAAAAAAGGACATGTTATGTGCCATGCACCGAATCATAATTCACTCACTACACCAAATCTGCACTATTGTCAAGGTCATTGACCCTGACAAATCCAACTTGTCAAGGTCAATGACCGTGACATTTCGAGGCGAGACAACTTTTTTTGTCACGGTCGTGTCACGGTCGTGTCGCGGTCAATGACCGTGACACGTTTGTCACGGTTATAAACCGTGACAAAGCCGTGACCCTTTTTTAAAAAAAATTCACGGTTAATGACCGTGACAATTCTGGGCAGAATTTAAAAAAATCTGCTGGGCAGTATGGCCACTGCCACTACCACTGCCCAGCAGTATATTTGTACCTATTATAGCAACATTGTACCTGTTCCAAACATCATATATCCAAACAAACTAAAGATAATGCAAATATATATTCAAATAAAGACAATATGCATCACGATATAATTCAAATGTAACAACTTAAAACAATTCAATTCAAACTTATAACAATTCAATTCAAACTTAAAACAATGTCACTACATGTCTGGTGTATTATTAAAACTGAGGAGGTGAGTAGGCCACACGACATACGAATTGACGCACCCACTAATATACGTCGTGCCGCATTGTTCACGTAACCACAATAGGGAGTTATCCTTCCCGGGTATGACATGTGTGACGAGCACCCTGGACTCCATCTCTTGAAGCGCACGTCCATGAACTATTCCACCCTGGACGATATTCGGGTCCCTCAACCCCCGCCCTATCCGCTGGCCATCAAATACGTCCAATATGAACATGCTCGGTCAACCAAGTATCGACATTGGTCTGTTGAAGGGCGCCAAATAGGGAAGTGGATCATCGAAGTACGAACGTGTCGGTGATGAAGCAGCGAGGTCCACATCCCCGTCATCCTGCGCCTCGTCCTCCCGCACCTCCTCCTCCACTGCCTTCTCCTTCCCTTTCCCTTTCCCTTTACGGTATCCGCCCAACGTACGCTTCATGAATGCGTACATATCTTGGACCGTCGCCTCCAAACGGGACAGCTTCGCGTAGTGTGAATCCACCGTTCGAGCCAACCCGGTGTCGCTCGTCTCCAATCCGATGATCCTAGATTTGGCCACCCGCGAGCTCACCCCCTTGTCCTTCCCTTGCGATCAGATCCAAGCACTTGGCTGAGTGCATCTGTGGACAAAGATGCATTGTCGGCATCAGACTGCGACTCATGCACTTCCTTAAGCTTTGCCTGAAACGACAAAAAGCACATGATTAGTAAAATAAGTAAACTAAAAAATTATAACGTAATTAACAAAAATTAAACTGTCGGATTACTTACAATCGTGGCCGCGACGGTCGGGGACTCCTCCTTGTCCTTCCCCTTCTTCGTCCGAAGAGCCACATAAGTATCGAGCCTATGTGGCTTACCCCCTGGCCCACTCCCTACCCCCTGAAATAAAATAAAGTAAAGAAAAATTAGTATCGGCCCCGCAAAGTAAAATAATGAAGAATAATATATTTCTGTAGTTATAGAAAAATTAAATCTTACCTGCATCCTATGCTCCACCTCGGCGTAAGAGGTCCGGCCAGAGTAGTGCGCGTCCGTCTTTTTTGCCCGATTTTCCCTCCCCGATTGGCGAGATGCCAATTGTCGATCCTCGATCTCATTGTCAATGAACTTCTGCCATTGTGCCAATGAGATCGGCTCCTTGGGGGGGAAGGATTCACGCCATTGGATTATCGACTCTCGTGTTTTCCCAAAGTACCGTGAGCGAATATTTTTTTTCCACGACTTGAGTTGCTCCCTAATCTGCTCAAACACGGGATCGCGTAGCTTTGGATCCAAGTTGAATTGTTCCTGTCCAACAAATACAATGTTAGTTGCGAATAAATATAAATATAAATAAGGTTCTAAAAACGCGGGGCGTGATTGAGGCGTGGAGGCCAAGCCTTAAGCCTTAGAAGCCTAGGCGGGCCTAGGCGTAAAAAGGCGTGAAAAGGCGTTTAGGCCTTCTTAATATATTTTAATATTTTTTAACCATAATAAGGCTATTAAAATACAAAAATTGCACAGATCATAAAAATATGTCTGAATATATGCAAATTAAAATACTATTTGATTATTTTGGATGAGATAATGGTCCGGTTTGTAAACAAATTCTTTAAAAGGCAACATCGTTTCACTAAATCATTATTGTTTTTAGAAAAAAGTGCGCCTTAAGGGTTTTACCAAGAATAAGGCGTGAAAAGCGTAAGGCGAGGCGTTTCTCCCAAGCCTTAAGCCTAGGCGGAGCCTAGGCGGGTTTTAAGAACAGTGATAAATATAAATATAAATATAAATATAAATATAAATATGAAATCGAAATTGAAATTGAAATTGAAATTGAAATTGAAATTGAAATATTCATATAAATATAAATATAAATATAAATATAAATATAAATATAAATATAAATATAAATATATTACCTGTAGTGCCGCCCAAACAGCTAACTTGAGCTCATATGGCACCTCCTTCCAACTCATAAACCCCGGGCCGATGACCGTCTTTAGCAGAACGAGGGATCTCGCTAATATCTCCGATTTGTTCTCGACGGTAATCCCATATTTCCCATATTTGGGGAGCCTAGGGACGGAAGAGCCCTCGTCGCCTCCACTACCACCGACCCCAGACGACATCATCATAAACAGCATCATCATCTTCGCCTTAATATCTGAAGGAGACATTTGCTGTAAAAAAATGCTATTAGTACAGATATAATATTATCACAATATGCATATCTTATAAGAGAGTCGGGTTTGGCATTAATAAAGTGAGAATTACACACACACACATAAAAAAATCTTTAATAAAATTCTCATATCTTCTTTCAATTTAAACACACACACAGTAGTGACTGTCTATTTAAAATAATCTCAATGTTAATTTCAGGTATTGAATTTCTACTATTGTTTTGTGCTTTTTATAAATCATACCCCACCCCAACATGTTTACGGGCTTTCATCACCCGTCATAAATTTTTTGGTCCGTGACTTACTGGCCAGTTGTCTTGGGTCTTTTAGTCCCTTAACATTACTTTAAGAATTTTACCCAATCTAAATACCACATTTTCTTTCTTGTTATACACTTGAACACGTTTTGTTATTTAGTCCTTATTAATTTATCTTTGATGAATTACCAACATCTTTACTTTTATAAACTTTATTTAATTTTCAATTTTAAGGACTATTTTCATCACTTAGTGTTCATCTAAGTTCTAGTATAACAAGTTCCCATAAAAATCTTTAATAAAATTCTCATATCTTCTTTCAATATAAACACACACACAGTAGTGACTGTCTATTTAAAATAATCTCAATGTTAATTTCAGGTATTGAATTTCTACTATTGTTTTGTGCTTTTTATAAATCATACCCCACCCCCACCCCCACCCCAACATGTTTACGGGCTTTCATCACCCGTCATAAATTTTTCGGTCCGTAACTTACTGGCCAGTTGTCTTGGGTCTTTTAGTACCTTAACATTACTTTAAGAATTTTACCCAATCTAAATACCACATTTTCTTTCTTGTTATACACTTGAACACGTTTTGTTATTTAGTCCTTATTAATTTATCTTTGATGTATTACCAGCATCTTTACTTTTATAAACTTTATTTAATTTTCAATTTTAAGGACTATTTTCATCACTTAGTGTTCATCTAAGTTCTAGTATAACAAGTTCCCATAAAAATCTTTAATAAAGTATTATCACAAATATAAACTAAGAGTGATAAAATAACTTTTAGGCATATAAATTAATTGTGACAAAGTAAGATTATGGAAACCCAACTTTTCTTCCTATAACTCCTATTTTATTAAACTTTAAATATAATTAGGGGTGTATAGAAAGAAAAGTTAAATAGGAATAAAAACAACATTTTTAAAATATGAAGGGCTCACCAATTTGATCAAATTTTTCAACAACATAGACTAATTGATCTTTATTATAAGACATTTACTACAAATTTATGCGCATCGCCCGAATTCAAAAAATAATTTAATGACTAAAGTAATACTTTTTTTAACTTTAGTTATTCACCACAAATCTTAAAAAATATTTTATTTTTCATGCTTTTAGCAACTTCGGATGCCATTTTAACCCTTATTGTAGTTTTTTAGTTTTCATGCTTTTTTAGTTTTTTAACTTTACTTATTTATTTTGAATGAAAATAAATTGTTATCCAATATTTTTGGATATTATTTACATTTACATTTTTGGATATTATTTACATTTACATTTTTGAATATTATTTTTGGAAATTTATAGAAAATTACTTATTTATTTACATTTTTAACCCCTACCCCCACCCTGCCCCACCCCCCACACACGCATACACACACGCACATATATACACACATACACACATATATATACACACAAACATATATATAAATGGAAGAGAGAGAGAGAGAGAGAGGGGGGGGGGAACGGCGGGAGGGAAAAAAGAAGGGGGAAAGGGTTTTTGCTGAAAATATTATCACGGTCGTGTCAAGGTCATTGACCGTGACAATTATTTAAAGAATTGTCACGGTCTTGTCACGGTCGTGTCAATGTCATTGACCGTGACATAAAACGCGTGTTTTTTGTCACGGTCAATGACCTTGACAAGGGTGGTCGGCTGAAAGGTGACATTTTGGCCATTTTGGTGTAGTGACTATGAAAAAGTGGATATACATGTCTAACGGGATTGTAAAGAGAATAAAAAATATAATGTGAGTAACCACCGGATCATGATTCACTATAAAAAAGTGAATATGAATGTTTGATGGGGTTACTAAGAACATATAAATTTGTGTGTGTGTGTGTGTGTGTATGTGTGTGTGTGTGTGTGTAATACTAATAAATATAAGAATAAGTAAAGTAACAAAATAAGAAAACAAGACTCGAATCCTAAAGATGACTCGGGATGCCTACGTAGCCGAAATAGGCATCAAAGTCCACGCAATTCGATAACATGCAAACGTGGGATTTAACTCATGAACCTAAACATAATTTCCTTTAGTTTGTTGGAATTGTGTAAAAGTGTAGAAAGTTTAGAAAAGGGGAGGAAAATTCTAATTTGGGATTTAAATATTAAACCCTCCTTTTGACTTTTTTAGATTTATGAAACTATATTTTGTACATATAAGTAAAAAAAAAAGGTTAGTTAGAGTGAGAAAGTGAGAATAAAGCAAAAATATGCTAAGAATAAATGAAGTGTGAAACACTAATTAAATGAGCTTTAAAAAGTGGAAGTAAACCTTCTATGAGACTTTAGTACTAATTTTAAGATGAAGTACGCTAATTTGTATGGTGGTGGAGTAGTGGTGAAGTGGTGGTTAAATGGGTAAAAAGATATGATGTGAGGGTGATGTAAGAAAAGTGGAAAGAATGTTTGGAAAATAATATTTTTTAAAATACGATGCACTGATTTCGAGGCAAAGGCTCTTTTGATCTTTGGAAAAGTCAGTATATTACACAAAGAAAGCAATCAGAGGAGTAGAAATCAGGTATCCGTGCTTAAAAGGAAAGATTGACTTTGTCTCTCATTAAAGCATCAAGGAAGATGAAACCCTACTCCCAAGCACACACCATCATAGTATACAATGATTTACTTCTTCGACTAGCGCTCCATAAACTAGAAACGCCAGGCAGGTTAATGTGTTGGGCCGTGGAGCTTAAAGATTATGATATAATTTCGAGCCGAAAGTTGCGAACTATGATAGATTTCAGATACCCATAAGTGATCCATAACCTAAGTTTTCCTACCGCGCAGACTTCTTCGAAAGAGAGCTCAGCTCCAAAGCAAACCAAAATTATCGATCAGCCTGAATCATCCATTTTCCAGGAAGATGGACCAACAACATGTTGAAAAAAATAATAAGATATTCTAACAAGGAATATTATTTGAAGAAAGTGTTAATAAATATATTCCGATAATGAAATTATGCGGGGATCCTCATGTGCAAATGATAGATGTACTAAAAGATGTTTATAAATTTTCTCGAGTACCCGTTGGCAACTTTATACTTCAGACGAATTTGAAAATATGACGTTTTGAAGGTGAAAAATCAGTTTGAAAAATCTGATATGAATAATGATGAAAATGCAAAAGAAAAAAATAAAAGAATAAATAAAAACAAGAGCATCCCACGGACCTGCCTATGTCACCAACCAACTTTTCTCTTAATTATCTCACTCTCCAGCACATGCCCTACCACTTACCAACTAAAAGAGAGATTTAATAAATGGTACATAGGATTTAAACCCCTATGCCCATACTTCCCAAAATAAAAGGTCAGATTCCCATTGTTATATGATTATAATTTAAAAATATTTCGCCCATTCCCCTCCCATTCCTTACCAATATAAAGTCCCATTCCTTACACCTTAGAAGGGGGGTCCTTGGGATGAAAATTTTAAAAAGGGGAGAATAATGACAGAAGAAAATTTTCAGTGAGTAAGGGGAAATTTTTAGAATGTATTTTTAGGGACACCAAAAATATTAAATCTTTATATTTTTATTTTTTGTGCTCCTAAAATAATTATGTAAAAGTTTGGGATGGACTTTTTTTTATTGGCATTCAAATATTGGTAAGTTGATTATTATTAATGAGGATTAGTATTTCATCTTGCAATTTTTGTGTTTTAATTATGATGCTAGTTTAAATTAATTGCTAGGATGAGGTGAAATTTATTACGATTACTTGTTGTATGTTTAAATTGGTCTAATTCACTTAAATTCCCCACTTGTTTTAAAAAAAACATTTTAAAAATTCGGTATTCATTTAAAATAGTCACGATAGTGATATTTTAAACTTTCAGAATTAATTTTTTTATTCATATCCTTTGATTTTATGTACTTATATTTGATGAATTATGCTTACGTTAAATTATTTGATAATCCATGCTTATGTTTGACATTTAATGCTTAGGAGTGATACTTTTAAGTGAATAGGGATTTTTGGCATCTAAAAAGAGATATAAAAAAATAAATCGTCGGTATAATTTTAAGTTATAACTAATTGATCATACGTTGAAAAATGGTAAACGAATCTGAAATCCTAGTAATATCTTCATACTTGTTACATATTTTGTGTTTTCACTTTATATTTGTTTTTGTTTTATTTTTTTTATACATCTTATCTCTACACCCAGTATTATCTAGTTGGAAAGTTGATAATTATAACGAGTTGACTAAATCATTGTAGGATCAATCCATACTTACACTCGCTATATTACAATAGCCTGTGCTCTTGAGGTAATTTTATAATTTGACAATAGATACGCTGTTACTTATGTTGGATAGTAAATGGTGCCACATCGTAGTGGGAGCAACAGGAGCCATCCTGAGTGGTTAGTGTTTTCGATGATTGTTTGATGAGATCTTAGGCAAACACAAATCGGGTCTCGAGAACTAAAATGAGGCATTCTAAGACTATCAGATTTTCTTTGACTTATGACTATAGATACCAAAAGGGATTTGATGTAGTCGAATTAAGTTTTAAAACTTATATACTTGTTGATGGGGTAGAGCCCATCGGGGACAAGAGGACCTACAAGGAGTTAAAAGAAAGATTTATGGGAAGGTGAAAACCTCCAAAGCAAGGATTATGAAGGGTTTAGTCAGGAAGATTGGGATTGACTATGAGCGAACCTTCTCACGAAAGCCATACTAAAGTTTATCGGAATTATTTTAATGTCAATATTTCATTTTTGAACGGTCGTCTTGATAAGTATATAGTAAGAAGTCGAGACAAAATAAGTGATGTAAGCTCGTGACATCCGTTTATGGATTTAAGCTAACATCAAGATCTTAGGTCATTTGGTTTGATCAAGTAATCGAGTCTTGATTTTGATCAAAGTGAGAAAATATGGTGATATCTCTAAGTACAATTTGTAGATAATACTTGCCTAATTAAAAACGAGATGGAACTATTATCTTACATAGGAGTGCGGTTGTCCCTATATTCATTATGAAGTACTTAAGATAAGCCAAGCACATCTTTATAATCAAGCTTCTGCTATATCGATTGCAAGGGATGTTAGGATTATCCCAAGTCGATTATATCAAAGTTATATACACATGGTTAACATTGGGTTTCCATGAAAATATTTTATTTTCAAGTATAGAATCATTCTATCTAGAGATCAGTTTCTTAGGATACTTGGTTGATGTAAATAACGAGGAATATACCTAAGGCTTTAGTAGTGGGCAGCCTCATGAATTATATATATATATATATATATATGTTATGCCATCGGCATGATAATTTTTTTTTTATTATAATAGTCTTCTACCTTTTAAGAACAAAGACTAAGTTTTCAGTCAAATAAGGATTCCAATTTTTTTACCTCGAAATATGCTTTTACCCAAGGATGTTGAGCTATAAGTTGGAGGAGTATGAAGCAATCTTGGATTAATGACTCCACTAGGGAGGCCAAAGTTGTTTTCACTTTGGAGACAACCAAATAGGATATATGGACCGGTTACTTACCAAGTAACTTGGGTGAGATTCCTGTAAGTGAAATTATTTATTACACTTTTCAGGGCATATAGCGATACGATTACAAGTTTAAGAGAATCGGTAACCCATAAAAGGGTTGAGCATAGGTTTCACCTAGTTCGAGATATCTTACGAAGTGGGTGAAAAGTTTATGACTAAGGTTGTATTAGATAAAACTCGATTAATCCTCTATCAATAGGTAATAAATTGTCGTGTAAATAGGTTGGAGATTAGATACATGGCTTTAAAACTAAGTGGGAGATTTTTGGGGTTTTATTCTTAAAATCATGTACTACGGTTACTTTTAAGTAAAAATGTGTCATTTCATTTTGAACTAAGAATCATGGTTATGAGAATGTTGTATATTTGTTTCAATATATTGTTTCATATTAATGTCGATCAATATAGCTTAGTAGGAATGCCAGTGATGCATCCCCAGGTTGGTCACAAGGAGATTGGAATTCCAATTCTAGAATTATTAAAAAGTTCACAACCTAGATTGGAGCTAAACTAACCTATCTAAACAGTTGCAATATAATCCTAGTATTTTATCTCAAACTATGGGGAAACGACGTGATGGTTCGAAAACTTGTGCAATAGTTCAACAGAGGATTGTGATCTGTACATCTCAGGAATGTATTGAACGGGATCACCTGTGAGATTTTTGTCAAAGGGTTGTCTATATTATACTCAAAAAATTCTACACCATTTAAAAATGGTGCATAGACACTTAATCCCGAGAATTATGAGGATTGAGATGCTTATGTAGTTATGGCTTTAATTGCTATAGGTGAGATTCAATTTTAGATTTACTCAAATAATCACTGCATATTAAGTGACAGTTATACGAGTAGGTCTAAGATCATAATTCAGAGGAATTCCCGTCCATGAGATACCGTGGACTGTGATACCCCCTTGATAGACTTATATGTTTTTTTTTCACCAAGTAAAACCCGGTCGATGGATTATTTTATAATCCTGGTGGATTAGAATACAAGTTAAGTCTGAAAATCAAGAAAATTGGTTAGATGTTGGTTAAATCCAATTAATATCAAATTTATATGACCAAGCGGGTACCAGACACTTAATATGGGGAATCATGTTATATACCATATTCAACATTGCAAATAACACATTGTTATATTCGATTGATTTCTGTGATAATTAAATTGGATTGCAGTCATAATTATTTAGTAGAATTAATTATGATTGAATAAAGATCAGAAATGGATTATGGATATGGTAATTCGAATTTTTAAGTATTCATTCGAAGCTAATTTAATTATTTATCTTTGATCCCTAGTATAGTCCATATACCCAAGTAGTTAAACCAAAACTCTCAAGAACCCCAGTTTGGCTGAAGCCCACATATTGTAATTGTATATAAAGGTGTGGGAAATGGTTTTAATCATCATTTTATTGTTCATTAGGTTCGAGAGGGGTAAGAGAAAATACTATTCACATTTTTCTGAAAATGCCTAAAGGAAAAGGACCATATATCAATCATAAGAAAGAGTTTTCATCTCAAAAGGTCCCTACACACCTACCTATCTTTGGGGACGATTATACACTATAAGATCCAAGCTTTATAGAAGGTTAAGCAAGGTTTTTAGAGACCATGGATGGCAGCAACATCATCTTCATTATCAAGCAATTTATCCTCATATGAATCACTACAAGATTCATTATGGTATGAATTATTTAAGACTAGTTCTTATTTTCTTTTGTAAGGACAAATTTCCAATCGAGTCATTTGTTTTATTGGCTACATTCTGTTGGACAAAATAATTTTGCGTCATTCCTCATCAAGCATCATTCAACGTAAAGATTCGAGCATTGCATCCAAGGTTCACGCGTTATCAATATGCACGCCATGCTCGCTATTCCAAAAAGGTATATGACCAAAATAAATTTTATGTGTTGGAGTATTTTGTTTAATCAAGAAATTCTCATAGAGAGAAATATTCGTAAATAAGTATTTTTCATAAAGAACTATATTGGAAATTAATTTGAACAGTTTATTGTAAAATCAGAAATCTCGTTCGAAGTTTTATCCAGGTCGTTCGAACGACCTGGATCTAACGACATTCCCCAGGCTATACTGGAAACTCGTTAGAAGTTCATTAGAAAGGTCATTCGAACGATCTCGTTCGAACGAGATTTCTAACGACCTATCTAATTCGATACTGGAATTTTGTTAGATAACTCGTTCGAACGACAAGTCGTTCAAACGACCTCGTTCGAACGTGTTCTACCAGATCTGATTTTTTAACTTATTTTTAAGCAGTTATTTTCCCACAACTATTTTGGTAAACTACTTTTTCAGTTATATTATATGGACGAAAATGAGTTTAAAAAGATAAGGAAGTTCCATATTCTCTAGAGAGCATTTTTAATAACTTCCCTCTCTTTGGTAAAATTAAACTCCAACACTTTTATCAACATTTGAAACAAAACCCCTTCAATCAACTTAACATTCAATAAGAAAGTTTGCGGTGGATCTCTGCATTCAAGCTTAGTGGAGACGGTGGTTTTGGGCTTCGGTGGATACCACGACACGAGGAGTGTCGAGCAACGTGTTGGAGCTTCGCGTACTACAAATTCGGAGGTCGAGGATGGCATAAGCATGTCTTGAGTGAGTTAATGTCTGTAAGTCTTTTGAGTCTCTTGTAAAACCTATTTTGTAGTGGATTTTGTCTAGGCCCAGCCGTCCGAAGTTTTTCCCATTTGGGTTTTCCTCGTACATCGGCGCGTTGTGGTTGGGATTTTCGCATTTTACTTTATTAAATCACCTAGATGTATGCTTAGGATAAAATGGTTAAAATTGTAATAATTTTATTTTAATTAGCCATCTTATCAATCCCATTGCATTAATTGAAATTTATTCTTGCGAACTTGTGAATCTGCTACATAAATTAAAATTAGAGAATATCACTTCTTAGCTAATATTAAAATTGGATTGCGTGGGTGTATTCCACGAATTAAACTAAGAACATATAACCTTGTAACTTCATCTTTTCAATGCATGATTAATCAAAGATATTTAGGGCTACAAAAATCGCATTTAAATGTCAATCCCAAGTTATTTTTCTCAACAATCACAAACTTGTGCCCCATCTCTTTGTCATCTAAAACATTATCCAGTTTCTGGTCATGATCAAAAGTGGTCTTTATGCCCTTCTTTTCCACATAGTCATCCTGGTGGCCCATCTAGGACAATTATTCTAAGTGGGATTCGAGAGATTAGTAATTCTCCATCTTATTCTTATTATCCTTGTGATAGGAACATCTCAGGACAGTATTCTTTTTTTATGAATATCATGTCATCTTCATCAACCACTTGAAAAACTACTAATCCTTAATTCTACTCAAAATTTTATAGATTGGATCTATGAAAATAGTGTTGATAGCCTAGTTATCACTACACCATATTCATTATTTATAACAAATTAAAAAATTTGTAAATGTTCAGGACACTTATAAATTTTGTAACAATTTTAGTCATTTACAATATTTGTAAGTGTTCATATCCGATACAAAATTATTAATTTAATAGACCGTGGAGGCTATATGTACCACTTCACTATCCCCAAAGTGTTAAAAAAAATATTTTACTTCGCGCTTGTATTTTCATCTTTCTTTATCACTTCGCAAGTTCGCACTCCTTAAATTCTCTCTCTTTGTCACTTCATGGGTTTGCTCCTCGAACTCTCCTTCTCTATGGGTTTAATTGTGGTTTGATTCACCTCAGGGGTTTGATATTGTAAGGACACAAATTTCTAATTGAGTCCTTTGTTGTTTTGGCTCAATTCCGGACAAAAACGTTTGAGTCATAGGATAGAGTTATTGACCATCATTCAAGACAATGACGTGTTTGTTGAAAACGTAGCGGCCTAGATATTAAAGCTTCATAAAATGTCGAGTTTAATGTGCCTCATTTCTACGTCAACAACTTTGGTTCCGTTGCTTCTAAGGTAAGAATGCATTTTGAATATATATATAGGAGCTTGGAACATGTTTCATTGGGTGAATTTTATTTAAACTGTTGTTTATTTTCAGAAAGATTTTATTAAAACTTTAATATATAGTATATAAAGTTTCTGGGCTAAAAATCGAATTTTTATACTTTTTGGTAGTTCGTTCGAATTGTCGTTCGAACGAGTTTGCCAACGAGTTCCCACATTAGCCACTGGAATGTCGTTCGAAGTGTCGTTCGAACGAGAATGATGTTCAAACGAGATTTCCAGCGAGATTTCTAACGAGTTCATTTTTTTAATACACTGGAACTTCGTTAGAAGGCTCGTTCGAACGAGACTTCGTTCGAACGAAAATCTCGTTCGAATGAGTTTTGGCGGGAACAGTTAATTAGCAGTTTTTTAGTAGTTTTTCCCACTTTCTTTTCCCACTAACTTTTTGACAGACTTAATATGTGCGGGAACCAACTTTTTACACTTAACTTTTTCATACTATTCCATCTCTTAGAGAGAGTTTGAGAGCATAATTCCAAAAGGAAAAAGTTCATTGTTTAAGTGTTGTTATTTTTCAAGAAAAAACTTTTAAGCACTTGTTTTACACCCAAAGTTTGTTTATCCAAGTTTCAATATATATACGTCTTGCTTGGAGTGTTTGGCACCGAGTTTTCTCTACCGCATTGAAGAGATCATTTGGGTTTCCTTCTAAATCCCTCAAAGAAGAAGAGCTGGTTTTGCTGCGGCATTCTCACATGGTAAAAGACACCATGTGTAGTTGACGGTGTACCTATTGTCTCATTGTTGGATTCTAAGATTCCGGTGGAGCTCCGGAGTTTTTGACTAGGCGGAGGTGTTTACAAAAAGATGCGTCAAGGCTTGAAAGGGGTCGAGTCGAGGAAGTAAGTCATCTGTCTTGTAATTTGTAAAACCATACTTAGTGGACTTAAGGCTAGGGTCGTCCGAGATTTTTTCCCGTTGTGGGTTTTTCCTCGTACATCGCGGCGTAGTGATTCATTGTTTAATTTTATCTTGCTATATCACCTAGAATGCATGCTTAGGTAAAAAGATAAAATTTGGTTTATATCACTACTTAATTTAATTTGGTGCTAAATAAATATTAGGTAAATGTTAATTTAATTCAGGTCATTAATTTAATTTGTTAAAATTGGTTTGGCCTAATTTGGTAAAATTGAGAAATATGACTTAAGCAAATCTCTAGGACTTGGGTTAATTAATTGCGTTTAAGTGAAATCAAATTGTGTGTGTGTTCCATCATATTTCACTTGGTTTAACTTTAATTTGAAAAGAAAAATTAAAATTTGTGAATTTGTTTAATTGAACCATCAACTTCGCTTCTGCATCTATCTTAACAAGGAAATTAATATTTTAAGTATAATAAGATTTTAAAATTTGGGGGCCTGATATTCCAACAAGTGGTATCAGAGCCAAAATGATAAATTATTTCGTTAAAGATCCTTTAAAATATTTTTGGCTAAAATGGAATTTTTTCCATTCTCAAAATTTTCTATTTTCGATGGTTCTAATTACGCGTACTGGAAAGAGCGAATGAAATCGACACTTAAATCTATCGACGAGAGGGTTTGGTTATCTGTAGTTAATGGGTGGTCTCCACCAACACATTTAGTAGATAATGAACGTTTTCCCAAATCGGCTGATAGGTGGAGTGAGAATGAATTTAAACTTTCAAATTTTAATTCCTGTGGTTTAAATGCCTTGTTTAGCGATGCCACACCGGATGAATTCCGATGCATTATGACGTGTGGACCGCTAAAGAAGCGTGGAATATTTTACAACTCACTCATGAAAGTACAAGTGTCGTAAAAGCTTCAAAACTCCAAAACCTCACCACTCAATTTGAAACCATCAAAATGAGCGATAAAGAAACTTTTGATGAATTTTATGCTAGACTTTTCGATATTATTAATTCATCTTTTAACTTGGGAGAGAAAATACTCGACAACCGAGTAGTAAAGAAAATTTTAAGGTCCCTTCCCGATAGATTTATTCCAAAAGTGACCGTTTTAAATTCTTTACCAACTTTAGCCTCTACGAAATTAGAAGACCTCGTAGGTGATTTACAAACCTATGAACTGGACATGTTTCCCTCTAAAACTGAAAAGAAAATAGAAAAGGGCTTTGCTTTAAAAGCCCAAAAAAGGTAAAATAAGTAGTAGAGAGTGAAAGTGATAGTGACTCGGAAAATATGGCTATGTTTGCTAGAAAGTTTTGAAAATTTCTTAAATTTAACAAAGATAAATTTAAAAATAATTTTAAGAATTTGAAAAATCTACGCATGACAAAGCCGAGAGGATCCCTAAACCTATTAATGAACATTTAAATAGGGACAAGTCAAATAGGTGTTTTGGTTGTGAAGGGTATGGTCATAGGGCTTCTGAGTGCCCTACTAAACTAAGGAGAGCGGTAAGCAACCAATTTGTTTTAATGAAATCCTTAGTGATAGTGACTATGAAGAGGGACCCGATTCCCTCACTGAGCCCAACTTTATGGATTTTATGGCTAGTCATGTGAGTGATAGTGATCAATCTTCTATTGATGAAATTTTAACACATGACACTTCCAAGGTCATAGTTTATGATTCCCTTGTGTTTGATGGTAGTGAAAGTGAAGAAGAAAGAGAGAGTGAAAATGAAGAAAAGGTTGATGTGAGTGAACTTCAAAATGCTTTTCAGGAATTATATGAAGAATCTATTAAATTAAAAAGAGAAAATTTGAAGTTAGAGGCGAGTTTAAGAGAGCGTGTCAAGGTCGTTGATGAGAGTGCGTTAGTGGAAGACCTTAGGACACGAGAGAGAACTCTTCGTGAGAAGCTTGAATATGTAGAAGGCGAGAGAAATGGCCTTAGAGGTTTAATGGAATCCTTGAAAAATAAGCTTTTTGAGTTTGAAGAGATAAATGTTTTATTAGAGTCTAACATTTTAGAATTATAAAATAAATTAAAAGACTCTAGTAAAGTCAAATTTGATTTGGAATGTCGTTCGGAGAAATTAGATAAAATTCTAGGCAGGGTCTAAATAAAAAATGACACTTGTGGTTTATGCTTCGATACTTGTAATGAATCTTCTCATAAAGCCAAAACCAATATTTTAGGAGAATCGCCTAGGAAAACCTTTAGAGATCAATCCTTAGGTACCAATTTTCGACGTGTTTTTACTTGTGCACATTGTGGTCGAAAAGGTCATCTTAAGAAATTTTGTTTTGATCTTAAAAGATTTTCTAAAAAATCTCAACGTAAGGCAACCAAGGTAGCTAAGATTACTACACCCCGAGATAGTCACTCATCATTAGTTTGGGTTAGGATATCCGACTTAGTAGCTTTACAAAATAGGGTATTTAATTCTCATTTACTTTCACATGCTTCCTCCCTTGCAAAATGTAAAGGTTGAATGTGTTAGTTTTATTTGTATACTTTAGCTTTTGTACTTCATGCTATATTATCATGCTAAATGTATGTTTGTTTAATCATTTTCTAGTCTATGTTTCATGCTTACTCACATGCTAGAATAATGATTTTTGTTTATCTTTTGTATTATATTTCTTCCATTTTTGTTTACATTAAATGAAAAATACAAAAAGATTTTTGTTTATCATTTGGGTTTTTATCTCTTGGTAATTTAAGCTTAATGAAAAATTCAAATGATTTTTGTTTGTCTTTTGAGTAAATATTTTTGTTTGTTTGATTTAAAATTTTAAAAACTCAAAAAGATTTTTTTTGTGTGTGTGTGTTTTAGTTTGACACACTTTATGTGGCATACACTTGTGTTAGAATCCCATCTTTTTTGTTCCCATGTGGCTAGAACTTTTGGTTTAGATTATCAATCATTATTATGTTCTTTACCATGCTTACATGTAGTAGTTGGATTTTGTGTTGATTTAAATGAATTCTATTTTTATATGCCTCAATTCACACATGCACGAGCTCATTTAAAATTTTAACTTCATATGTATATTTGAGCTTTGTGAGGTGTTCTCCTACCAATCTTGGCATCTACATATTTGTGACCTAGGAGGACTAGTGCATGTCAAAATCCGTTGCACGTGAGATTTGTGAGAAATAAAAAATGATAAATATAAATGTGCACGGGGAAGGGCTCCGAAAGGATTTATTATCCTTTGTGAATAGTAAGCCACCGTTTGTTTGGACCTAAAAAAATACGTGGTCCAAAGTGTGACACCCCGACTAATTAAATACCGGGTAGCTACTCCTTTATTAAATTAATACAAAATGCCAAGTTGGTTCAGTTCATAGCATCACTGTCGAAAACATTTTAATATTACTAACCACCTAGTATTTAAAAAGTGAGTTGTCCATTTTAATTAAATCCGATTAACATGCAGTAAATGAATTATGAAAAGTTAACATAATCAACAATATAGTCACAATAGAATAACCATCCAATAATAATGAGTCTAGAGGAAAACTCCTCACAACAAACCGAATTTTGAAATAAATAAATAAATACAAAGTCTGCATCACTAAAATTAATTACAACCCAAAGTCTGAAATAACTGAATAAGTAAGATGTCTCTAAAAGGCATGGGCGACATGCCCAACAAATGATAAAAACTGATAATGGAGTCAAGATCGAAGATGGAGGCGTCTACTGTCAAGGTCCTGTAACTTTCACAGCAACTACAGCACGTCACCTGAATAGAACTCCTATGCATGGTGTCTTTGTGGCTGGGCACCTAAAAAGGTTTTTACAAAAATAGATTTGAAAACAAACGGGTCAGAGCCCGAATGTGAAAATAATTTTAAAAATATGCAAGTGTTTAATATCATTAAACAGTGAATATAAAGCACATGATAGTGTGTGCACTCACATGAGTTCCTCACCTCTCAACTAATTGTGCACTCCTAACGCCCCGTACCCATTTCTAGTTGCTCCCATATCTATCTAGTCCAATGCTAAATCTAACATTTCAATATGATATCCAATTCAAATCCCAACATCTTCTATTTAATAGAGTATTGTACCTTATTACACAGTTTCCCTACTTGAGCATTACAATTTATTGTAAATCTTACATTTTCACTTTGCAAACCGTTGCTATTACTTATACCCATAATTATTCACAACTATTCATTTCAATCAACAGTATATTATTCTCACCATAAATATACAATACTAGCACCTCGAGGCTAAGCTGCGGTGCTCACATACTCTGCTATCAAATCCCACTACATCACGTACATAAGGACCACGTATTCCGAATCTCTCAGGAAACGTTTCATTAACAACAATCACAAATAGTGGAGGCGAACATAGTTCACATCACATGGGTCACGCACATACCTACGCTCCCATGATCAGCAGACTTATTAACTTCTCAATAAGCCCTTCTCTGACCTACGTGGTCGAGGTACCAATCTAAATCCCCCCGTAGGCACACAGAGATTAGATGGTCCTAAACGAACGCCAACCTGATAGCAAGTAAGATAGGTATGTCATACACATATAACTACATATACTAAGCATTCTCGCATCTTAGATATTAAAATATTTTGTTAGTGGTATACTTCTCGTTCTTATACCAACACTTAGTGTTATACAAATCACAAGTCCCCGATTTATATGTATTTAAGTTATCAATTATTCTCACTTCGTGATTAGTTACTCGCTTCCCAATCCACAAATGTCATCTTGTTCAAGACACTATTCTAAGTTTTACTCCTCAATGTACCCCAATCTCCCAACTATACCCACTAGTTAATAAGGGAAGGTTATCTCATCATTTAAATAAGTCTACGGGATATTAGAAATCAATTCAGGCCAAAATGGCCATTCTGTCAACTCGTTAGAAGTCTCGTTCGAACGAAGGGCTTCGAACGAAATACCAACTCGTTAGAAGTCATACTATCATCTCGTTAGAAGTTCGTTTGAACGAGGTCGTTCGAACGACCTGGGCAGGTCTTCTATCGAGATGGCAGTTTCAGCCCAGAAAATCCCAATTCCGTTTTTCTCAATTCTTCTCTCCTCTAAATCCACCCTAAGACCATCTAAGTTGTGTTTTAACGTATATAAACCATTTCTAATCACCCTAGATCATTCTTTATCATATTTAAAGGGTCAAATCTTACAAATTATCATGGAATTAATATGAATCTTCAAATATTTCCCCAACCCCTATGAACATGAACTCCAAATTTTCTTATGCCTAATTACTCATCATAAATCCATTTTTAAATCATCATATATAACTGATCAAGTATTAAGTCAGTCCATTATCATACTACATGCAATTCCTAACCCAAATTCAAAGTTTCTCCAACAAATTTCATAGGTTTTCTTCAAAAAGATCAATATAAGATAATTCCTACACTAAGCATGGAAGACATATTCAATGCATTAAAAATACTAAATC
Source organism: Sambucus nigra (assembly GCA_949130495.1). Taxonomy (NCBI): domain Eukaryota; kingdom Viridiplantae; phylum Streptophyta; class Magnoliopsida; order Dipsacales; family Adoxaceae; genus Sambucus; species Sambucus nigra. The sequence continues at coordinate 556,838,246 of OX422212.1, read as the reverse complement.
ACTTGCCTTAGATTGTTCTTCAGAATTTGATGTTGAAGTTTGAAGATTGATCTCTCCCCTTTCTCTACAGATTTTCTCCCAAGGTTGAAGATGGTGGTTATGGGTTTTCTCTGAGGAACCTCTTCCAACTCTTCCTATAACTCCCGTAGCCCTCTAACTTGTCAAATGCTGGTAATGGGCTTAGTGGGTTACTAATAATGTATAATTAATTCTTAAAATTCGTAGGCTTTAATTCCCAAAATTTCAAAATTACCAAAATACCCTTTTAAGTTACCGGTATGGCCCAAAAATGCCCCGGGACCCAAACTAAACCCCCAGCTAGTGTTTTCTGACTATTTCGACCCTTCCGGACTCGTTGGCACACTCAAAATGACCATTCAGTTGATAAAAATAAATTTACTTTTTAATTCAAATAATTTCATTTCTGACGCGACTGACACGCGCATCCCAACTAAATTTCTCAAATTATCGTATTTTAGTCTCGCGATAATTTTAATATTTTCAATATTCATATATTGCCATATATACACAACATAATCAAATACCAACTCACCTCTCGTTAGTATCTATATCCGGATTAATTCTCAATTAATTCACATTTAATTTAATTAATCCCTTAAATAAATATCAATAAAATTACGGGGTATTACACAAAGGCCTAAAAATAGAATTATGGCATTAAAAAGAAAAATAATTGCCAAGGCCTATTTTTGTTTGATATATTCATTCAAATATATATATGTTTATTGAGGCAGATTGGATGGTCACAATGTCTATTTATCCTAGTTGCGTTTTTAATGTCATGACTTTATTGGTTTGTAGAATCATCAACGTGCTAGGCTTGTATGCATTGTGTATATTTGTTCATTGAGTTCATATTATATTGTCACATGGGGTTATATTCAAATGTGATGAAGTTTTCATTCAATTGAGAACTCCGTGAACATGTTTTAAGTGATTGGGTCTAAATTTAACTGTTGCTAGTTCACACCCCCAACACTTCCGTTTCCATATGACATATTTTTGCCATACGAGTTTGAAAAGCTTATCTTATTGTGTGTCATTTGTGTGTTTATATCTATATGTCTGTACTTATGCTTAGTTTGTATCTATTGTGTATACATATATATAATATTTTATTTGTCTTTGCCTTGCTGTATAGTCCATCTATGCTTTAATTCATAATTGGTATCCATCTTGTTGCATTCTTTGTTGATATCACATACTTAATACTTATATATCATATTGGTATCATTTTCTTGTATCTTAGTTGGTATTCGTTATTATTTGTTGGATTAGTTGTGATTTTGTTGCCCATGTGCTTTAATGTTCTCATCACTTTATGCGTTATTGCATCTTTAGCTTGTTATCCCATTTTATTTATCCCTTGTTTAGTTTAGAGGGTGTATATGCTTTATTTGGGGGAGATAAGTTAATTTTTTATTCTTAAGCCTTTGTCTATTCCTGAACAAAAAGGGGGAGAATGATAGGGGAGAAATGGTATCTAAACCTATTATAATTGTATCTTAGTTTAGGGAGATTTATCTTAGGAGGAGACGTCTTTCTAAGTAGGTCATTTGTTTGATAAAGGGGAGAATTAATTAAGGGGGAGTCTTTATATTTTAATATTCCCTATGCGTTTTATAGTTTGCTTAAGTGTGCAGGAATTCTTCTAAATGGAAACTTTCATCATCGACAAAGATATTAATCCTTGGGTTGTTTGAGTCAAGCATTGTAATTTTATTTTGGGTGGAACATTTTTATCAGTCTAGTAGAGCTTAATGGCCCTTTATGATTCTTGTTGGTTTTTGTCCCGAAATAGCCAAAGGAGGAGATTTGTAAGAACACAAATTTCCAATTGAGTCCTTTGTTGTTTTGGCTCAATTCCGCACAAAAACGTTTGAGTCATAGGATAGAGTTATTGACCATCATTCAAGCCTATGCCGTGTTTGTTGAAGACATAAAGGCCAAGATATTAAAGCTTCATCAAATGCCGAGTTTAATGTGCCTCGTTTCTACGTCAACAACTTTGGTTCCATTGCTCCTAAGGTATGAATGCATTTTGAATATATATATATACGAGCTTGGAACATGTTTCATTGGGTGAATTTTATTTAAATTGTTGTTTATCTTCAGAAAGATTTTATTAACACTTTAATATATAGTATATAAAGTTTATGGGCTAAAAATCAAATTTTTATACTTACTGGAAGTTCGTTCGAATTGTCGTTCGAACAAGTTTGCCAACGAGTTCCCACGTTGGCCACTGGAATGTCGTTAGAAGTGTCGTTCGAACGAGAATGATGTTCGAACGATATTTTCAATGAGATTTCTAACGAGTTCATTTTTTTAATACACTGGAACTTCGTTAGAAGGCTCGTTCGAACGAGTTTTGGCGGGAACAATTAATTGACAGTTTTTCCCACTTTCCCACTTTCTTTCCCCACTAACTTTTTAACAGACTTAATATGTGCGGGAACCAACTTTTTCCACTTAACTTTTTCATACTATTCCATCTCTTATAGAGAGTTTGAGAGCATAATTTCAAAAGGAAAAAGTTCATTGTTTAAGTGTTGTTGTTTTTCACGAAAAAACTTTTAAACACTTGTTTTACACCCAAAGTTTGTTTATCCAACTTTCAATATATATACATCTTGCTCGAAGTGTTTAGCACCGGGTTTTCTCTACCGCATTGAAGAGATCGTTTGGGTTTCCTTCTAAATCCCTCAAAGAAGAAGAGCTATTTTTGCTGCGGCATTCTCACATGGTGAAAGGCACCATGTGTGGTTGACGGTGTACCTATTGTCTCATTGGTGGATTTCAAGATTTCGGTGGAGCTCCGGGGTTGTCGACTAGGCGGAGGTTTTTACAAGAAGGCACGTCAAGGCTTGAAAGGGGTCGAGTCGAGGAAGTAAGTCATCTGTCTTGTAATTTGTAAAACCATACTTAGTGGACTTAAGGCTAGGGTCGTCCGAGGTTTTTTCCCATTGTGGGCTTTTCCTCGTACATCGCGGCGTAGTGATTCATTGTTTAATTTTATCTTGCTATATCACCTAGAACGCATGCTTAGGTAAAAAGATAAAATTTGGTTTATATCACTACTTAATTTAATTTGGTGCTAAATAAATATTGGGTAAATGTTAATTTAATTCAAGTCATTAATTTAATTTGTTAAAATTGGTTTGGCCTAATTTGGTAAAATTAAGAAATATGACTTAGGCAAATTTCTAGGACTTGGGTTAATTAATTGTGTTTAAGTGAAATTAAATTGTGTGTGTGTTCCATCATATTTCACTTGGTTTAATTTTAATTTGAAAAGAAAAATTAAAATTTGTGAATTTGTTTAATTGAACCATCAACTTCTCTTCCACATCTATCTTAATAAGGAAATTAATATTTGAAGTATAATAAGATTTTAAAATTTGGTGGCCTAATATTAGAACAGATATATTCTCACTTCGCGGTTCATTCAGGTTTGATATTCTCTCACTTCAGGGTCCGTTCAGGTTTTAATTATGGTTTGAATTGATTTTTAATGTTTGATTAAGTTTGGTTTTGCTTCGGATTTGATTTCAAGTTTGATTTGATTTTGTTGGTTTGATTAAGTTTGTTTTTTAATCGGACTTTGAAAGTATGTTCTTATTTCTTCTTTTAAATTTGATTTTAATTCCTTAAGAAGTTTAAAAACTAGAATTCAAAATTCTGCTTAACCCCTAATTGGTAAATTTATGTGAATTAACTAAAATGTTACCTATCTTGATTTAGTTGTGTATATGAATTTTAGATCTTATACTATTGAAATCAGAGCTTTAATTTATGTTAACTTGATACTTAACCTCCAAGGATCCTCATCAGTAGCCTTTCTTAGTTTGTATTTGCAACTGGATCTAATCTAGTTGATTATTGATGCTTAAATGATGGATTTACAAATTATTTTGTAGTGTTGAAGAACTAATAGGTTTCGTTTATTGAAACTTTACTCTTTATTGCTTCAGGGTTGATAGATTTTATTATTATATTACATCAGGGTGTTTTGATGTTCCTTATTTTCCATAGAGGATATCCCTAAATTTAATCTCTCTTTTTATCTCAGCTGCTGATGTGTTTTTATGGAGGAACAAGAAGATATCAGCAGGAGTCCTTATTGGGGAAATAATTATTTAGGGTACCATTTTGCTCACTCTAGTTCTCTACTACCTTCATCAGCAAGTAGGCAATATCATATTATTTTTAGTTTCTCTTTCTCAAATGTGTATGTTTGATAAAGTACTTAGATTGAAGTATTTGTGTGTTTGATGAATTAAGTTTTCATCTAATTTGTAAAAACACCCCACTGTTATGTGAAATACTTGGTGAGGTCTGCCTTATCATTACTTATGGGTCTGCCATTATGCTTCTTGCCCTCCTTTTGGGAACATTTTATTTATTATCGTTCTTGGTCATCTTTAACCGACCATTATCATGCTGGGTGCTAGCTACCACATCTTTCACTTTATAATATTTCTCAATTATAGACATAAGGTCGTTTATAGCGCTGGCCTCCTTCTTTATAAGAAACTGGTGCAACATAGAGTTGCTCAGTAGACCAATCTTGAAAGAATCCACTGAGAGTGACTCGGAGAAATCTTCCACTTCTTTATAGGTTTCCCATTACTGTCGAGTGCTATTGGTCATGAATTTGATAGTGATTTCTTTCGTGAGCTTCTTAAAGTTGGTGACTGACCTATGAGGTAAATTCTCTAACCACTTTTGTGTTATATCCCCCAGACTAGAAGGGAATATACGACACATTTGTACTTTATTGTTGTTCTAGAGAGTCATGGCTTTTCGGTACTAGAGAACATGATCGTCCCATCATAGATTTTAAATCTAGGTGTGGCAAACTTCTTAGGAGTCTCTGGTCCTCAATTGACCTTGAGAAAGAGGACTTCATTGAACTGATGAGGTCCCTTATAGACAGTTTCTTAGTAAATATGGCCCCGAGATAAGTAGGATACTCATCTATCTCTCGTTGGATGAGATCTTATAGATCATTCTTCTGATGACCTCCTGCCTAGTCTCTTCTTGTTGGTGGACTTATATGACTGGAGCGGTCTTGATCGCATTGCGAACTCTTTCCTCGGCTATAAGTCTTAATCGCCTGAGGGCTAGGTGTTGGGGCCTAGCATTTGAATATATCCTCATGGAGATCTTGCTCCATGTTTCCTAGGCGACATTGCAAACGGGAGTTTTTGTCCTTTAGGAAGCGAATGAAGTCCTACTATTCACAAAATCGTCGTTCATAGGCATCTATAAGCCGTGAGATATGGGTGGGCCTCGGTTGTTTGTTGCTTTTTATAGTTTACTCCTCATGTGGATGCTAACGCGAGTTAGGAGTGTTACGACTCTTATTGGGATGGACCTCAGACCTGACTTTAGGTGCCAGATGCCCATTTTAATCATTTTGATAGTCGTCGTTAGACGGTAAACGGGGGTTGTGTCAGTGAGACATGACTACTCGTCGGCTCTGCTTAGCTGAAAAAAGGAAACTCATTCCCATATACGATGCTAATTGTAGGTGATAAAATCATATTATGATTAGTTCAACATGGTTAAGTCAAGTAGAAAATAAAATCACAATCACACAATGTAGTATGTACATGGTTCGATAATGTGTCTATGTCCATGGGATTTTTCCTCTCTTTCTTTATTAATCAACTCTTGATAACAAATATTGCATGTCCCTTTGTCCTAGGGGTGTGAGTTACATTTATAGAGAACGGAAAGATAATAAGTCATGTGGGATTCTATGGCCTTGGAATGCTGTTATAATTTGATTGAGCGAATTCAAGCCTGAGATTTTTGTTATTGCTTCCCCATTTTATTCTTATCTCCAAGTCGCGATCACCTATCTAACTAGATAAACACGTGTTAGATGTTTCTGTTAGGTTGGATAATTCTCCCACGATTATATTAACACAATTCCTCCCTTGGGTAATTTTTGGGCCAACATAAATGATGTTTATAACTTTCATGAGTTAAAAAACACATACTAAAATGTGTAGTCTTAATGTTGAATATAGAAAAGGTCATGATCTTAAAGATGTGAAATTTGTCAGTAGTTCATCAAGTGATAACTCACTAAAATAATGACAAAATTCGGTCAAAAGTGACCGAGTTCTTACTAACACCACATAACTCAATCATATAATCAAATGCGTAGCTTTCATGACCTAATTTTTCCACCTTATAGTTGCTTAAGTGTGAAAGGATCATATCTAACCACCCAAGAAGTCACAATAGCTCAATATTAGTATTGAATCATATTGCCTACTTTGAACCATTTTAAGTGTTCTTTTTTTCCTTAAACAGTCCTTGTTTTGAGTTTAGAACCAAATGAGCAAAGCAAGCACACGACGAAAACTTCTTTAGGTATTTCTATATTTTGGAAGTGAATAACTAGAACTAAGACTCATTTTGCTATAAAGTGTCTTAAACAAAATTAGTAATGTGAATAGTATTAGGTACTACCCTACAATATTTAATGAATGTGCTTTTTCAGATTTTTCTTATTTTTTGAGGAAAAAATAATTACGTGTGTGTATTTATGTATATTTATTAAATTAAGCCTCTGATCTAACAAGGCTCTAGAAACTATATATATTACAACACTAATTGGCTAAAATGTTAGTGTACATATACTGTGCATGATATGTTGCAAAGAAAAATAAGAAAAGATTCATATATTAAGGATTTGGTGCCTATTTGATACACGTTGTTTTGCTTATGTTAATTTTTTTTGATAATTTTTGTTCTTCTACCAAATAAATCAATCATGGTGTTTCTGATGCCTTTTGTTTGTGGGAACTTGACAAATAAGTCCCATTTACATAAGATATTTTCTAATTAATTTGATTAAAAGAAAATTTTCCAATAGGTCATATTACATGTTTTTCACATGTAGTAAATATTACGACATTACGTATTTAACACATGTAGTAAAAATTTACTATATATTCTGCACCCGTTGCATAGGTTGTAAATATTTACTATGTATTTTGTAATGGAACCTACTGCAGCAAAAATATTTTCTAATGGGACCAAATAGACGAAAGAAAAATATGTAGGATCTATTGGACTATAAACTCAGTAAATGAGACCAATTGATAAAAATCTTTATGTTCATTAACATGGCATATAAGTACTTTATATTACTCAACCAATTTTATGGTGATTAATAAAAACGAGTTTCCCAACTTTAGTACCTAACAAATAAGTTTCTCTTTCTCTAGCCCAATAATATATGTTTTTTGTATTAAGGTCCCTTGCCCATTTATATATACCTTATATGGTAGGGTATACACAAATCTAATACATATACATTACAAAAATCTATGCAAAAGTTATAAAATTCATGTATAAATTACAAAGTTTTGCGAATATATCACAAAATTTTATATATACATTAATGAAAAAATCGGATACATATTGCACGCTGAGATCGCACTTAAAATTCTTTTTCATCATATATCAAACAAAATATAAAAATATATCTTCTAACGAGTAAATAAAAAAAATATATAATACAAAAACTATTGGGAAGATGCATTTTCCACTTAGTTATATTTACAATACGCATAAAAGCTTAATTTTTTTATTGTACCTTAATCCTTGAGTTATTGTTAGTTGACATAATTCACAAATATGTTAAGAGATGAATACTAAAATAAAAGGAACGGGTGTAATTTAAGGACGAGTGTAATTTTAGGACAATATAAATTTCAATTTTTTTATAATAATGTTTGTACTAAAATTCACCAACAAATGAATCCATTTCTATTGAACATTAAATAAAATAAATGATAACTATTTAAAAAAAATATAGGGGAATATACCAAATAGTCCATTGAACATTTTTTAATACCCGTTTACTCCAAGTCTTTTTATTTTGTTCCAAAAAGTTCCTCACTATATAAAAATACTCAAAGAAAGAGCTCCGGTGAGGGTCGGCAGAGCTCCGATAGTGGGGGGAGGAGGTTGGGCAGAATTGTCATTAGCGCGGATGTTTAAAAATAAAATAATATTGGTTAAATGGGTGTTTGAGGAACTTTTTCGAACAAAATAAAAAGGCTTGGACTAAATGCGTATTAAAAAATGTTTGAGGGACTTTTTGGTAATTGATCCAAAAATATATCCATGTTATGTATATATTTCTTAAATATGCATGCCTTAGATAATTTAGATTTTTTTTCATTTAATGTATTTATTTATATTTCCTTATTACAATATATTGCACATTAAAATTTATAATTATTGTGAAATCGCATTGAGTTAAAAAGTATTTTTTATCGATGACCGAAGGAAGGATTTCTCCTCTACTCATCCAAAAACTCAATTTGTCCGTTCGTCTTATCTCTCTTTTCCACTCCACCTCTGTTCTCTTTGTTCTTTCACGCTCACACACCTTCATCACTGCTTCATCTCTGCTCTCTCTTCTCCCCAGTCGTCCCCATAGCCAAGGTACGCTAGTAAAAAAAAGGATCAATTACTAAAATGTGCCTTAAATATTTTTTAATATACATTTAGTACAAATATTTTATTTTATTTTAAAAAGTTCCTCAAACACCTATTTGACTAATATTATCTTATTTTTAAAAGTTTGCGCTAGCCGCACTCCTCTCCCACCTCACCCGGACCCCACCTTCCACTGTCGGAGCTCCGGTGATCCTTACTGAAGCTACTTTTTTTTAGCATTTTACATGATGAGAGACTTTTTAAAATAAAATAATAAAAAATTGACTAAACATATATTAAAAAATATTTGAGTGATTTTTTGATATATTTAAAAAAAAAATCATATAAATATTTTTTCATTAACCAAAAAAAAATGTTGGGAAAGTAATGGAAGTTTCCACTTCTTTCACGAAGGTGCACCGACGAACCAGTACGAACGTTCTGGAAGTGAACAAACAGCACCGTCCCCATCGTGTTTTCCATTCCTAGTTACCCATTATATATCCTCCTACCCACATCTAACCTGAAACAACAAAGCTAGATCTTCAGTCCTACCCAACAACCCATTCAATCCATCACTACGACACTCATTCACCCAATTCATAAACAATCTTGCAATGGCTGAGGACGGCGCTGTCACAGTTTACAGCAGCAGTGCCATCACAGACACCAAGAAAAACCCATTCTCAATCAAAGTCGGTCTAGCCCAAATGCTCCGAGGCGGAGCCATCCTCGAAGTCACCAACGCCCATCAAGCCAAAATCGCCGAATCCGCCGGCGCTTGTTGCATCATCGTCTCACCCCCAAATGCCCCCGGCATTTCCCGGATGCCCGATCCAGACCTAATCAAACAAATTAAACAACTTGTCTCAGTCCCAGTAATGTCTAAAGCCCGAGTCGGCCATTTCGTGGAAGCCCAAATCTTAGAATCCCTAGGTGTCGATTACATAGACGAGAGCGAAACCCTCGCTATTGCCGACGATAATCATTTCATCAACAAACATAATTTCAGAGTCCCTTTCGTTTGCGGCTGCCAAGATCTTGGAGAGGCTTTAAGGAGAGTAAGAGAAGGTGCGGCGATGATTAGGACTCAGGGGGGGTTATCCTTCTCAGGTGACATTGTTGAGACAGTTGGAAATGTGAGAAAAGTAATGGGAGATATTAGGATTTTAGCAAACATGGATGAGGACGAGGTTTTTACATTTGCTAAGAAGATTTCGGCGCCTTATGATATTGTTGCACAGGCTAAACAGATGGGTAGGCTACCCGTGGTACATTTTGCGGCAGGGGGTATTGTGACTCCAGCGGATGCGGCGTTAATGATGCAATTGGGGTGCGATGGGGTTTTTGTGGGGTATGAGATTTTTCACTGTTCGGATCCTTATAAGAGAGTGAGGGCAATTGTGCAGGCAGTTAGCAATTATAATGATCCCCGTTTGTTGGCAGAGAGTAGCACCGGGCTTGATGAGCCTATGGCGGGGCTTAATCTCAATGAGGATAGGACTACTTATTCATACTCGTAACTTGATTGCTTTTCATTCTCGTTGCCTGATTCTCAGTGGAAACGTTTTCTCACTTCAGTGTTTTGTTGTATGCCTTACTTTTTTTTCCAGTTATACAATTTAAACAAAAAAATGCTACTACCGCTATAGCAAATTTATATACATAGTCGACATCAATGGGTGTTCAACCTGTTTGAAGTTTATTTTTGTAACCTTTAGTAGTGGGATTTTATTTTGTGCAAAAATATACTTTCAGCACTGAACATCTTCAGTGTCTTTTGGGCATATCTGGGATTTGTGCAAAATCCGAAAAATGCTCAACATAAATGTATGCTGTCTTATATAATACAAAGGAAACTAGAATAAAAATGCGTATACTATTACTATGGAATAAGCATCACAATATAATAATTCTGTTTATGTTGCCAATCTTCCCGTTCATTGTTTCTCTTTGCATTTAACAGTTACTCGTTTCATTACTTCCTTCTGGCTTTTGCTCTCCATTTGTATAATGTTTGTCAAAGGTAAGTAAAGGGACGAATCTATGTTTGAATCTCAATAGATATTTTGGCAGTTTGGGTATTTGAATAAGGCTGGTTTTATTTTCACCCACTTATCTTTTCAACTAACCCGAATTGAATATACATCTTAATTAGAGATTGCTATAATGTTAAATTTTTATTTTACCATTTATGCAACTGTTTATTGAAAAACTATCCGGAATGAAAGAAATTTAACCCTAAAATAAGAGAACTTCTTAGAGAAAACTTTCATTGTGTCAAAAAAACTCTATGCAAATAATTGTTATCTTTTATATAGTATCGTGACGTAGAAAATTATTTTCGAAACTGAAAGTATCAAGAATGAATTAAAACAGTGTGATAAGAATAAAAACAGAAGCAAAGAAACTTACAATTTGTGATTGTTGAAATCACATAACAAATTTAAGATCGAGTCGAATGTTTTACAATCTTTTTTAAAAACAGAATTTGCCCCCGCTTATGGTGCTTACGGCTTGTACTATGGGTGTCTATCACTCAAGATGCAATGATCTTCATCCTCTACAAGAAGCGTTGCAATATGGTCTCTCTGACTTAAGGAGGACGAATTTAAAGCCTTGAAGTGGTGATTGTTCAAAACAATCATAAACCCTTCAACATTTTTTATTTAATCCTAAACAGTAACAATCCTTTCAATGGTTGTGATTAAATTTCGCTTTTAATTAATTAAATAATTAAAACGATGATGTTTTAATTAGTGTAATTTATTAATTAATTAAAATTGATTCGGGTTGAAAAAAATATCAAAACGGGCTAAAAAATTTAGCCCAAAAGCCCTATTAAATTTTGTCCAAAGAGTTAATATTTATTCAAGAAAGACTCACGATCCACGATTTCGGGTTGGATGGCGGTGGCGCGCGTGTGGTCTTTTGGTGCAATGCCAAATCATGCATAGTGTATGCCCTTTTTTATTTAAAGAGTGAGCATCTAATACCTAATCTCAACTTTGGAGATATTAACTTCAACATTTTTTCAATGTGGGACAAAATGTCTACATTAGCTACACTATGTAGCTTGTGTTTAAATGGGCTACTTTGAGTCCAAATATCTCATTCATTCCTTAATTGGTTTGATCGTACGAATATACCCCGTTGTTCACCTCTCTCGATAAGGATCACGTAGGTACATTGACCCATCACGTTTGACGTGTGGGTCCCACCTAAAATTAATCTCAAAGTTATCGCAATTAAGTTGAAATTGTATTTTTTTTACAATTTCTTTCAACAATCCCCCACATGAATGAAATATGGGTGAAACGAATCAAACGAATATAGAGACAAATATGGAAAGAGTATCGAGGAAATACACTACATCAAAAGGATAGCTTGTGGCCTTGAATGTTTTCTAGTGAAATACTACCGAGTTTATTAGTTGATCAATGTACGCAATGTCTTGAATTGATCAACTTTTTTGTATAAACTAAGACAATAGAATTCACATAATGCCTTTCCAACCTTATTAGTTCTCATTGGTGTCCCCATATTGGTATTTGACACCTCTTGGTTTTATAAGTGTGTTAGAGAATTAGCCTTCGTCATTCTCATAGAAGCGGCCTCTTCTCTTTCTATTATGAGTATCCTGCTAATACCCCACTTAACCATTATATTCAAGGTATAAAAATCATTAAAAATATTGTTTATCCTAATACACACAGCAGTTTGTGCACCGACTCATATTAAGAATGGGATGAAATGATTAACTTACCAATGCTAGCTGAGTCACTCAAAATTAGGTTCTCCATTTGAACCTATTTCTTGGGCTCTCCAGTAATTTGGGTTATGTTTTCATTAAGGCAACTCTTTGTAGGTTTTAACAAGTTTTAGTCCTATTTCCCGTGATGAACTTACCACTTGCTCTCCAAGTATACCTTTTGTTAGTGGATCCGCGATATTTTTCTTTGACTTTACATAGTCAGCGAAAATAATTCTATTTGAGAGCAGTTGTCTAACGATTTCATGCCGACGACGTATATGTCGTGACTTACCGTTATAATTACTATTTTGTGCCCTTTCAATCGCAAATTGGTTATCACAATGTATTATGATAGGTGGTTTAGGCTTTAGCCAAATTAGAATGTCCTCGTGGAAATTTCGAAGTCATTCTGCTTCTTCCCCTACTTTGTCTAAATCAATGAATTCAGATTTCATAGTGGATCTTACAATGTATGTTTGTTTGGAGGATTTTCAAGACTCGACTGCATCTCCGAGAGTAAATACATATCCACTTGTGGATTTTGAATCATTCGAATCGGATATCCAATTTGCGTCACTGTGTCCTTCAAGTACAGCTGGATATCTTTCGCATTGCAATCCATTCTTTGATGAGTATCTAAGAACTCTTACTAGTGCTTTCTAATGATTTTTTCCAGGATTACTCGTATAACGACTTAGCTTACTTATAGAGTATGATATATTCGGTCGTGTACAATTTGATAGATACATCAAACTTTCAATTATCCGAGAATATTCTAATTGAGATATATTTTCACCTTTGTTCGTTGTAAGATGAAGAGTTGAGTCTACAGGTATTCTTATTGGAATATATTTATATTTATTATATTTTAAAGGATTTTCTCAACATCATGAGATTGAACAAACTTAGTCCTTTGGAAGTTCTAGTAATCTTAATTCCTAGTATAACATCTACTATGCCCATATCTTTCATTTCAAATCTACTAATCAACATTTGATTGGTCGCATTAATGATATCATTATTACTACCGATGACTACCATGTCGTCTACATATAAACATACAATGATATGTCCCCTTTGATTGCTTTTAACATAAACGCATTTGTCACATTCATTTATCTTGAAGCCATTTGACTTCATTTGTATTGTCAAAGTTTTCATGTCATTATTTGGATGCTTGTTTCAACCCATATACTTCACAAGTTTACATACTTTCCTTTCATTTTATGGAGACTTAAAACCTTTCGGTTGTTCCATATATATTTTTTCGTCTAATTCACAATTTAAAATTGTCGTTTTGACATCCATTTGGTGTTTTTTCAATTTATGTATTGATACAATTGCAATTAACATTCTAATGGATGTAATCCTTGTAACAGGTGAATAAGTGTTGAAATAATCTATTTACTCCTTTTTCTTGTAACCTTTAACTACAAGTTTAGCCTTATATTTATCAATGGTTCCATCAGCTTTCATTTTTCTTTTGAATATCCATTTACAACCTAATGGTTTTACCCCCGGTGGTAGGTCCACTAGTTCCCATGTATGATTTTGCATAATGGATTCAATTTCACTATTAATAACTTCTTTCCAGTATGAAGCTTCTGGAGTGGATAGAGCTTCCTTTATTATTTGAGGTGCACTATCGAACATATACGTTAGAAAATTCGGATTGAAAGATTTTGAAATCTTAACTCTTTTGTTACGTCTAGGTTCGTCCTCAATAACATTTTGAGGTTCACCATTTGTAACTTCAAGCATTATTTTGTTGGAACTTGTTTCTTGTGCATTCTTACAAGCAAAGATATTTTCAAAGAATGATGCATTCCTAGATTCTATAACTGTATTTTCATGAATTTCATAAATGTCAGATTATGCACATGGAACTAATATGCACTACTATTACGTGCATAACCAATTAATATGTAGTTAATAGTCTGCGGACCAATTTTCACTTTTTTAGGTTCCCCGCACTTTTAAGTATTTATAGGAAAGCTTGCGCCTTTTTCCATAATTCATTATTTTATTTGTTGTCTTATGAATCGCCTTATTGAGAATGTAATTAGATGAAAGCAATGCTTCCCCCACATGTTTTGGGGTAATGCCGAACTTATTAACACTGCATTCGTCATTTATTTTAAAGTTTGATTTTTTTCGTTCCGCAATCCTATTGGATTTAGGAGAGTAAGGAGCGGTAGTTTGGTGAATAATATCATTCTCTAAACATATTGCTTCTTAATTCTTTAATCTTTTTGCCAAGTTGATTCTCGACTTCCATCTTGTGCTGCTTGAAAGCTTCAATTTATACGTCTTTGCTTCTTAATCAGTAGACATAACAATGTCTAGTGCAATCATCCACAAAGGTAATAAAGTACTTTTTCCCACATTTAGTTTAAACAAATTTTAAATCACATATATCAGTGTGTTCACTACTCCTTTCAATTGAATGAAAGGGTGTTATAGTTAATTTAGTTGCTACATATGTTTCACATTTGTAACTTGTATCAATACTAAACTTAGGAATCAATTCTAAGTGAATTAATTTGCTTAAAGTATTATAATTAATGTGTCCTTATTTATTGTATGTAAAAAATATTCTCCTATGTGGACCAATGATGATTGTACACTTGTTCTCCTATATGGGAGACTAGCCACCTTGTTTGGCCTCATAGACACTTAGTCGACTGGAATGCCGACTAACTCCAGAAGGCCAACCAATAAGAATACTAATAGTTACTCGGATGGGATGCCACTGAATTCCAAGAGTTTCATTAACTGTACACATATATAAATGCTTGGCAATATAAAGGCATTCCATATAGGGTTTTACACTACTATAAATACATGATACTCCCTCAACTGGAAGGACAGCTGGAATCACTCATATGCACACCATACTGCGCTATTTAAACTCTACTGAATAAAACCCACAGTGGACGTAGGCTATTTTACAGCTAAATCACTTTAAAAATATATTCTCTTGTGTGTGTGGTTTGAGTTACTTACTATATTATTATTTGTGATTATAATTTCGAAGTTAGTCCATCTCTAGACATTAACATATTGGTATCGTCTGTGGGAACGTGTGTCTATCATCATTCTCTACCATTTGCATTTGTTTCATTTCTTCATCTTTAAGGAAATGAACAACCCAGAAAATAGTGCTAGAAATGAAGGCAATGTCGTCATTCCATCTGCTCTTACTAGAGCAACAGACTTACAAGGAATCCTGCTCAACCTTGGTAGAGGTCAAGAAGCTGTTAAGCAATTGGCCCACGACATGCAAGTAAAGTCCTCCAGTTCTTGAAGAGATATGCCACATCCACGATCCAGAAAACGAAAGAAGTCGTTATTCTCGCTCTTCTCGTGATAGGTCATATCGTCGTAGTGCAACTTCTTCAGTCCGATCAACGGATTACTATGACGGTGGATCTTTTAGATCTGTAAAAAAAAAGATAACCCGTTAACACGACACAACCCAACACGAAATTATAAGTTAATGGATTTACTTTTATTGGGTTTGGGTCATTAACGGATTAACACGGTAGACCCGTTAACACTGACGGTTCGGCTTTAAAAATTTACTTGTACCCGTTAATACTCGTTAACACTAACGGGTACTATAGGGTCACCCAATCCATACCCAACAATAATAACCATTAAAACGAGTACAATAAGTATAGCTGACATCTCTAACAATGGAACTATTTAAGGTCAACATCAAATGCAAAAGCTGTATAACAGCTATAGCCGAATCCAATATCTCTAAAATGAAATATAATAAATGGTTAAAAGATATAACCGAAATAGGTATAGCCTTCATAAGTTGGTCAACAATAAGAACAGATATTAAGGCCCTCTAAACAGATAAGATAATAAGCTTCTAAGGCTACTGCCTATGTCGCTGAAACTAACAAATGAAATAAGTGACTATAGCAGGTACTGTTCAGCCTAATGGGTTCATGGGACTGCTAGTCTATAAATTGAACTCAAGCAGATTTTTAGTCCTATCTCTCGGTCAAAATAAAAAAATCTAAAGGTTTAAAAAAAAATAAACCCAAGAGAAATAAGGTACATCAGGTAATGCTAAAAGGACAATCCAATATCTAGGGTACAAGGCTATGGCCGAAATTAGTTTAGATGAGCAGGTTACCTCATTCAAATCTTCCTAAGGTCATAAGGTGTACTAACAAACATGTATGGCCGAAAGTTGGAAGCTCCTATCAGGTCCAATCAGACACTAGCCAAAAGACGAAATATTAATGAATTGAATAAGTCTTTTGGTCCAAGCTTAAAGCATTTTATATATATCTCCTCATGAAAGTTAACATAAGCTTTGGTTACCACCGGAAATAACATGTATAAAGAATACAAATAATGATACTTTAATAAACACCAATATTGTTTAACAAAAATCAAATTTCATTCTAAATAATTCCGAAAATTATTTTAAACCAACTTATAATCAAAATTTAATTTCACTTCTAGAAAAATATTTAGACAATCAATCACATAATCTCGATTAATATATGCATGTGTGCCTAATGTATCAAGTGCATAAGTGAAGCCACACGTGAATACCTTTACTCGGATATGTCGTTGAGTAGAGTCGAGGCATGCTGAGTCGCGAAAATAAAACTTAACATGAACAGGTATAACTCAGTCATAATAGATATGTAATCAAGGCAATATGACATATTACAAATATTATATAATATAATAAATATATGTATATCATGGTATAAGATTATATTATAAATATTATACGATAAGAAATATTTATAGAATAACTTAATAAAGATATGTTTGGAATCATCAAAATCAATATATTAAATTAAAATAAAATGTACATTAATTATAATTAAACTAATTAAATATTAATTAAATGGATTAATTACATGTTCGTTTAACAGATAGTGGCTACTCCAGGCAAATGACATGTGACGTCTCGTTTTTTACCTCCTTAGAGGATCGTAAGGAAGGTAAAGTCATGTTTGGAGATGGGAGAAAGTCTAGCATAATAGGACGAGGTACAATAGAGATACCTGGGTTTCCTAAGCTAAAGAATGTTTTGTACGTCAAGCGTTTAAAAGCGAACCTTCTCAGTATTAGCCAACTGTGTGACGCTGACTTTGCAATAAAGTTTGTCCGAGACGCTTGTAACGTTTATGTTCAAGCAGATAAACTGTTATTGCAAGGGGTGAGAACTGAATATAATTGCTATGGGATTGTGCCCAAGTCTTGATTTGTATGCAACAGTGCCACGATCACTCCTATGGATACGTGGCATCAACGTCCAGGTCACATTAACTTCGGAGATTTAGAGCGCTTAGCTAAAAAGGACCTAGTATGTGGCTTGCCATCACTTGAAAAGCCAACTTCCACAGTTTATGGACCCTACCAGCTGGGAAAACAAGTTTTTAGTCGACATAGGAAGTTGAATTCCATTACCACTTCACGAGTGCTTGAGTTGATTCACATGAATCTTATGGGTCCTGTTTATACTGGGAGTTTGGGTAGTAAGAGGTATATCCTCGTGATGGTAGATGATTTCTCTCGTTATTCCATCGTAGGTTTTCTAAGAAATAAATCCGATGTTGTTGAGTTTCTGACGACCAAGTGTCGTGTCCTGCAAAATCAATATGGTGTCACTATTAATAGAATGCGTAGTGACAATGACATTGAATTCAAGGAAGCAAAGGTGGATCTTTACTGTAATAGCCTCGGGATCAAACAGGAATTTTCAGTCGTGAAGACTCTTTATCAAAATGGGATTGTTGAGAGAAAGAACCGGACGATTCAAGAAATGTCTAAATCCAAGCTTTTGGGTCATAAAGTTTCAAGAAAATTTTGGACAGAGGCGGTGTCTACCGCGTGCCACACGGTGAATAGAGTTTACCCTCATCCACACACACTTCAGACGCTTTATGAATTGTGGACTGGAAAGAAACCCAACCTTTCATATTTCCGTGTCTTTGGGAGCAAATGCTACATCCTCAAGGATAAAGAGCAATTAGGAAAGTTCGACTCCTGGAGCGACGAGGGAATTTTGTTAGGTTATCATCGACTACTAGAGCATACCGGGTTTTTAACCTGAATAGTTACAAGGGTATGAAATCAATAAACGTCACAGTGTAAGATGACGAACCGTCGACATTTGTTTATCCTAGCCTTTTGTATGAGGATGACACACTTCCATGTGATGATCCTATAGTCCCTCACACACCCAGGGTGGACCCTACTCCTGTTTTAGGGTACACACCTGCTTGGATTCGCAAGGGTCATGATCCTACGACTATTATAGGAGATCCCACCTTAGAGGTCAAGATTCGTGCTCAGTTAGATAACGTTGTTAGCTTTGTCTGCTACACGTCCAAAGTCGAGTCCAAGAATTATAAAGAAGCACTCAAAGATGAACATTGGGTATCCATTATGCAGGAAAAGTTTCTTCAGTTTAGAAAGAATGATGTCAGGTAACTTGTCCCCCTACCTAGTGAGATGAACGTGATTGGTACCAAGTGGATATTCAAGAATAAGATGGATGAGGATGGTACCATTATAAAAAATAAAGCTAGGTTGGTTGCTCAGTGCTACATACAAATTGAGAGTGTAGACTTTGAGGAGACATTTGCTCCTATTGCAAGGCTTGAGTCTGTCCGTTTACTACTCGCTATTGAAGGGAGTTTGACAAATAAATCGTATTTACATAAGACATTTTCAATAAGTCCTATCATAACAACTTTTTTTTTTCAAATGGGTCATATTTATACATGTAGTGAATATTCACTATATGTTTACAAATATGATCTATGGGAGCAAATATATTTTCTTACGGGACCTAGTGGATAAAAACAAAGATGTTAGGATTTATTGAAGTACATAATAATAAACGAGATTAATTGATAAAAAATAAAAAAAATAGAGCTTTGCTATGGCGACATGAGACACGTGTTCTCGTGTCATTGGTGCATTTTGAGTGGGGTTACCTTTAGTTGGTATGTCCCACTCGAAATATACCAATGATACAATGTCACATGCGCACGTTGCCAAATTAAGTCTCAGACCCATGTCTCCCAAATATTTTTTAAAAAAAGGAGAAGGTACTCTTAGGTCTCTCATAAATAAATTTTAAGCACTAAAAGAATTTTGATAAATTTTAAAGAGTTAGATCCACTAATTATCTTCTTGTAGAAGTTCACGCTAGTAACATGAAAAATGAACCTAATAATAAATTATTTTTAAATATTTAAAAATTATTATCTAATTGTAAATTGACGATGCGATCCCCAATAGCCGAAATGGCACCCTTACTTAAATGGGTCGTTGAATCCGTATCCGACCCGAACGCCTGTATCTGGAGTTAGGGCTTACGGATGGTTGGTGCGTTTAGGTGAAAAGAAAGAGGATTGGTGTCCGAAGTGAAGAGAAAAGAAAAACGAGGGGCCGTAATGGCGTTGTTATCTCTCTCACTCTGTTTACCCTCAACCCCAACCCCAACCCCATCCACATCTTATTGTAGGCGACCACTTTCCCTTATCTATCCTTGTCTCGTTTCCAGTAGATCTTTCGCTACTCACTCTCATCGGAAGAGGCCACGTCTAGTCTGTATGGCACCCGAAGAGGAGAAGATGACTCGCCGTTCCCCTCTCGATTTTCCCATCGTAAGCCTCTCTTTTCTTTCTTCAGCCATTAATTTTACTCATTATAGTAAAGTATTTATCCCAATTACACCAGAAAATGTCACAATTTCAATGTTAGTGGCTTCCCCTATGAGTCCATGAGCTGTGGAATGTTTTGTTGTTTAGAATTTCTGCTAATGGCTGTAATATTGTTGTTTGGATTTTAATACAAAAGTTCTTAGTGTCTGTTTACAGTTTTCTTTCTGCCGTTAATTTCAACCCTATTTGCCCAAATTCCTTATAATTATATTATATGAACTTTTGCCGAAATAATATGTACAAAACCAGGTCCGTCTACACCATCCACGTTAAACAGTTAATTTTTCTTTTTAAGTAATATGATTTTTTACTCATACGGAGGCAGTGAATGAGGGTAGCGTTCTTATGTTGAAGAAATAAATGCATTCCCTGATAAGACTATGCGGAGGTTTATGTAAGTGAGGTTATTTTTCATGGCAGGAACCTATGAAGCACCGACACTCTCGGAGGCGACGAATCTTGTTTGAAACGCTGGGACACGCGAGTATCATAGTGTCATCTTTTTTTTTTTTAGTTGGACACGCTCCCGACATGCTAGTCCCTGTTTTTTTTTTTGCTATTTCCTCTTCCCCTTCATTATTTCCTGTTTTTCTTTTCTGTTTCTTTGCTTTTTTTCTTTGTTATTTCTCCCTCTTTATTTTACGCAACTACAAAAAAAAAAGTGTGTTTGAATGTTAAATGCAACTAATGTGATGGTGATTGTGTTTTATTTATGATTTTTAATGTTAAAGTGTGTTTGAATATTGTTTTGTATGGTCAATTTTCTTAATTTTATTATGTTAAATGCTCTAATAATGTATTTTATGGAAAAAAAGTTGTTTTATTTCTTTTATATACATTTAAATGTATATTATATGTTATACGTATCCTAACGTGTCGTATCCTAGTTTTTAGAAAAATCGCATGTCGTGTCGAAACACGTATTGCGTGTTGAGTCCATGCTTCACAGGCAGGAACAAATCAATATCATTCATTTCATAAACATATGGTTTAGTTGAGTTTTGTTCAGTTCAATTTAGATGTAAGTAATGAATACAATAAATGACTAGAGATCTCTTCTGATGCAATGAATTGCATCTTTCAAGTGGGTTGGAAGATATAATAGCTGGAATGGTTTTGAACAGTGGAAGGGTGGTCGTTAGAGAAACCTGCTTTTGAGATTTTGTACTAAAATGATTTCCAAGGTATTGTTTGAATTTTTATTAGTTGAAAGCTGATTTTGGGGGAAAAAATTATATGGGGAAGAAGCAGATGTTTGAATTTGATTCTTCAGTTCAATAAGAGTAAGTTAATGACATGGGTGATGTTTTGAAGAAAGCAAGAGGAAGGAGTGTGGGTTTAAAAAAAAGCCAAAGAAAATTATAATTAGAAGAGAGCAAGCCCTAAAGCCATGCGTCAGCGGAAACAGATGACGCTACTGTAAAAATCACATGCAATGGCTGCATTCAAAATTTGAAAGTCATGATCAGAAGGTGACATTGCTTGGGAACATAAGAAGGGGTTTAGCACTTTTACAATCTTAAATCATTCAATTTTTCTACGTGGCAGGGTAGACTGTGAATTCAAGCTTATTAAATAATTGGTGTCGGCTAGAGTTTCTTTGGCCCGTGGCAAGAAGCCTTGCATAATTCACTCCGAACCCACTTTTTAGCTTACTCCTCCCTTTCATCTCATATATATTTTCACCAAATCTTGAGTTCGTGGAGGCGATATCAGTGATGAAGATTGCAACAATTAAAATTCCTATGAAGTGTGATCTCGGAGTAGATCGAAGGGAGGTTTTGGGTGTTTCAAAGCATCGTAATGTAAGCACTTAACCCAAAAATGTATTTTCACGACTCTTGTTCCTTTGTAAATGAGGGAAAAATGCATTGAGCTTCATTATATAAGGAGTGTCACATTTGAGGTTGGAGATGGTATATTTCCAACACATATTCTTTATCAGTTGGGGCTGGGCTCAAAGTCCACAATACTAAGGAAGGAAATTGCTAAAAAGTTACGATGCAATATGATCCCATTTTAGGGCTACAGTGGACATGATGAATACGGGGAAAGTAGGGGTAAGACCTATGTGTTTTCCCGACTTGATTCTATGCTAAGAAGGAACGGTTTGGTGATGGTTTAAGGATGTTTTGTCCAGGTGGAGATTTCTCCATTTGATGAAAGAGCTTTGGTCCAATTTTAACATTTATTATGAGGACAATATTTGATGTCCTAGTGTTTGGACAGAGATAGCGGAGAGGGTGGCAAAGAACAAAATGCTGGTGTGAAGAAAGAAAGGGAGCTGTAGAAACTGATTGCTTTGCTAATTATGAACTTAATAGTGGGTAAAATAAGGGTGGAAGACAATAGGGTATCTATATCCTATTGATCAATGCTTTTAAAAAAATTATTGGAATGAGGGATTGAATGATCCAGATTAAAGAATTGTGATGATGATGGAGAAACCTCATTCGATTTTAGGTGATAAAATTGAAGGAGGTAATAACAGGGTTATAAAAGTCTTGGGAGAGGAAGATGGGTTGAGAATATTTAGGGGATCTTGGAATAGTAAGGAGGATTCTTGTGATGATTTTTTATTTTATTTTATTATTATTTTTTTTCTAGTTGGATGGGCTATTGGGAGAGTAATTTGTGTCTCCTCCTGAAATGGCCTTCAGATGATTTCATTGGGTGTTTTTCGAGAGTTGTGCCCGGGGTTCAGGTGGTGACGCGAGATCTTTGTTGGAGGAATCAGTTCTAGTAAAGAAAGAATGAATGAGAGATTGAAGAGGCATATGGTGCAAGTTAATGTTTCTGAGATTTCTCGGGGGATATACTTACTACTAACAACTTCATTTAATTTCATAATTTTGTTGATTTTCTTCTAGTTATTGATGTGGTCTTTGTCTTGGAATCAGGACAATCCTGCATTTCCTAGAATCATACATATTACTATTGGAAGTAAAAGTTGTCAAGCATTTCTCGACTCAAACTGACTTAAAACGAACCGTTAATGGCAATACAAAAAGATACGAACGCGAGAGATTAAACACTCAATTAAAATAAGGGTAGAATAATTTGCATTAATGACATGAGGATATTTATAGAGGAATAGGGAAAAATGGGCACTCGTAACTCTAAATAAGGAAGTGGGCTTTTTTTCATGTGATGTTACATAACCTAGGGCACACCCCTTTTATAATATATTCCTAAGGTGCCCCTTCTAGAAGCCTCCACCTACTAGCCCTATAATGCAACTAAGAAATATAAAAAATATGCAATAACTAATAAAAGATAAATGCTACGAAATTAAAAATGCAACAAAATACTAAAATAAAACCTAAATCTCATCCGTCTCCCCCACTTAAAAACCAAGCTCGCCCTCGAGTATTGAAAATTTAGGGAGTGGGTAAATTTTGAAATAGGCGGGTCCGAAAAAAACGACCCTTAATTTTTTTTTTTGGGCTTGACACAAATGGTTAACATTTACTTCTCTTTATATCCAGACCCATCAACTACAAGACCCATTTAAAACACCTCCAATTAAAGAATCAGCCCAGCTTCTCAACTGGAACCCTTGCAGAAGACCAGACCAAATCAGCCACCTCCCTCGTTGTCGGAGATCTCGCCGGTGACCTTCCTTCAGTGAGATTCTTCCTCTTCTTCTTTCTCTGTTCGTCTCTTTTTCTGCCTTGATCGTTTTCTTCTCTCCCTCTTCCTTTATTTTCTCTCTTATTCTCACGTTCGACCCACCAAAATGGGTCACCCCGAGGTCAAAAGTCAGTCTTAAGCTGGGAAGCCCTAGACTAGATTGTTCATGGCCATCTCCGGCCAGATTCAATGTCGTCAAGGGTTGCCGGAGCACAAGGGGGGCTACCGGATCTGAAATGGTGGCGGGGCTGGCAGATTCCATGCATTTTTCTCTTGTTTTTGGTTCTGCTTCCTTCTCCCGCCTCAATAGAGTGTTAGGGATGGATTTCAGCCCCTCTCGTTTCTTCTTTTTCTCTCGTTGGGTGAGGTTAGGGTTTTGATTTGGTGGGGCAACAGAGGGTGGTGAAAGGGGGAATGAGGGTGTTGGTGGGATGGTGGCGGAAGCGTGGGTTAATGGTTGTGTTCTTTGACTAAAGAGGTAATCCACCTTTTTCATTAGGTCGTTTATGGCTTCCTCTAATCATGCGTTTCTTCTCTCAGCATTTGTGGGTTTCCTTGGTGCCATTAAGAGATTGATTTTTACGTTTTTTTTACAACAGCAACAACAAATGGGTAGAGCGTCAGATACCAATTGACGTAAAATGAACCGTCAATGACAATAGAGAAATACACGCACGTGAGAGAGTAACCATTTAGTTAAAAGAAGCATATAATGATTTGCATTAATGACACAAGGGGATAGTTATAGGGGAATAGAGAAGGATCTAGAAGGGGGCACTTATAACCTTAAATAAAGAAGGGGGCTTAGGCCCATGTGATGTCACATGACTTAGGCACACTCCTTTTACAATATATTCTTAAGGTGCCCCTTCTAGAAGCCTCCACCTACTAGCCCTATAATATAATAAGAAAATACCAAAAATATGCAACAACTAATAAAAGAAAAAATACTCCGAAATAAAAAATGCAACGAAATACTAATATAAAACCCAAGGTTCTAAAAAACGCGGGGGGTGATCGAGGCGTGAAGGCCAAGCCTTAAGCCTTAGAAGCCTAGGCGGGCCTTGGCGTAAAAAGGCGTGAAAAGACGTTTAGGTCTTTTTAATATATTTTAATATTTTTTAACCATAACAAGGCTATTAAAATACTAAAATTGTACATATCATAAAAATATGTCTGAATATTTGCAAATAAAAATACTATTTGATTATTTTGGATGAGATAATGGTCCGGTTTGCAAAAAAATCTTTAAAAGGCGATATCGTTTCACTAACACATTGTTGTTTTTAGGGAAAAAGTACGCCTTAAGGGTTTTACCAAGCATAAGGCGTCAAAATCTTAAGGCGAGGCGTTTCTCCCAAGCCTCAAGCCTAGGTGGGTTTTTTAGAATAGTGATAAAACCTAAATCTCATCACAAAACTATTATCTTTTGACCTGCCTCATAAATGTTGGGTTACAAGGCGCTTTAAGAAGGAGATTTGTAAAAAGGATTCCCAATTGTTTAGTTACGATGGAGTAATTGTTTCTTCACTTCATTATGCATAAAATTTTGTATGTATAAATGTTACAGGAGAAACTTTGCACTTATTTAGGGCCCAAGGATTAATAGAATCTCAAATCTGGCAACTACTAGATTTGGAATCCTGGCAACTACTGCAATAAACTAACGGATAAATTAAGGAAGATAAAATAAATGATGAATAAAAAAATTCTTCTCCCCTCCGCCCCCATGTGTACATTATTCTCCCCTTCACTAAAATGAATTCTCCCTTTGTAGTAACTAATTTTCACTTTGATCTAAGAACCTCAATATAGGTGAAAGCACAAAATAGCCACTAGGACCCAAAATCGTAATCTTAGACGACAAGCGTTGAACTATAGACCAAAAACATGCTTTCCAAAGCATTCCAAAAATGATCAACCCAAACATGAAAAATTATTTTAGATGCAACAGGCGGAAGTGATTGCCACACAAGGAATATGGTTCATTCCCAAAGTTTCTTGGAAAGTGGAATTCTTTGGTGCGTGGTACGGGTATGATCATAATCGTCAAATCGTGAATCGAACCATGAATAAAAAACCTATGAATCGTGAATCGAGTCGTAAAATACTGAAAACACGTTAGAATATGTAATACATATTATGACCTAAAACCAATTTTAGGACATGATTTTATTGAAATATAACTGACAAATTGAACTTCCATTATAGTATTAAGATAATTATTTGTCTTTCCATTTCCGGAGATCATAAATAAAATATAAAATATAATAAATAATAGTTTGTTTACTTAAACACATCCATAATTACCTCGTTTTGAGTTACACCTTCGTCAGTAGACCGTCGTTAAAAGGTCATGTGCAAAAAAATCTAAAATATAAAAAAAATAAAGAAAAATCTGAAAAAAATAGAAAAGGAATAAAATTCAAAACACAAGAAAAGAAAAGAAAAGAAAACCCCCACCCACTCACCCACCTGTTTCTACCCGCCACTCCTGAGCAACGATCACCCCGTTATCCCTCCCACTCCACCTTCCTTCCCTCACCCACCCAAACACCGCTCATTGCTCCGCACCCCACCCCCACCCCCACCCCCACCACCTACCCCTAGATCACTATCACTATTGGCCCTGCGTCCCTAACTACCACCACTGTTGCCACCTCCTTCACCTTCTCATTTTTTACATCTTATGACACTCCACCAGCTGAAATCGAACCCAAATTTAGCCCATATATTAGAAACCGAACCGATGTGCAACGAAATCATAGCAGACCTTTCAACAAACGAACTCACAAAGTGATTTTAGGGTTTTGATTTCAAAATGATTTGGATTTTAAACCTTGCTCAATGTTGATTCCATTTCATATTTGAAATCCATTAGGGTGGTGCCATGATATATTTTATTTTAGCAACTGTGATTTTTTTGCCTCGTTACAGGTTTGTATTGGGTTAAGAATGAGAAACTGAGCACAAGAAGTGTTAGAGAAAGATAGAGAGAGATGGTTTGGGTGGTGGGAAAGGGGAGGTAACTCGCCGCTAGTGGGGTTACTGTGAATTAAAAAGTAGCCAAGGGAGGGGTTAGTAGTGGGGTGGACGCTAGCGGAGGAGGGGGTTGGGGGTGTTTTACTTTTCTTTTTTCTTTTGTATTATTTGTCCATTTCTTTTCTTTTTTGGTTTTGTTTTGATTTTTTATTGTTTTTTCTAACATTTTTATTTATTTATTTTCACATATAATGTGCAAGGCACATGACATATGAATGTGACAGGCCATTAACGAAAAAGGTATTAAACTCAAAATCAATTAGTAAAAGGTATCAAAATCAAAATGATAACATAAACTACACGCCAAATGTCCCCCCCAAAAAATAAACAAATTCTAGAGAGAGAATCTAAAAATGTCTTGTATTAAAAAATGAAGGTCCTTTACAAATGATGATATACATGGATGTTTAAAGTTGTGTAAGGAAGGTTCTAGAGCTATTTTAAAGTTGTGTAATTAACCAACTCGATGTGCTCCCATTTGTTATAGATGCTTATAGAACTAACAAGTACATCAATAAAGTGCAAAATATCTAACGAGTACAAAGTAACAAAAAGTATTAAAAATACAATAAAATATTAAAATCACCCTAATTTCCATCATTCTCCTTGGCGTAAAAAAGCTTGTCTCGAGTGTGAAGGGTAAATGACAACGCTGCTAGGCCTCCTTCCATGAATTCTTCTACTTGAAACTGGAGACGACCTTGTATGCGACTCGCGTACCTACTTGAAAGGAACCCCCCCAAAATAGGCAATAAATTCAAGGGGTTAGGTTGAATTGGGTGTGGGTTGGTTTGGGACCTAGGGTTTTGATTTGGGGTTGAGGAAGTTCGCCGAGGTCTCGGTATTGATGGCGTCGCGGGGATCTTCGAGAGCTCGGTATTTCCAAGGAAGTTTGGATTTTTCGGTGACATTCGGATTGCCGAGGTGTGCGGAATTTCGATTGGGTTCCTAGGGAAACTTGTCGCTGAGGGGTTCCAGACTTCGGCCGAGGCTGAGAGGTTCAAGGGGGCTGTCAAGGAGTTCTTTTTCGGGTCTTCGGGAGGGTGGCTCCGTTGGTTCAATTGTGGCGGTAGATGGTGGTGAAGAGGCGGAAGAGGGTTTTAAATTTTTAGCTGAGTTCTTGGGACATTAGGGTTTGTTATTATGCTATTTCATCAATTTTTCCCCCTTAATTATTGAATCTCTTTTTGATGTTGCTTTGATTTCTTTGGGGCCATTGGAAGGGTAGCGTACGAGTTTGTTGATAATCTACACACCGATACAACAATACACCAATGTTGGAGTGCTCTGATACCAATTTGAAGTAAACTACACGTCAAAAGTCCAAAATAAAACAAATACAGATTCTAGAGATAGAATCTAAAAGTGTCTTATATTAAAAAATGAAGATCCTTTACAAATGATGACATACATGGGTATTTATAGTTTTGTAGAGAAGGTTCTAGAGCTGTTTGACAAATATCTACAAGTGGGCCCACTTGCACAAGTGGGTGTAACTAACTAACCAACTAGATGTGCTCCTACTTGTTAGATGCTTCTAGAACGTTCTAGAACTAACAAGTACATCACTGAAGTACAAAAATATTTAACAAGTACAAAATAAATAGAAGTACTAAAAATACGAGAAAGTATTAAAATAGCCATAATTTCCATCATTTAAGTCAAAAAACCTAAATAATATAGCAACACTACAATAAATAAATACTAAGAAAAGAGATCGCAACATTAGTATGTATAAGAAAAAAAAAGAAACTGCTCCTCTCTCTCCCTCTCTCAACTACGAACAAAGAAAAGGGAAGAAAAGTGAAACGAGCACGTGTTTTTTAAAGTCGGGTGGAAAAAGCCCAATATTCTTTCATAAACATGAATTGAGCCCGAATCGTGAATGAGTGCGATTCACGATTGTGGTTTTTTTAACCCCTCCAATTCCATTCTCGATTCGTACGTGTGGGGACCAAACCATAATTACATGCAACTCAGGCCTGCCGACCAAGCCCAATAACGCTTGACGCACGCCCAACCCAATATATAAATAAAAAGAAGATAAATACCAACATTTATCACTTGGATAATTACGAAACAGTTAACATTTGAATAAGCTTACAATGGTTACCCAAAATCTCGGACGTGATATTCAAGGAATCATCACACGAGCCAATACCAATTCAAGGGAGTTCTTTGAACAATTGAACCACTATAGTTTAGAATAGCTATAAATACAACCCACACTTCAGGGCCAAGAAAGATGTAATTTTCGTACTTTGAGAGAAGCTAATAAAAATATAGTGACCTCTTAGTGGACGTAGGCAATTTGTCGAACCACGTATATTTATGTGTTGTGTGTGACATTTGCATGCTTTTCCTTTAATTGCTTTCTAGATTCCACTAATTGCAAAGGGAGCTTAGGTGGATGAGCTTCCTCATGTCCTCTGGGTGTATCGCACTACGCCAAGAAGGCCAGTCGGGGAAATGCCTTTCGCCCTCATGTATGGAATGGAAGCTGACTCACGACCATGAGAACTAAGGTTGCGATCAAGGATTGAATGATGATTCGCGCTGAACTTAACCTTGCTGATGAACGAAGAGAGGAAGCCATAATCAAGCTGGCCTCGTACTAGCAGCAGTTGGCGAAGCAATACAACAAATGGGTCAATCTGATTAAGTTCAAAGTAGGGGACTACGTCCTGAGAAAGGTCCTCGGCAGTGCCATAAGGCCGTCAGACGACAAGCTAGGACCTAACTCGGAGGGACCATTCAAAGTGATCAGATATGTTCTATATGGAGCCTATCACTTAGAAACAATTGAGGGCAGAAAGATACAAAGAGCATAAAATGCAGTTAATCTCTTAGTTATGAATAAATGCCTTTCTTCCATTCGCTCAATCTCTTAGTTATTAAACTAATGTATATTGTTTCCAAAAGTAAAATGCTCAATATTGTCATTAAGCTTTGAAAGTGCCGTTCAGACTTGTCTTATTAAAATGGCCATCTGACTTATTACAATTAATAATTAATGTCCTCATGTCTTTGTTACGACCAACACATGAGGACTTGCCCAGGCAAGGTGAAGCCCTACGGGGGATTCCTAGGCAGTAAATCAACTTTGTTTGGTCGGATAAAATTCTGAACGGGTGGACTTCCCATAGACCAGGTGTATTTTTGTCATTGTCTCTTTTAGGCCCAATGGAGTGTGATACGATCGAAAAGGTAAGATTGATATATACAATATATGCTTGGCATAAATGAATAGAGAAGTGTATAAAGATTGGTATTAATTTAACTTTTCGGCAAATTCCCGATTACAAACGATACCAATTACAAAATTATTACACATAGTATAAAATTTGTCACAACAGTTTATGGTCGGCTGGCTAAAAACTTCTCGATCGGCTTTCTCCAACTATCGTTAGGATCAGGCCGGTATTCGTCGTCGTTATCATGACCTTCCAAGTAGCTCTCAGCAAGTTGAAGGGGAATGGCGTCCCAGGGGACCCACGTCTCATCTCAGCCATAGGGAGGTCGTCGGTATGCTGGACGTTCAACATGGCACATATATCAGAGCTGAGAGTCCTTAGTTTTTTTGACAGCTTTGAGCGCATTCAACCAATCGTACTTGTAGGCCACGTCTTGAGCTTCTTGTAGCCTCATAGGGGCATCTTGCCATCCCTCATCATAGCTTGCTGACCAGACAACTCGGGGCCCCATTCTGAAGAGATATTTAAGCTTCTTCACGTCACAGTTGAGTTCCATAATCATGACGTTGTTCCTTTGGACTTTCCCATCAGCCTTAACAAGTCTCTTTTTTAGATCAACATTCCCTGATTGGATTAGGGCGTCGACCTCCCCACGCCCTTGGTTTCTGTAAGTTGGGCAAGTTATTTATCTCCTTTTACATGGAGGAGCCCACATCTTCAAGTCCTTTAGGTCGTCCTTCAGTTTGGCGACCAAGGTGGACTGGTGCTTGTTAGCCTCAATCCTTTTCTTAAAGGCTTTGCAAGCAATTAAAAACGCTCGACGAGCGTCGCTTGCATCCTGCCCAAGCACATTATCTAAGTTGCTGGAAAAGGAGAGAATCTCCTCGGCAACATGCTACAACGGAATAACAGACAAGGAAAGCTATAATTCAGCAAAGACATTCAGAACAATGCGAACAATCTATTTGAGGGAATAACTTCTTCATTAATTCATAAACAGAATGGGCTAAGCCCTTACAGTCCAAAAAAAAAGAGGGGTAGTACAAAGTACAAACAAAAATCCCAGAAACTAAGGGCCTTATTTCTTCCTCTGCCCCTCAGCCTCACTTTCCTTCCCCTTTGTTGCCACCTCCTTGGCAGGATTATTGGTGTAGGGCCCCTCATTAACCTTTGGAGGAGAACCGGGGTGATGCTCGCAAAACAGTTCTGACTCAACAAGGACTCCAACTTTCACTGGGGCTTGATCCTAACCCTTCTTGAAGCTAGCCTTTCGAGCGTAGGCTATCTGGATATTGGCGTTAGCATAGATTTCATCCCAGCCTTGTCCAAAGTTGGCATCCTTGGCCGTAAGGAACTCGACAGCCTCAGTGACCAATCGAGAATTTTCTGCCGTCAGTCGAGTGTTCTCAACCTTCAACATGCTGTTCTCAGTCTTCAGTGAGGCCATGGCCTCAATGGTGGCCTTCTTCTCTCGTTCATAGACCTCCTGGACCTTGGCCATGGTCTCCTTAGATTTTCTAACGGCCTCGCTCAGTTCATCATTAATCTTGCATTGGTTTGCACGATCGTCCAAGAAGCTGGTAAACTCTGCCACAAACTGCAAAACAGACCAAGGGGCAAGTATTGGGTACGTTCACAAATAACAATTTTGTCGATCAAAAGCATAAATAGAGCAAAACAAAATACTCACCAGTGGCAGATCTTGGGAAGCGCGAACAGAAAGCTGGTCAGGTCCCAGCATCCTCAGCCGCTTGCGATCAGCAACGAGCACTGGCCTCCTCAGTAGGCCATGGACCAAGGAGGGATTTTGGGCCACAGACGTGGCCCGAGAGGATTTGGAGAGAGGGGAAGGGATGTCACTTTCTCTTGGAAGAAGGAGGGGCCATAAGGGCCTTCCCCTTCCCTTTCTCCTTTTCCTCTTCCTTTTTCTTCTCTTTTTCCTCCTCTTCCTTTTTGTTCTCCTTGATGATCATGACCTTCGGTCATCAACTTTGGAGGATTCAATTTTAGTCTTTTTCTGGGACTTAGCCTTAGGGGAGAGGGGGACATCATCATCATCACTCAGTAAGAGAACCCTTTTCTTAGGAGGAGCCATGGAATCATCTTCGTCTGGAAGAATGGAGTTGACGTAAAGGGACTCGAAGGAGGATGAGACTTCTTCGTCAGAGATGGGAAGATCAGGAATATCGTCTACCGGACGAGCAGTGAAGCTGCTGATAGTATTGGTGTACTCCAAAAGAAAAGAGGTTGATCGTGGGTATTCGCCGTCAGGAAGGTACTCTTTCACCCTCCAAGCCTTCAACAATTCAACAATGTTGATGTCGTTGAGGGAAGGCTCCTTGTTCTTCTTGCGAGCCGCTCAAAGACACAACAAAAGGCATTATTAGAATTAAACAGAAGAGTGATAAACAAACACAAGTAAATAAGGATCAAGCATTAATTTATTTCACCCCCAGTCTGGCATAAAAACCTAGTGTATTCTTCGCCCTCAGGAAGCGGTGTATGTTGTTAATTTCTGGCAATAAATCCCAAATCCTAATATCCCTTGTTGGAATTAGGGAAGTTTACTACCAACACCTTGTTGGCCTTCCTTGCCTTCAAGTAAAGAAGGTCATATGTGGTATGAGACCAGGTGTAGCAATACCTGATCTTTGGAATACCAAGGTTGATCCCATATGGCTCGTTTATTCGATCTACCCCATTGACAATACGCCATGTATTGGGGGCGCATTGGGGTGGGACCACCCCTAAGAACTCAAGAAATTCTAAGAACAGAGGGGTTGGGGGAAAATCTCCAATGGACCACAACAAGGATGTGAATCCAATGTCCCCCCATCAATGGCTCTAATGTGTCTGGCATGAGGGCACAATCGATTGTTACCCAAGATGGAATATTATAAGTTTTTTCTAAAATCGTGTACGTTTTTGCCATGGAGTGTGTTTTGCCATCCTCAGGAAAACAAATTACGATAACAGAGATGGGAAAGAAGAAAGCTATAAAGAAGAAGAAGATGAAGACACTTACAAAACGAATGAATGCAAATGAGAGCTCTAAGTCTTTTCATAGCAGGAGAGAGGAAGCAGAGACGATGCTTGGGGTGATAAGTGTAGAAGCAACTTGAAGTTTGAATTCATTCGTGGTAATCACAAGGCATGGGAATTGAAGCAAGTTTTGGCGCTTCACTTTCTCCTCGGATGAGCGTACCCGTACAATCACAACTTATTTACAAGTTTAGCCACATGTTCAAATTCATTAGAAATGGATAAAATGAGTGAGCCTTTGACAAGAATAAAATCCGCTGGCCCTACATTTTTCACTAGGAATTTGAGGGGCAATTGTGGGGACCAAACCATAATTGGACCCAACTTAGGTCTGTCGACCAAGCCCAACAACGCTTGACGCACGCCCAGCCAGTATATAAATAAAAAGAAGATAAATACCAATATTTATCACGTGGATAATTACAGGACAATTAGCATTTGAATAATCTCACATTGGTTACCCAAAATCTTGGACGAGATATTCAAGGAATCATCATGCGAGCCAATAGCAATCCAAGGGAGTTCCTTGAACAATTGAACCACTATAGTTTCGAACAACTATAAATGCAACTCACACCCTAAGGCCAGGGGATGTAATTTTCGTACTTTGAGAGAAGCTAATAAAAATACAGTGACCTTTCCATGGACACAGGCAATTTGCTGAACTACGTATATTTGTGTGTGGTGTGACATTTGCATGCTTTTCCTTTAATTGCTGTCTAGCTTCCATTAATTGTGAAAATTTGCACTCAAGTACTGATTAGTATGTTGTGAATCAAATTTACGATTCAACGTGAATCGTACGATTTTGACAACTATGGGGATGATGAGTATGTGGTACGTTACGCATGCGTGGTACTATTTGGTTCGCGGTTCGCTTGAAACTGATCGTTTTAGATCACTATATCCAAACATACACAATCAATTTTATTTATTTATATAGATTAAGTTGTTCTATTCGTCACTTAGCATTGGAGTACCTAGTTTTTTGTATATATGCCGGTATGGAAAAATCATGAGAACTTTGTAACATATATGAGGATTTCTTGCTTTTCTTTATTATTTTCTTCTGCACTTAAAAGCAAAAATGGGGCCTAAGATTTGAAGATGTGGGGCTCAAAAGTATACTAAAAAAGTACGCGATAACTATAACGCGGTAGGGTGGTTGGGGGGGTGTGGTGCGGGAGAAAGTATGCGGTATTGGTTCATCCCTCAACAACGCGTTCTCATATCATTAATACGTCAAGTCTAATTATAAAAGGGGGGGATAGGGGTGCCAAAACATCTAGAAAAGGTAGGTAACTAAATGATAATCATGCAAATAATAAAAGAGTTTTACATAATCCTATCCCTTTAATTAACCAACAAGAGAATTACCCCCCCCCCCCCCCCCCCCCCCCAAATTTATTTCGACAAGCACATTAGGGGGCCCCAATGTGGATTTTGCATCAGTTACCCAAATAATTAAATGGCAAACGACCAACCCAACACGGGGAACCCTTTGCAATGTTGGAACATCAACAGGACGGAACCGGGCGAGGTTAAGGGCCGATAACGCTAGGGAGGAAATGACCCCCTTGATGCAGGAACATACGGTCAAAGCCTTCAGTGCTGTGGGATGTGTGCCAGGCAAGTCACATGGTTGGTATTTTAAACCCGTCATTACTTTACAAATAACATGACCCACATGTTTGAGCTCTTGTTTGCCCAATGCATGTAGATCGTTAAACAAATGCACACAAATACACCATGTTTACTAGGTTCAAGTAATTCCTGTATAAATATTCTACTTATGTAATTTCTGTATTTTTTTTTAACCTTTAGAACTATGTCCACACCCCCACCCAAAAAAAAAAAAGAAGAAAATTGTAGAAACCCTTGTTCTGCTGTTCTTGCGTATCAGTGTAGAAGTCTGAAAGTGTTGACACGTCTCTCTCTCTCTCTCTCTCTCTCTCACACACACACACACACACACACACACACACGCACGAGATATCAGAATCTGATAACAGGTTAGAGTTTATAAGTTATTTTTACTTCTTATAATACACAATAGGAGATGGCATATTACAATCTCTCTTTTCCATTGTACCTTTCTTTTCCTTGGAGAGGATGGGGAGAAGAGAGGGTTAGTTCTAATTTTTAAGCTAAAGAGATCATTGCTGCCAGACTAATCAGCTACTCGAAATCATGGTTCACGTACATGCCATATATTTACTTATTGCAGGAATGGGAAAGGCCGAAGCCAGGGAGGAGACCAGACATCTTCCCCCAATTCAGCCCAATGAAAACACCGTTACCACCACCATTGCCATGTGATCCTCCTGAAGAAGACGAGGAAGAGGAAGAGAAAAAAGAAGAAGAGGAGGAAGATCCTGAACAGGAGAACCCAGATAACAACCAGTAGTAGTAGTAGTTATTTTACTATGAGAATCAGAGCAAGTTTCTTGGACCTTATTTGCTGCCATTTCACTGTGTCAAGTTTAGCACTCGTACAGCTGAGCGTGATTTTGTAGTAGTGAAATCGGCTTTGTGCAATAGTTAGCAGTTTGCAGCATTTATTATTGTTTGGTTGGCTAATCTAAAATAAGAAAAATGTCTTTGCTGTATCAGACTTCATAATAGGTGTTGTTAGTAATGCTTTTTGAATGACTTGCAAATTAAGAACATGGCATATGGGGTTGAATGGTATTAAATTCATACGAAGTATCATATGGTATAAAGGCCTGATACTAGGGATTATTATGTGTATTAGTTTTGTAAGAAGGTAGTTTTTGCTAGTGGGTGTGTATTCAAAGCCCTTCGAAGAGAGAGATCCTGAAGAATCATGAGAAAAGAGAGTTAAAATGGAGTGTGAGGATGAGAATAGCATCCACACATAACATAATAATATATTTATGTTGTTCGGCAATGGCTAGAT
The DNA here is from genome assembly GCA_949130495.1 of Sambucus nigra. Taxonomy (NCBI): domain Eukaryota; kingdom Viridiplantae; phylum Streptophyta; class Magnoliopsida; order Dipsacales; family Adoxaceae; genus Sambucus; species Sambucus nigra. Next base: position 556,802,450 of record OX422212.1, on the reverse strand, counting down.
TCACTGTGGTGCTTCGTTGTTCTTTTGCAGTAAAAAAAGATTGTTACAAGAGTTGGTAAACTCTTCTCCATTTCGATTTTGCAAGCTTGCTAGAGCGAGATTGTACTGCCTATTCTCCAATGTTTGTAGATACTTGTTTGATATTAATAGCTTTGATCCATCGCTTCTTCTATGCCTCTCTCTCATGGTCATTTGTTGAGCGGAGGAACCTCCTCTTCATGAAAGTATTGAGAGTAGTGGACATAAGTCCTCAACACGGGGTGCCATGGTTTTACCATATTAGAGTGATCAACCCCCATCTAATCCTTTGTAGTGTTCTCTAAAATTCACTTCAGACAAGATCCTTGACTGTACACCTATATAAGAGTCCCCAGGTATGTAGCATTAAAATGTGTGCCATACATAAAAGTTTTGTTGTATACGGGTGGCAATTTGTATCTGAGTCGGGTTTTGGACCGATGCGACGTAACAAGGTTTTTCTGGACACGATGTAAATTTGTGTTTTTTATATTTGTGACGAACACGACCTGTATAAAACACAATACGATGAACACATTCTTAAATTTTACACGCAATTTAGCACAAATATGGTAACCCGAATAAAAACACGAATGATGCGATCAGATATTAACATGACTCATTTAGACACAGCATGACATGACACGTATCGTGCCAATTTCAAGATAATTCTCGTATCATTTTGTGTCGCATTCTCATACTTTTCCTTTTATTTAAATGTTCAATTATGTATACATTATAATATATCTTTAAAAAATTCCAATCATTCCTCCATTATTATGAAAGTTATGACATCCTTTCCTGTCTCATCCGTATATTAATTAGTGCCAATTTTGCCTCTATGACCGGGCACTCATAATTCCATATATGCACACATGACATATAACCACTTATGAATATTAATTAGTGATACGATCTAATAATTCTCTTTAGAGTCTATTTATATACGATGTTAAATTCATTACCTCTTCATTTAAATAATGATAAGTTCAAACCATAAAGTGAGACTTATTAATGTGCATACAATCACAATTTATTATTGTACATATATTCAGTGGTGGACCCATTTATGGTTGAGGTGGGTTGGTCACCTCTCCCGAGTTTTCGAGATTTTAAGAAATTAATATTAATATTTGATATTTTCTAACGGACTAAGTCCGTGACTAAATCGTGGCAGTAAAAAATGTGACAATCTGTTCTACAAAGTATGCAAATTTTGTCGAGACTTACATTATAACAATGTATGCATATTGCAAGCACACGTTTTAGTCAATTGAATATCCTGAAATCACTTAATTTTTTGTCCAGCTTCATCTAAATCTGTAAAGTTAGATTCCATATTAGATCTAGCAATACAAGTCTGTTTTGAGGATTTTCAAGATATCGTAACACTACCAAGCCACTTAGGGATTTAGAATCATTCAAATCAAATATCCAACTAGCATCACTATATCCTTCAAGTGCAAACGAATATCTTGTGTAGTGCAATTCATTATTAATGGTAAATATCTTAAATATCTAAGAACCCTTATTATGGCTTTTCAATGATCTTTCCCTAGATTACTTGTATACCTACTCAACTTGCTAACTAAGTAAGAAATATCTGGATGAGTGCAACTCATCAAATACATTAAACTGCTTATAATTAACAAACCATTCTTGGTATATTTATATAAATGAAGATTTTGACCAATATGCATTTTAACTATGTTATCACTACATTTATCAAACTTATTAAGTATCTTCTCAATATAATGAGATTGAGACATGACAAGTCCATTTGATGTTTGGAAATTTCAATTCCTAATATAACATCCTTAATACCCATATCTTTCATATCAAATTTATTGGACAAAATTCTCTTAGTAGATTAAATGTTATCTTTATTACTTCCAATAATAAGCATATCATATACATAGAGACAAACAATGACATAACCGCTCTCAGTGTTTTAAAATGTAAACATATTTATCACACTCATTTATATTAAATCCATTTGACATCATCCCGTTGTCAAATTTCTCATGATGCTTTTTAAGTGTTTGTTTAATAAAAAAAATGGATTTAACAAGTCTACACATTTTCTTTTATTGTCCCGGAACTTCGAAGACTTCTGGTTGTTCCATGTATATCTCTTCATTTAACATGTTATTTAAGAAGGGGATTTTTACATCCATTTGATGTATCTCCAAATATTATAACGATGCAATAGCTATTAACATTCAAATATATGTTATTCTTGTTATAAGAGAGTACATATCAATATAAGCCAATCCATCTTTTTTCTTATAGCCTTTAGCCACAAGTCTTGCTTTGTACTTTTCAATTGATTCATTCCCTTTTAATTTCCTTTTGAATATCCACTTGCATCCAAGAGTTTATTACCTGGTAGGAGGTCCACAAATTTTCAAGTATGATCTTGTATGACGGATCAATTTCACTATTAACAGCCTCTTTCAAGAAAGGAGCTTCTGGAGTTGACATCACTTCTTCGAAGCTACTTGGCTTACTTTCTAACATATAAGTTAGAAAATATAGACCAAATGACTTCAAAGTCTTTGTCCTCTTATTGTATCTAGGTTTGACGTCACCATCTTTCTCAATAGATTCATCATCTACATTCTCTTGATGACTACTAGATACAATGTCATAAGCTCTTTTAGAAGAACTCGAATAAATCATTTTATTATGAAGGAGTATGTCTTCGAAGAAATGTGAATTTTTAAATTCAATGATAGCGTTTACATAAATATCAGGATTAAGAAATATATGCACTATTATTAATTTCATAACCAATGAAGGTACAATCAATAGTTTTTGGACCCATTTTAATCTTTTTAGGATTAGGAATCACCACGTTTGCAAGACACCCCCACACATTGAGGTATTTGTAAGAAGGTTTTTGGCCTTTTCATAATTCATATCGTGTTTTATTAATTTTTTTTTCTTATGAGGGATTTTATTCAAAAGATAATTTGCAAAAAGCAAAAATCCCCCCCATAAGTTGTGACACCCCGCCTAATAAAATACCTGATGATCAGTCCTTTATTAAATTATAACCAAGGTCAACGGTTGGTTCATTTTTAGCATCACTGTCGCAAAAATAACTTTTCCGATTAAACACCCTAAATAATTAAGCTAAGTGACAAAACCATTTTTTTTTACTTCAATTTCCAAATTTACTTTAAAACCAATATTTAAAACCTTACATAATCCATAGTTTAAGAATCACACAACAACTATACTGGAACATATAATCCAAACAATTAAGCATCCAACTAGTTAATTCCAACTTTAAAACTTTAAGGAAAAACATCGTGACAGTAATAATCCCAAAGTATAAATACTGGAAATAACGAATCACAATCTCTGATAAAAACAAATGAATAATGGAAAAGGGCGACACATGCCCAACTGGATAAAATAGAGCCAGAAGTAGAATCAATAATGAGGTCGTCTAAGCAAAAAGGCCTGCAAATCCCACCTAAGTTGCAGCGCGTTACTTCCAAAGGATCCTATGCAAGACGCTCCCTGTGGCTGGGCACCTGTAATATATACATATATATACAAGAGAGAAGAGAAAATAGGGAACGGGTCAGAGCCCGATTGTAAAACAGTTTAAAATTAATTTAGCAAGTATTTAAAATGCTTACCGGCTAATGCAACAATCATATTAGTGCGACACTCTTGAAAAATTCTCACCTCTCTTCTAATGTGCACACCTATCGCACTAATACTCCCAATAGATTAGCTTATTTTAAGTTACTCACGAGATTCCGTGCCGACATTCTCAAATGTTAAGGAAGTTAATTTTATTAAAAAGCAAGGTTCTCACATAAGCCTCATTTGATTATTAAGTTTCTCAGTATCGCCTTAAACCTTTCAAACACTTATACCCAAGTTGAATTAATTATTCATTACTTGCCTACCTTTAATCACAGTAGGTAGTTCCCAAATTTTCAGTTTAAAGATATATATATATATATTAACTACTCATATAATATATATATACTAACGGCACCCCACATAAAATTTATGGTGCTGGCATACTCTGCTATCCAGTTCCCGTATCACTCGTACTGAGGGAAATAATAGTTCGGAATCACTCTTAAACTGTATTAACACAAAACACATACAAATTGAGGTGAAGCATAGTTCCAAGTCATTAAGAGGTCAGCACATACCCTCACGTTGTGACACCCCGACTAATTAAATACCGGGTAGCTACTCCTTTATAAAATTAATTCAAAATGCCAAGTTGGCTCAGTTAATAGCATCACTGTCGAAAACATTTTTATTATTACTAACCACCTAGTATTTAAAAAGCAAGTTGCCAAATTTTAATTTAAGTCTGATTAACATGCAAGAAGTAAAATGAAGAAATAGATAACACCATTCACCATACTGAAGTAAAATGAATAATCATCACATAGCGTAAATAAAGTCTGGAGGAAACCCCTCACTACAATCCCATAACTGAAATAAATAAACTGAAACAATACATGCTAAAGTCTGAAAACTGAAATGTAAAAGATGTCTCTAAAGAAATGGGCAACATGCCCTACAACTGATAGATGGTAACTCTGGAATCCAAAAGATAGAAGCGTCTACATGCAAATCCCTGTAGCTTCCACAAGCAGCTACAGCTCGTCACCTGAATGAGTAACCTATGCTTGGTGTCCTTGTGGCTGGGCACCTAAAATGGTTTTACAAAGAAAAAGAGATTTGAAAAGCAAACGGGTCAGAGCCCGAATGTGGAGTTATATTTTAAAAAACCTGCAAGTGCTTTAAAAACATTTAAAACATTAAATGCAAAGTACATGTTAGGACGTGCACTCACATTATATTCTCACCCCTCGTCTAACTGTGCACTCCTAACGTAAGTACCCATCTATATCTACCCATACCACTAGCTAAGTGACAACGTATCTAGCTAGACTGCCAAAGGTTCTACCCATAATACTCGGTTCCATTAACATAATAACGCTCGTAATTAAAAAGGGTTTAATGTAAACTCAGTTACTAAATATGCCATATATATAAGTATCAATTAACTCATTATATAACTCGAAACAATACCGTAATAGGTTCACAATATTAACAGGAGGATTTCCATTAATTAAATGTATATTATTCACATCATAAATATACGATACAAGCACCCCGCAATCTAAGCTATGGTGCACACATACTCTGCTATCCATCCCGGTACATCACGTACATAAGGATCACACATTCCGAATCTCTCAGGAATAGTTCAGATAACACAAATCACAAATAGTGGAGGCGAACACAGTCACCATCACGTGGGTCACGCACATACCTACGCTCCCACGGTCAGCGGACTTATTAATATCACAATAAGTCTTTCTATGACCTATGTTCATCAAGGTACCAGTCTATATCCCCCCCGTAGGCACACAAGGATTAGAGGGTCCTAAGCGAACGCAAACCTCCCGTGATAGCAAGTATGGTAGGTATGTCATACACACAATCCATATACCAATACTAAGTAAACACACATCTTAGTAATACCATATTTTAATCGTAGTACATATTGCACTCTCGTACTAACTATAATTATCACAATTCGTACTATTCCGGTTTAAAATCATACGCGCCATAATTCATCCTCACATCGTAGTAGACACTCACGTCTCAACCCAAACGGTTCATTGAATATAACTCTAGTATATAATTTACTCCTCTCAATAACCCAAAAGTCCCAAATCTAACCTCACATCAATAAAGGAAGGTCATCTATATCCTCGAACAAGTTTACGGGACTCCAAAAATCAAAACATCCAAAAAGGACAAAACTGTCAACTCGTTAGAAGTCTCGTTCGAACGAGTGTTCGAACGAGTTTGGACTGTCAGCTCGTTAGAAGTCTCGTTCGAACGAGGCTGTTCGAACGAGATCCCAGTTCGTTCGAACGAACTGTTCCTTCTAACGATATCTCGTTCGAACGAGATATCGAACGCGATCCCTTCTCGTTAGTAACGACTGGTCAGCTTCGTTAGAAGCTCGTTCGAACGAGTTCGTTCGAACGACCTGGGGGCTGCTTCTAACGAGCTACCAGTTTCGGCCCAGATTTTTCCCATCTCGTTTTTTCACCATATTTATCACTTTAATCCTTCTCCAAAGTTCGTTCTAACAATGATTTAAGTCCTCTAATCATACTAAAACATGCTTAGGTCATAAACTAACGTCTTTTAAGGCAATAAGGCATCTTAAACATCATTAAATCCCAAGATTTTATACTTTTCCCCAATATCATCAAGAACATGAACCCTAGATATATATCAACATCAAATTCCAGAATTTAATTCGTTTTTCTTTCACCCAATCATGTATTAACATCAGATTAAATGTCTCCAAACTATTCTACATGCAATTCTCTTCATAATTTCTCAAGTTCTATGATCTAACTACATGGGTTTTCATATTTATCAAGAACAAACCATAAATCCGAATTTTCTAACATGGAAATAACATTTGCTGAAATTAAACATAATTAAACCACTTGCCTTGGTTTGATTTCTGACTTTGGTGTAGGTTTGGTGAGAATTCTGCAGAGTTTCTTCTCTCTCTAAGTTCCTTCTCCAATGGTGGCTCAAGGTGGCTAGGGTTTGATTTGGGGAAGATTGTAAACCTAATATTAGCCTCCGTAGCTTAAAGGGTTAATATGGGTTGGTTATGGGCTTAGTGGGTCAATATCCACATCAGATTTAATTAACCAATTTTCGTCACTTTTAATTCCTCAAAATGTAAAATTACCAAAATACCCTTTAAGTTACCGGTATGGCCTAAAAATACCCCGGGACCCAAACTATACCCCCGGCTAGTGTTTTCTGACTATCTCGACCCTTCCGGACGCGTTGGCGCACTCAAAACGACCATACGGATTATAGATTTTAAATTCACTTTTATTATCAAAATATTATACCGTGACGCGGCGGTCCCACGCGTCTCAACAAAATTTCTAAAATGTCGTATATAAATCTCACGACAAATTTTCATAGTACCAAATTCATATATAATCATATATGCACATAATCAAATACTAACTCATAATCAAATACTAACTCGTATCACATTAGTATTTTTATCCCGGATTAATTTCCAATTAATACGCATTTAATTAATTAATCCCCAAAAATAAATATAGTCAAAAGTACGGGGTATTACATACTTCCCCCCTAATAACTGAATTTCGTCCCGAAATTCGAAACTAGAAAGTACCTGCTAAAAACAGCTCTGGATAACGCTCGCGCATCTCATCCTCGCGCTCCCATGTGGACTCCTCGACATTGTGATGTCGCCACTGAACACGCACTAACGGGACTATCTTTGACCGCAGTTTCCTCTCGCTTCGGTCCAAAATAGCAATTGGCCCCTCCTCGTAGGAGCTATCCGGCTGGAGATCGATGTCCTCCACAGCGATGTGAGAATGAGCCAAATCATCTCTAAGGTATTTCCTCAGCGAGGAAATATGGAACACGTCGTGAATCCGATGCAAGTGCTCCGGTAGTCCAAGTCTATACGCAACGGGTCCGATCCGCTCAATAATAGGAAACGGCCCCACATACCTCGGTGCCAACTTCCCCTTCTTCCCGAATCGCATAATCCCCTTCATCGGAGAAACCCTGAGCAAAACCTGGTCCCCCACTTGGAACTCCCTGAAAAACCTCTTCGCATCAGCATAACTCTTCTGCCTGTCTTGAGCTACCCGAATGCGACTCCGAATCAACTCAATCCTTGTCGAAGTATCCTGAATCACTTTCGGCCCAAGCAGTTTGTTGTCCCCCACCTCCAACCAACATGCTGGGGAACGACAAGGCCTACCGTACAACGCCTCGAACGGAGCCATGCCAATCGTGAACTGATAGGAGTTATTGTAAGCAAACTCCACCAGTGGAAGGTACTGCTCCCATCCACCCCCGAAGTCAATAATGCACATGCGTAGCATGTCCTCCAACATCTGATTGGTGCGCTCTGTCTGCCCATCAGTCTGCGGATGATAAGCCGTACTCAACCGCAATTCCGTGCCCATGGCCTCCTGGAAACTCTCCCAAAACCTCGAAACAAATATCTTGTCTCTGTCAGACACGATATTTAGGGGCACACCGTGAAGTCTCACAATCTCTGAAATGAAGAGCTGGGCATACTGTCCCGTAGTGTAGTCAGTCCTTACGGGTAAGAAGTGAGCGACCTTGGACAACCTGTCCACAATTACCCAAACGGAGTCGTGACCCCTCTGCGACGTAGGCAACCCCGTGATAAAGTCCATGGATATGCTCTCCCACATCCACACCGGGACCTCCAACGGCTGTAGCAATCCTGCTAGTCTCTGATGATCCACTTTTACGAGCTGAGAAGTGGCGCATTTTGAGACAAACTCAGCGATATCTCTCTTCATACCGCTCCACCAATACTGCCGTCTCATGTCTTGGTACATTTTGTCCCCTCCGGGATGTACCGCGAACCGTGAGCCGTGCGACTCTGCCATCACTTCGTGCCGCAATTCTTCCCCTTTCGGAACTACCAATCTCCCATTGAAGCGCAATCCCCCGTCTGAGCTAACGGTATAGGACTCGGCTCCCTCTGCAAGTAATCGAACTATCTGCTCCTGACAGAACGAGTCATTAGCTTGTGCCCGTACTACCTTCGTGACGATCTGCGGTGTAACGGTCATCACAGACATGAAAGATCGGGCCACTGCATCCTGGTGTCCCAATTCCTTCCACTTAGCTTTCCACACCTCTGCCACCTCATCTGCTGGCCTGCGTCTCAACGCGTCTGCTACCACGTTAGCCTTACCCGGGTGGTACTGGATGTCGAACTGGTAGTCCTTCACAAATTCAAGCCACCTACGCTGCCGCATATTCAATTCCTTCTGCGTGAACAGATACTGTAGTGACTTGTGGTCCGTGAACAGCTGAAACTTCTCCCCCAAAAGATAGTGCCTCCAAATCCGTAAGGCAAATACCACTGCTGCCAACTCCAAATCATGCGTGGGGTAATTCTTCTCATGAGGCTTAAGCTTACGGGAAGCATAAGCTATGGCCTGTCTCTCCTGCTGCAATACACCTCCAAGCCCTTGCAAAGACGCGCCGGTGTAAACCAAATACTCAACTCCCGGTCTCGGCAATGCTAACACAGGTGCTGAGGTCAACTTGTCCTTCAATTCATCGAATGCCAACTGACAGGCATCACTCCAAATGAACGACACACCTTTACGAGTAAGATGTGTCAAAGGACCTGCTATCTCCGAGAAACCCCGAATAAACCTCCTGTAGTATCCTGCTAGACCCAAGAAACTACGAATCTCCGTTGGTGTCGTGGGCTGTCCCCACTCCCTCACCGCTGACACCTTCCCCGGATCAACCGATATTCCCCTGTCGGAAATAATGTGACCCAAGAACTGGACTTCCTTCAACCAAAACCCGCACTTCTCGTATTTTGCATATAACTCGTTCTGACGAAGTGTCTGCAAAACCTGCCTCAAATGCTCGGCGTGCTCCTCCTCTGTCTGAGAGTAAACCAGAATATCATCAATGAAGACAATGACAAACTGGTCTAGGAAATCCCCGAACACTCTGTTCATCAAGTCCATAAACACTGCTGGAGCGTTGGTCAAGCCGAAGGGCATAACCCGAAACTCGTAAGAACCATATCTCGACAAGAACGCGGTCTTCGAGACATCCTCCTCCCTGATACGCAACTGATGGTATCCCGACCTCAAGTCAATCTTCGAGAAGAAAGAAGCTCCCCTCAACTGGTCGAATAAGTCATCGATTCGAGGCAACGGATACTTATTCTGTATCGTGACCTTATTCAACTCTCGGTAGTCCACACACAATCTCAGTGAACCGTCCCTCTTCTTCACAAATAAAACTGGAGCGCCCCAAGGTGAGGTACTCCTGCGAATAAAGCCTTGTCCCAACAGCTGCTCTATCTGATCCCGTAGCTCTCTCATCTCAGCTGGAGCCATACGGTACGGTGCGCGTGCTATAGGTCTCGTGCCCGGTAGCAAATCTATAACGAAGTCTATCTCTCGACTGGGTGGTAAGCCTGGTATCTCCTGAAACACATCTGAATACTCCCTGACAACCGGGATAGAATCTAAAGGAATAACAACCTCCTTAGAGGTATCCTCCTCTATGTAATACAGATGAGCGGTCGATCCTCCCTCTGGGCGAGGCATCGCCACTATAAACATCTCTTGCCCCGGAATGGCAAAAACAATGCTCCCGCTGAAGCAATCAATCATGGCCCTATATGCTACGAGCCAATCCATACCGATGATCACATCGTGAACATGCATGTCTAACACTAACATGTCTGCAGGCAATACCAAACCACCAATCTCTACCCCCACTCCCCGGCATATAAAGAAAATGAGCGACCCACTCCCTAATGGTGAGTCGACACACGTCGCTGTGCTCTCTGCCGTAGCTAACAATCCTAAAGCTTTCGCGAAGTGTGTAGCTATGAAATAATGTGTAGCACCCGTATCAAATAACACCCGACCCATAGTGCCATGGATAGGAAACGTACCCTCGATCGCGGGCGGTGCCTGTGGAACTGCAGCCTGGTGAATGTTGTAGACACGTCCATACTGTAGCTGCCCCTGCTGAGCTGGGACTGCTGGAATGGGTGGCAATGCTGCCATCTGTGGCGGTGCGGGAAGAGCGGCGGGAAACATAGGTCTCTGTGGCTCCTGGCGAGCACCCTGCTGCTGCTGCTGTTGCTGTGGGGCCCTGCCCCTATCAGGACAATCCTGTTTCTTATGGCCAGTCTTGCCACAAGTGAAACACTTCCCTGGGAAATTCCCTCCCCTCTGCCCCTGCTGTCCCCAGCCCTGGTGGCCGTTACCATTCCTCCCTTGGCCCTGCTGGCCCTGATGAAACTGCTGCCCATTCTGTCCCTGTTGACCCTGATGGCAGTTTGGACCCTGATGGCCCTGGCGGAAACCTCCCTGTCCCTGCCTGTAGTTCCCTGACCGGAACCTCTTATTATCCCCCTGCTGGGTACCCTGCTCATTCTGTCTCTGCCCCTGACCGGTTTGTGCCCCGCTGGCACCATGTCCTCCAGTCCTGCCCTGATGGCTAGACTCCCCCGACCGCTTGCTCTCGGCCATATGAAAACGGTGGTCCTGGCAGTGAAATAATGCAGCGTTAACCACATCAGAATACGTGGCCAACGATAGGTTCCCTAGTAGATGCTGACGGATCCTCCAATTCAACCCGTCGGTGAACTTCTCTATCTTCTTCTTCTCTGTTGGAATCTCGTCTGGAACGATATTCAACAGGTTAGTGAACTCGGCCTCATATTCGGCCACTGTTTTGCCCTCCTGCTTTAAACTCATCAGCTTCCTCCTCATCTCTGTATGAACTGCGGACGGAAATTACTTGCGGTCAAACCGCACCCAGAACTCCTGAATCGTGAGGGTATCCCTCTCCTCCGCGGTGGTAATAGACTCCCACCACTGTAATGCAGATCCCACTAGCTTGAAAGTAGCTAGCACCTGTTTCTGAATATCAGTGCACTCATGCATCCTCAAATGCCTCTGTATGTCCTTCCTCCATTGGCTCGAGACTACCACGTCTGAGCTACCTGCAAACTCTGGCGGATGCGCTTTCTGAAAAGCGTCACGTACACTCTCCCAAGCAGACGGGAATGCATTAACCTGTACTGGCGCGGCAATCGGCGCCTGAGGTGGTGCCTGCTGAATCACGGCAATCGCGGCATTTACCGCTTGGGCTACTATAGCAGCAACCTCAGCGGCGTTCATCATACCCTGAACTGGAGCGGGCTGGGGTTCGGGCATTGCATTCCTGGGAACTCGTCGTGCACGTCGTGGAGGCATCTGAAATAAGGACAAAGTTTATAAGTCCGCAGTTTATAAACTTAAAATAGCTGAAGAACGAAGCATACACAAAAAGAGTACAACAGTCCTAAAATATAGGGCTCTATATCAAAGAAACGTAGCGGAAACATAATAGCCGTACAGATCCTAAAGGACACTAGAACCTGATGCTCTGATACCACCTGTGACACCCCGACTAATTAAATACCGAGTAGCTACTCCTTTATAAAATTAATTCAAAATGCCAAGTTGGCTCAGTTAATAGCATCACTGTCGAAAACATTTTTATTATTACTAACCACCTAGTATTTAAAAAGCAAGTTGCCAAATTTTAATTTAAGTCTGATTAACATGCAAGAAGTAAAATGAAGAAATAGATAACACCATTCACCATACTGAAGTAAAATGAATAATCATCACATAGCGTAAATAAAGTCTGGAGGAAACCCCTCACTACAATCCCATAACTGAAATAAATAAACTGAAACAATACATGCTAAAGTCTGAAAACTGAAATGTAAAAGATGTCTCTAAAGAAATGGGCAACATGCCCTACAACTGATAGATGGTAACTCTGGAATCCAAAAGATAGAAGCGTCTACATGCAAATCCCTGTAGCTTCCACAAGCAGCTACAGCTCGTCACCTGAATGAGTAACCTATGCTTGGTGTCCTTGTGGCTGGGCACCTAAAATGGTTTTACAAAGAAAAAGAGATTTGAAAAGCAAACAGGTCAGAGCCCGAATGTGGAGTTATATTTTAAAAAACCTGCAAGTGCTTTAAAAACATTTAAAACATTAAATGCAAAGTACATGTTAGGACGTGCACTCACATTATATTCTCACCCCTCGTCTAACTGTGCACTCCTAACGTAAGTACCCATCTATATCTACCCATACCACTAGCTAAGTGACAACGTATCTAGCTAGACTGCCAAAGGTTCTACCCATAATACTTGGTTCCATTAACATAATAACGCTCGTAATTAAAAAGGGTTTAATGTAAACTCAGTTACTAAATATGCCATATATATAAGTATCAATTAACTCATTATATAACTCGAAACAATACCGTAATAGGTTCACAATATTAACAGGAGGATTTCCATTAATTAAATGTATATTATTCACATCATAAATATACGATACAAGCACCCCGCAATCTAAGCTATGGTGCACACATACTCTGCTATCCATCCCGGTACATCACGTACATAAGGATCACACATTCCGAATCTCTCAGGAATAGTTCAGATAACACAAATCACAAATAGTGGAGGCGAACACAGTCACCATCACGTGGGTCACGCACATACCTACGCTCCCACGGTCAGCAGACTTATTAATATCACAATAAGTCTTTCTATGACCTATGTTCATCAAGGTACCAGTCTATATCCCCCCCGTAGGCACACAAGGATTAGAGGGTCCTAAGCGAACGCAAACCTCCCGTGATAGCAAGTATGGTAGGTATGTCATACACACAATCCATATACCAATACTAAGTAAACACACATCTTAGTAATACCATATTTTAATCGTAGTACATATTGCACTCTCGTACTAACTATAATTATCACAATTCGTACTATTCCGGTTTAAAATCATACGCGCCATAATTCATCCTCACATCGTAGTAGACACTCACGTCTCAACCCAAACGGTTCATTGAATATAACTCTAGTATATAATTTACTCCTCTCAATAACCCAAAAGTCCCAAATCTAACCTCACATCAATAAAGGAAGGTCATCTATATCCTCGAACAAGTTTACGGGACTCCAAAAATCAAAACAGTCCAAAAAGGACAAAACTGTCAACTCGTTAGAAGTCTCGTTCGAACGAGTGTTCGAACGAGTTTGGACTGTCAGCTCGTTAGAAGTCTCGTTCGAACGAGGCTGTTCGAACGAGATCCCAGTTCGTTCGAACGAACTGTTCCTTCTAACGATATCTCGTTCGAACGAGATATCGAACGAGATCCCTTCTCGTTAGTAACGACTGGTCAGCTTCGTTAGAAGCTCGTTCGAACGAGTTCGTTCGAACGACCTGGGGGCTGCTTCTAACGAGCTACCAGTTTCGGCCCAGATTTTTCCCATCCCGTTTTTTCACCATATTTATCACTTTAATCCTTCTCCACAGTTCGTTCTAACAATGATTTAAGTCCTCTAATCGTACTAAAACATGCTTAGGTCATAAACTAACGTCTTTTAAGGCAATAAGGCATCCTAAACATCATTAAATCCCAAGATTTTATACTTTTCCCCAATATCATCAAGAACATGAACCCTAGATATATATCAACATCAAATTCCAGAATTTAATTCGTTTTTCTTTCACCCAATCATGTATTAACATCAGATTAAATGTCTCCAAACTATTCTACATGCAATTCTCTTCATAATTTCTCAAGTTCTATGATCTAACTACATGGGTTTTCATATTTATCAAGAACAAACCATAAATCCGAATTTTCTAACATGGAAAGAACATTTGCTGAAATTAAACATAATTAAACCACTTGCCTTGGTTTGATTTCTGACTTTGGTGTAGGTTTGGTGAGAATTCTGCAGAGTTTCTTCTCTCTCTAAGTTCCTTCTCCAATGGTGGCTCAAGGTGGCTAGGGTTTGATTTGGGGAAGATTGTAAACCTAATATTAGCCTCCGTAGCTTAAAGGGTTAATATGGGTTGGTTATGGGCTTAGTGGGTCAATATCCACATCAGATTTAATTAACCAATTTTCGTCACTTTTAATTCCTCAAAATGTAAAATTACCAAAATACCCTTTAAGTTACCGGTATGGCCTAAAAATACCCCGGGACCCAAACTATACCCCCGGCTAGTGTTTTCTGACTATCTCGACCCTTCCGGACGCGTTGGCGCACTCAAAACGACCATACATATTATAGATTTTAAATTCACTTTTATTATCAAAATATTATACCGTGACGCGGCGGTCCCACGCGTCTCAACAAAATTTCTAAAATGTCGTATATAAATCTCACGACAAATTTTCATAGTACCAAATTCATATATAATCATATATGCACATAATCAAATACTAACTCATAATCAAATACTAACTCGTATCACATTAGTATTTTTATCCCGGATTAATTTCCAATTAATACGCATTTAATTAATTAATCCCAAAAAATAAATATAGTCAAAAGTACGGGGTATTACACACGTCTCTTAGGACCGTCTGACTATCGATCCGATAGCCTGTACCAAGGATTCCTATGTTCTAGGATACGAGTTAATATCCCCCATAAAGGTCCCATCGAGATAAGACTGTCCCAGCGCGGTAACCTCAGGGATAACAAGTAGCGCGGGCATGATTTTCACACGTTTATAGTATATGCATAAACACAGTCATATATGTATACTACCATTCCCATATTAACTTTAGGTACACTCTCACGACCCATACTTATGATATTTATTCTTATTGCACATTACTAGATTATCACGTATAGCAGTTTGTCTCTTATTCTAATTTATGGGATTATTCCAACTTACTACGTAACACTCGTGAATTCCTATCTCCCCAAGTGTAATTTCAGTAGGTACTCATTCATTTTACAACGTAACTTCCTTACGAGTTTCAGCCTTTAAACACATGTTCCCATTGTCCCTTATGTGTAAAACACCTCCGTGAAATGTAAATCTCGTCTTACATTAAAGGTTCCATAATTTTATAAAGTCCTGCTGGTCTTCTTTACATCCCAAAATGTTTTAATAGAAATGTCCGAAGATTACTACTCACTTAAATTGAAATTAATCATTTAAAAAGGAAAATGTAAGTCTGCCAGGAGGGGTCGATCGATCTATGGCAGGGGTTCGATCGATCGATGCATCGATCGATCGATACTCTTTGGTCGATCGATTGATCAAGCAGGTATGACAAATCTGCAGAATTTCCAGTTACGGATTTCTTCTTCCAAAATCATCCAAACCAATATATTTGACTACCAAACTCCTAACAATTTATACGACAAGTGTTATATCCTCAAATAAGTGATATTCTACGTCAGGCATGTCGATTTTCATCATGAATAACGAATTAAATGGGACATAATCCATAAAAATATTAAGAACCCTAATATTTTCTTTGTTTAGTTTCTTTCCATTCTTTTACCAGATTTCATACTCTTAATTTACTTTAATTTCGTGGTTCAATCTCTACATGTGAATTTGATTTCCAGAATACATCTATTTCCTATATATCATGCGAATTCAATTCTTCAAAATAGTTTTTTCTTTCACAAGAACTAGTCTTAATCAATCCTAGGCTAATATTATTGAAGCATTAACTGAAATAGAGCAAGATAAATACTTGCCTGGAAATTCTTGGTTCAGATTTGTGGAGAGATTGGTGTGGTTGTGATCCTCGTTGCGCGATCTAAAGTTTGGCGACGACGACGGTGCAAACGGTGGAGTTCTTGGCCTAGAACTCCTTGGAAAGCTTCTCCTCTTCCTCTCCAATGACCGTCTTTAGTTTATGGATGTTTTAACCCTAGAAGATGACTCCTACCTATACCCTTAGAATTTTCGTGGTTTTTCATTCCAAAAAATGTAAAATGTCCAAAACGCCATATCGGGATGTTAATTAGGCCTAAAAACACCCCGAGACCCAAACTAAACCCCCGGGTACATAATTTTGACTATCTCGACCCTTTCGGACACATTGACGCACTCAAAATGACCATACGGATGACTTATAATTTATTCACTTTTAATAGCTCGAATTTAATCCCGACACGACACAAGCGCGTCCCGATAAATTTTCAAAATTATCAAATTAGATTCTCGTGATAATTTTACTAATTATAATTACACCTCTTATTTTACTCATAAAGTAACTTACAACAAAATTCCAATAATTACTAACTCTCATCATGCTAGTAAGTATTTAAATGATTTTTCGGATTAATATTAATTTAATATCTCTAATTAAATTTAATAAATCCCCAAAATTAAAAGTCATAAAAATACGGGGTATTACATAAGTTATGAGGCAACCCCGAACTTATTAACATATCCTTCATCATCTCTTTTAGAGTTCGGTTTTTGTGTTCATCAATACTATTAAATTGAGGTGAGTAAGGAGTGATAGGTTGATAAATAATTCCACGTTTTGAACATAATTGTTCAAAGGGGAATTATATTCACCGCCTTTATCGCTTTGAGCCACTTTAATATTTTTGCTAAATTGATTCTCAACTTCTATTTTGTAATGTTTGAAGACATTCATAGCCTCATCGTTTCTTCAAAGCAAGTAAACGTAACAATATCTTGTGTAATCATGAATGAAAGTAATGAAATACTTTCTTCCTCTTATTATTTGAATAAGTTTCAAATCACATTTATTTCTACGAATTAACTCAAGAGGGTTAAAACTTCTTTCAACTGATTGAAAACGAGTTATAGTTAACTTTGATTTTACACACGTTTCACATTTATGATTTGAGTCAATATTAAATTTAGGTATTAAGTCTAAGTTAATGAATCTTTGAATAGTATCATAATTGAAATGATCTAATCTACCATGAGCTACATTACAAGGCTAAAAAAAATAAGTAGAAGATAGATTCTTATTATTATTAATAGGCATCACAATCATTGCATTGAGTTTAAAGAGCCCATCGCTTAAATATACTTTCCCCATATAAATCCCTTTTGTAGTGAGTACAAATTTATCAGATTCAAATACTATTTTAAAATCCTTCTTGCTAAGCAAGGATGTATTAACCAAGTTCTTTCAAATTTCTAGGGCATGAGGCACGTCATTGAGAGTGAGTTTCTTTCCTGAAGTCGTTATAAGTATAATTTTTTCTTTTTTTTTCAACCTTCGAAGTAGAAGAGTTTTCCATGGAACGTTTCTCCTCATGATCATAGTTTTGGTAAGAAGTAAACATGTCCTTTTCAGAATAAATGTGACGAGTGACCCTAGTGTTCACCCATCATCTTATAGTATTTCCCACCATATTGGCTTCAAAAATCACAATCGAAAGGCTCAAATTAGTTATCGCGTCTAAAAGGTTCTTAACTTCAGTGACATTATCTTGTGTGGGATTATATTTTTTATTACCTTGATTTTTGTGCCTATGGCAATCTTTTAGCATGAACTCTATGCTTGTCACATACAAAGCATTTGCCACCAAACTTTTTAAAGTTTTCAATTTTTGATTCTTTGAAAGGACCACCTGGTTCACACACTCTCTTCTTATTTCTATTATTTTTCCCTTCTTCAACAACATGTGCTTTGACTTCCATATGATTTCCAGTTTTCTTCTCGGATGCACGATTATCCTCTTCAATCCTAAACTCACAATCACATCTTCAAGACCCATTTATTTACGTTTACGTATTAAATAATTTTTGAAATCTTTCCAAAATGGCGATACTTTTTCAATCATTCCATCCACTTGGAATGATTCACTTAATTTGATTTTTTCCAGAAAATATTTCATGAAAAAATAATTGGAGCTCTTGCGCTTGATTCATGACAGTCTTTGAATCAACCATTTTAAAATTCAAGAATATGTCGACAACAAAATTCTTCATTCCGACATCTTCCATTTTATATTTTTTGTCGAAAGACTCCTATGCCTCTTTAGTCGTTTTAAGAGAACTATACACATTATACAATGTGTTTTCCAGATTATTGAGGATATAATTCTTGCATAGGAAATCATAATGTTTTCATCTATTGACAACAACAATTACTTGCTGTCCAGTCTCAGCTTCTTTCAGAGTCGATGCATCTTCATGAAGAAATCTAGACAAGTTCAAAGTTGTCAAATAAAACAACATTTAATGCTGCAAACGCTTGAAATTTTGAACTTTTCGGACTTTTCACCATGTCCAACATTTGTTGCTACAACCGCAACAGACAAAATAGAAGTAAAAGCCATTCTATTTTTGAACATAAATTATTATATATATATATATAGGATATGAATGAGCATATTATATAAATACAATCACAATATTTTTATTGATTATAGATATCAATAAACTTATTAATAAAATATTAAGTTTATACGTTAATAACATACATGCAATATGCTTAAAACGTTTTTCTGAATGAATAGAGTTGATAAACACTGTTTTTATTCAATATAACTTGTAGACAATACTAAGTTTACGTTTAAAATTGACATACAATAATATTAAATTGTTTTCCTGAATGAAAAAAATTATATTATATCACATGATTATAAACAGTCAATAATAAAAAAATAGGTGTTCCCAATTTAGAAAAAATAATTTTTGGAGCACACAGATTATTATAAACTGATTATATAATTAATTACTAACACAAAAGTCATTATGGAAATAATATAATAGAAAAATCCCGTCTTAAGATTGTTATCCAAAATAATTTTTAGTAATCACACACACACACACACACACACATATATATATATATATATATATATAAAAGGCCCTAAAACATGATTGGTTAATTACATGATTAAGTATAAGTTATGAGTTATAAGTTATAAATTGGTTATGTGTGTTAAAGATGTTAATTATCATGTTTAGGGGATGCATGCTCATGTGAGATATATGTGGTTTATATTAGATACTAATCAAGCTTATGAGCGGGAATACCATGTTTAGAGCATATGGTTAGTTATGTTGTTAAATGCATCATAAATTATGTTTTTAATGCAGGATTATGTTTATAAAAGTAAATTAGGACGTTGATACGAAATTGGCAATGTTTGGTCGCCAAATGTGAAAGTTTTGAGATTTTCGGTAAATTATGCATACTAACTTTCATGTTCGAAGCCCAAATTATGCATACTAGTTTATGATTTTGGGAAAACACAATTTATGAAAGTTGTAGATATATGAATTAATGTTATAACACAACAAACGGTGGGTTAAATGGAGGCTCGTATAAGAAGTTATACCGAAAGTACGAAACACGGGCAAATCTGTCCATCCCTTAAGTGACATTTGTCTTATTAGCACACCCTGTGCTATTTTTTGATTGGTTAAAGGGTGGGTGATGGTTTGGCCGACTTAAACTAGTTAAAACAACTTACTTGTTCAGCCAATTCAGCCATGAACAAGAGTTTTGCCTAAAGAGATAGAAAGAGAAGAAAGTTAAGGAAGAAATCTTCAGAAAATTTCTATAAATCGAGGAATCCTCGTAAGATAATTTCTTCTTTATTATAGTTGGTCACATGGATGAGTTCTACACTTGCCTAAGTTTATTAAAATAAATATGGGTTAAGAACATAAGTTAGAACTGGAGCTAGGATCGTAAATGCATACTTTAAAGTCTTAAATTTACATCATTTTTCGTAAAGCATTTTGATTTAGAAAATTCATGCTTATGATGTATATTTCTGATAAAACATGTTTATTATATGTTTTCATGAATTATACCCAAGGTCAAGGTTATGTATGCTTAAAAATGTTAAGTTATGCCTTAATGTTCTATTTTGACATAGTTATGCTAAAAATGGCAAAAATCATGGAATACTTATTGGAATTGAGTGATTCAAGTTGGAGAGTAAAATATACTCATAAATGTATAACATATCCAAAAATTGTGTAAAAATACCAAGGAATGAACCTTTGGTGATAGTTTGAAGTTTTGGTTTAAAATCTGCCCTAAAGGAGCAAGAATGCATACCAGGTGTTTGGCGTTTTGCTCGATATAGAAAATGAGCCCTAAAAATTATGAAACATTAAATTTGTATTATTCAATGTGTTTACTGATATTGGGTGGAATATCATAGAAATTTATGTTGTATAAAAATCATGAGAATTCCAGGAAGTTGAAGTTGCGTTGTTATTTTTCTTGAGAAACGATTTGGAAAAGGTTGTAATAAAATGGGCATAACTTTGTCTAGAAAATTCGTAATTTAATTCTGTAAATTGTGTTAGAACCCGAATTAATTGGGTGTTATAGAAATGTGAAGTGTCATATTTAATTCCTCCTTAGTTATTTCTGATTGACCAAATGATGTGATGTATTACTGGGTTTGATGTTAATCGGTGTATTCAAATACTAACGACATGGACTTGTTAGGTGGGGAAGCAGCTAATACTACCATACCAAGGAAGTAGTTGGTATTAATCTTAGCACTAAATCCAAGGTGAGTGACTTCCTTATGAAATACAAATGCTTATAATTTCATATGAAAATGTGTAGTTAAACACACATGTTAAAATGTTTATGGGAGTGATGTTGTAAAATGATCAAGTTATATATAAAACCCTTTTAACACAAACAAACCCTAAACATGCAGCAGTATGTGATTGAATAAATTAATAATCTACGCAAGAACATTCAAACACACGCAATTAAGGAAAAATCCCCCTCAGGGGCAAAACCATTTATTTTCACTATAATTTGTAAGAAAACGGCTTACAATCGGATTACAGTGAAAATACAAGTTGACTAAGAATTACCCTCGGGTATCGGATTTTGTAGTCGCGGCTGGAATTATCCCTTTCCAGTAGGGCTGCAATGAAGAAGAAGAACGGTCTCCTCCACAAGGGTTGAACAAACCAAAGTTGTGTTCTTGGGTTGCAAAAGGATTCACAAAGGTTTGGAAATGATGTGTGAATCAAAACATGAGTCTTGGGACTCAAGAATATGAAGACTAGATGTATTTGAACTCTCAAATTCGTCTCCTAAAGTCTTGCAAAACAACTCTCCCGAAGTTGGTATTTATAGGGAAATACATGAAGAGACCTACGATCTTAAATTGCTGAAATTCTATCCAGCGTACAGGTACCCCGAACCGGTTCGGGTACCCCTGCTAACCAGTTCGCCCCCCCGAACCGGTTTGGGTTTGGGTTCGGAAAAGTGTGCTGGAAAAAGGCTTTAAACACTTAGAAAAATTTCCAGACTTTTCAATGAACATATCTCCATTTTCAACGGGCCATAACTTGTTCACCGTAGCTCGGATTGAGGTGCCGTTTCTTCCAGTATCTTTATTGCGGCAAGCTCTTCAACTTTCCAGCTGACCGGTCCCCCGGACGATGGCTGTAAAATTACCAATTTGCCCTTGAACATCCCTATCATGCCTTGTTTCACTGATTTGACTTCTCTTGCGTTCCACTTGCATTACGAGCCTACAATCAAGGAACGTGAAGTCGTTGATGCAGATGAGGGACATATTAGTGGAGATAATGCATGCTTGATTCCCGAAATTCGGATAGAGGCCGTCATGTGAGATCGTGAGGTGACGTGCCAAATGTAGCGGCGTACGACATAAATAAATGAAACATTTCGGACATGAGAAAAATGTCCTTACAAATCTCCCCCTATGTCTATGCCGGTACATACATAAAAATCTGAATTATCAAATATGAAATTGCCTATACAAATCTATCCTCCCATGAACCCAAAACTGGAAAAGGTACAAATGAATAGTCTTCATCGTTTGTTCTTCAATTCTTCAGGAATCTCAAAACTTTTCTCATCAGGGTGTGCAACATATAGATCTGCAATCTTCATACCTACACACATGAGACAAAGCAAATACCACGTGACATATCGAGTTTGAAATGAGATAACATGGATATCAATATATGATGAAAAACATAAGCAACGTCTAAAAAAAAAACTCCCCCAAAATTCAAACTCCCCCATAATATGATAATTCTTTCTCCCCCTTTTTATGATGTCCCCAAATGGACAAATTAGAGAAAAAAAATCAAATAAGCAAGTGCGGGGTGTCACTAGGATAAAAACACACCATGAATAAACAGAAAGCAACCAAGTCGATGATAGCGTAAATGAAGTGGTGTGATCAAATTCGATAGGAAAATCAATGCATACAAACATGACAGATGTGCATGATGAATATTGGATATTCCTAGCGAATGAACTCAAATGCTTCCTTTGGTGTAAAAGAGTGACAGTATAAGATATTGACTCAATCAAATCAACAAATCAAAGCTCAAAATGATTTTCACACCAATAACGTCCAAAATGATTTTATGCGTTTTCAGGACTTTCAAGGAAGTGCAAACCCGTTTAAAAATTCTCCAACCAAACTCCCTCAGATATAATTTTGAATAGAGCCATTCTAAATTCTCAAACTTTGGAGAATTGATGGTGAAACCTAAGTGACCCATATTTGGCATGAAATGCTTTTTATTGCCTGTAAATTTTTCGGACTCTTTTAACCTCTTTGGACCTCGGATATTAAAATTCCTACATTTTTTAGGTCCTTTTTTTAACGGTGGCTTTTGCGCAAAGGATAGATGATTACCTTTCGCAGCCCCTCCCCGTTATACAAAAACACATAGTCTCATCAAAACGGTTTTTACATGCATTCCAATCTTGTCAAGTTTTATCGCATATTGTACATTGTATAGACAGGATTGAGATGAAAACACACAAGCCAACATGAGATAGATAAGTGCAATAATCAAATATAGCCGTTCATGTATGCAATAAAGGATATAGGAGTCAAACATGTAGGAAGATATCACTAATTACATCTCAAAGACTCCAACCAATGTAAAGCACATGGATGAAATGATGTAGCCTCTCAAATCTCTATCAAACAGTCACATGGATATATGGAATGAAGTTGTGACTTGGCTAACTTAAATGCTCATCCATAAAAGGTGCAAAAACAGAAAAATCTTTTCTTTTCTGTTTTAGCTTTTTTTCAAAAAAATATTATCAAAATAAAATCTTTTTGTGTTTTTCTTAAACAAAATAAAGAAAATCTTTTTGTATATATATATATATATATATATATTTAAAAAAAAATGAAAAACTAACTAAGGATACAAGCTAGCAATAGGTAAAAAAATATGATAAACAACCTATGCTAGCAATCAAGACTAGATCTCAACCGGGAGTAACGGTGGAGTTTTCAAAAGATTGTGACATCTTTTGAACCAACTCCACTAGATCATGTGTGGTCTTGATCAAAAACTTCACTTGCTCGCGAATATGTGCAAACTCTCTATCAACATGAGCAGGCAAAGTATCATGAGTGGGTGCATGTGCATGAATGTGTGAAGTAGCATGATATGGCACAAAACCCAACTTAGAACAAAATTCCCTAAGATGTCCTTGCTTCTTACAGTGGGAGCAAACATAAACCAGTCTAGGAAGTAATTTATCAACAATTTTGGGATGAACATTCCTAGACGGACACCCATGGGACTCACTCACAATGGTGGATATAGGCTCGGGTGAATTCTCTAATGTGACTTGAACCTCTCGTGCTTGTTTGAGGTCATCCTCGAGATGGGATACACGTGTCATCAGACTAAACACCGTGTTGGTCAAGTCACCTTTTTCCCTTTTAAGCTCATCATTGTCTCCCTTCAACACACCAATCCGAAGACCTAGGATCCTATTAGTCCTTTTTATTTTCATGGTCTCGATAAACAACTTTCTAAAGGCATTTTGGATCAAACTATCATCACCATTATCATCCTCACTATCACTTAGAGAAGTGGGCATATTAACTTTCTTGCCCTCTCTCTTAAGTCTAGTGGGACACTCAAATTTCTTGTGCCCTGTCCCATCGCACTCAAAACATCTTATCTTCTCAAGTTTTTTATTTCTCTCATTCTCACCACAACTCTCTCTTTCTCCAAGCAATCTTAAATCATTCTCTAAAGCGGTGATCCTAAGGGCTAAAGCATTATTACGCTTCTTGGTTTCAAAAAACTCAGAATATAACTCGGCGTAAGCGCGTGGGAGATCACACTCGCTCTCACTTGCCTCATCCTCCCCTTCACTCTCATCGCTCTTACTGTCGAGGTGTCCTTGTGACGTAGCATCCTCATCGTCGTGAGAAGCCTTGGAGGTACTCACATGACTAGCCATGAACGCGGTGAAGTTACGCTCATGCGGTGACTCATCTCCCGAGTCCACCGACTCGACCTCACTTTCTCCCTCACTTGAAGCGCTCAAACCATCACTATCACTTTCGTGTGCACTATTGTGGGACAAGGTGGGAGTGCTCACACGACTAGAAAAAGCTACAAACTTCTCACCACTAGTCTCATCACCCTCACCTTCACTACTATCACTAAGTGTGGCGGGCATAGCTACTTTCTTTCCTTTCTTTCTAAGCCACGTAGGACATTCAAACGACTTATGTCCCTTACCCCCACATTCAAAACAAGTGACGTTCTCAAAATCTTCCTCACACTCCTCATCGGATTTATTCTCTTTTTCCCTCTCACCACTTTCTTTGGCCTTTCCTTTCTTTTTATTTTTCTTTTCAAAAATATTTTTCTCAACATTCCTTTTATCATTGAAATTTCCACTTTTCTTGAATTTGAGAATTCTTTTGAAATTTTTTGCAAACAGGGCCAAGTCATCTAAGTCAAAATCACATTCAGACTTGGACTCAAAAACTTTTTCTTTCTTTTTCTGAAAATGAGTCTTTAAAGCAATCCCATTATCCTTATCCTTAATGGTTTTGGGAAACATGTCAATCTCATAGGTTTGAAGATCTCCTACAAGTTCTTCCAACTTAAGTGATTTCAAATTTCCCAAATAGTTCAAAACAGTGACTTTAGGAATAAAGCGTTTTGGGAGAGATCTCAAAATCTTTTTAACGACACGCGTGTTATCAATTACCTCACCCAAATTAAAACTAGTGTTAACAATGTCCGACAAGCGTGCAAAAAACTCATCAAAGCATTCGGACTCAGACATGGTGATAGTCTCAAATTTGGTGGCCAAATTTTGTAATTTAGACTCTTTAACAGCGTTCGTACCCTCATGGGTAAGTTGCAAAACATCCCATGCCTTCTTTGATGTGGTGCACGTCATTATGCGTTTGAACTCATCAGGTGTGACAGACCCAGAAATAGCACTTAGACCCTTAGAATTAAAAGATGACCATTTAATTTCTTCATCAGTCCAAGAAATGTCAGGTTTCAAGTTGGTCACATTATCAACAGTCACGGTGGGAGGAGTCCACCCTCGTTCAACCAAAATCCAGACACGTTCATCAATGGCTTTTAAAGCCGACCTCATACGGGCTTTCCAATAAGCATAATTTGTCCCGTCAAAAACAGGCATTTTATAATATGACTTCTCCATTTGAACACACTTTTTCAAAAATCATTTTTTTTTTCAGAAAATTGATATTTTAGAAAAAAATTTGCGAAAAATAGGATTACGCGATAGATTAGCGTAACCTGCTCTGATACCAATTTGAAGAGTGTATGTGCTCGCGTTCAAATGATCAATTTATATATAAAACCTTTTTAACACAAACAAACCCTAAACATGCAGCAGTATGTGATTGAATAAATTAATAATCTACGCAAGAACATTCAACCACATGCAATTAAGGAAAAATCCCACTCAGGGGCAAAACCATTTATTTTCACTATAATTTGTAAGAAAACGGCTTACAATCGGATTACAATGAAAATACAAGTTGACTAAGAATTATCCTCGGGTATCGGATTTTGTAGTCGCGGCTGGAATTATCCCTTTCCAGTAGGGCTGCAATGAAGAAGAAGAACGGTCTCCTCCACAAGGGTTGAACAAACCAAAGTTGTGTTATTGGGTTGCAAAAGGATTCACAAAGGTTTGGAAATGATGTGTGAATCAAAACATGAGTCTTGGGACTCAAGAATATGAAGACTAGATGTATTTGGACTCTCAAATTCGTCTCCTAAAGTCTTGCAAAACAACTCTCCCGAAGTTGGTATTTATAGGGAAATACATGAAGAGACCCACGATCTTAAAATGCTGAAATTCTATCCAGCGTACAGGTACCCCGAACCGGTTCGGGTACCCCTGCGAACCAGTTCACCCCCCCGAACCGGTTTGGGTCTGGGTTCGGGAAAGTGTGCTGGAAAAAGGCTTTATAAACACTTGGAAAAATTTCCAGACTTTTCAATGAACATATCTCCATTTTCAACGGGCCATAACTTGTTCACGGTAGCTCGGATTGAGGTGCCGTTTCTTCCAATATCTTTGTTGCGGAAAGCTCTTCAACTTTCCAGTTGACCGGTCCTCCGGACGGTGGCTATAAAATTACCAATTTGCCCTTGAACATCCCTATCATGCCTTGTTTCAATGATTTGACTTCTCTTGCGTTCCACTTGCATTACGAGCCTACAATCAAGGAACGTGAAGTCGTTGATGCAGATGAGGGACATATTAGTGGAGATAATGCATGCTTGATTCCCGAAATTCGGATAGAGACCGTCATGTGAGATCGTGAGGTGACGTGCCAAATGTAGCGGCGTACGACATAAATAAATGAAACATTTCGAACATGAGAAAAATGTCCTTACAGTGATGGGTTAATTGGACTGTGGCGGATCCAGTCTTGGGAGAGCTTCACAATTCCTGTTGGGTTATAGCATTAGAACAAAATAAAAATGGTTATTCAAATTGGTTATATGTGTGGTATGTGGTCATTCACTAAGCTTTTATAGCTTACACTCCTATAATGTTTTGTTTTCAGGTATGCTTATAATTTGGAGTTCAGTGCCAAGTTAGAACCTTAAAACGGGGGAATGACGGATATCTAGTATGGTTTGAATATAAAGATTCCTTTTGTGTAATTATTAAACTAAGGATCTTGGTTATGTAAAGTTATGTAGTACTTATAAGTTATAATTAAAGGCAGTTATATTTTCATCTACACATACTTTTGGAAAAAAAAAAAATTCTTATGCTATTTTCCTTAGAGATTTAAATTAAAACATTGTTTAAGGCAATTTATCTCTAATTAAAAGGATGAGTTTAACTTAATTAAGTCGGGGCGCGACAATATATAATAATAATAATAATAATAATAATAATAATAATAATAATAATAATAATAATAATAATGCTCAACACTTTGTAATTAAGACTAGATTTGCCTCCAACGGTTATCTACGGAGACAATCGTCTCCCATGATACAACAATCAACACTTGCAATGGTAACACTCCAAATTATAAGTAATACGCCAACCAAGAATGAAAGAAATCTTTTTATTTATGAACACGAAAATGGACTGACCAATACAAATATAAGACTAAAAAATCCAACAGGAAAAAAGAAATATAAACCACCAATTTATACTAAAACAAAATATTTAGCCCAAACCAAGCCTATGCCGAGCTGGGGGTGGCGGCGTGTGCATGCGGATTTGAAAGTCAATTCAAGCCCATGTAGGTCCTCCATCTCCTTCATCCTTCAAAGAGTTGGGATACCCCAAGGGCGCCAAACTCAAATGGGTTATAATATATTATATCCATTTATCATATTTTATATATGTGGGACTTTAGCTTTAATAACACACTTAAACCAAATTCCATATTCCAATTGGGCACTTAGAACTACAATTTCTCATTCATTAATTTATGATTTTATACATTTGATTATATCATGTTATACTTTTCACGGAGGAGAACGTGTTACTGCTTTGAACCGTCTCGAAAAAGGTGTGAATCGCAAATTTAATTGATCCCAAATTTGACCAAAATAATATTTTTTTCAATTTATTAGAACTCATAAATTCCAACATAAGATTATTCCCAATTTCAAAATTTTTCATCTCCCAATTTCTTAATTAAGAGCCACGATCATCTTATAATATTTATAGATAATTAAATTAAGCCCTTTGCCTATTTTCTATCTTCATGATATTAGATACTGTAACTATTTTTCATATGATTTTATCTTTGTAGATACTTTGATGTATTTGTAGATACTCTGTGGTGGTAGGTAAGATGGATCTATGGTTTAAAATATAGAATTTTTTAACTTAACCCTTACTTTATAATGTCATATTTGATATAACTCCCAGTATCATAATCTTTTAGACCTAACCCCCCTAAATCTAACAAACATCTAACTCTGTTTGGACCTCTTTATTTTATTATTAGACTTAAACCTCCAACGTTCTTTTTCGACCAAAATACCCTCATCTGTTAACACCAAACACACACTTTCTCTCTGCTCTATACCCATCTCCACCTCCTCTCTCATCAGCAGTTGCCCCTCCCCAACACCCACACATGGGTCTCACTATCCACCTCAAATTTAAACCCATACGAGTTCTTCTTCAATGTTTAATAGATTTCAATACAGAAAAGGAGGGGGGGGACCCATATCTCCATTCCTACTGTGTCGGCCCGGCCACTGCTGATGAGCTCTAAAGGACCCACTGGATACTCTCTCTGTCTCCAGAAATTTGTTTGTCATGGGTTTGATTAACGGTGGTATCGAAAATGGTGTAGTGTATTGAAGGCTGGATATTTTATGGCTCATTCGTTTGATTTCAACGGTTATTATATGGTGGTTTGGGTTTGGATGATTGTATGTGCAGTGGCAATGAGATTGTGAGAGGGTGGTGATGGGGCAATGGCGGTTGGTGATGGTGGGTGGTGGGTTGATGACAAAAGACATTTGGGGGTCTTGTGTTTGGTTATGGTGGTGGTTGGTGGAGTTGACAGTGGTGATGGATGGAAGTGGTGGGTTTAATGAAAAATTAAGGTTTAATTTGAGGGAAAAAAATGAAGTATTGTTTAACAAAAGGGTATTTTCGCCCAAAAATATTTTGAGGGTCAAGTCTAATTAGAAAATTAGTATTTTTTAATCAATCTCTAACGGTGTTAAAAATTTGGGGTTATGTCTAACAGATTATGAAAGTAGGATTTATGTCAAATATGACCTTATAAAATAGGTTAAGTAAAAAAAACCTTAAATATATGATTTATGATTTAAGTGTTTTGAGACGATTTGCAAAGGAGACGTCATAATTAAGAAAAAAAGATGAAAGTCAAACTTTTTTTGATTGGAAATCATTTCTCATAGTTGAGTGTTATTTTCTCCTTTATATGAGGTAAATTTCACCTAGCGCCCTTCAATTGTTTCAGATTTACGAGTCATCTTCTTAAAAAAAAGACCCAACAAACTCACCCGTTTAACTATTAATTCGTTGCAATTAACACAAAAAATCACGTTCCTCTATTTTTTTCACACAAATTGACTAAATACCCTAACCCAATCTAAAAACCTATTTCCAAATTCAAAATTCAAACCCTCTCTCTCTCTCTCTCTTCGAAGGAGTGTTTGTGTAGGATAAATGAAATTAGGTTTCCATAATATATATATATATATATATATGTGTGTGTGTGTGTGTGTGTGTGTGTGTGTGTGTGTGTGTGTGTGTTAATATAAAAAGGGTATAAAGTAATTTTAAGTATTATACGACGCGAGGCGGGGCAAGGGTATTTTATAAAACCCGAACCCGCCCTGTTTAATAAACGTTTTCTTTAAAACCAAAACCCGCCATTATTATTTTAATCAGGTTTTTAACCCCCCCCCCCCCCCCCCATTAGGGTCGGATTAAATTGTCATCCCTACCTATGCACAGTAAGTTTGCATACGTGCTGGCGCACACCTATTTTTTTAAACTATTAAAAACAAAATTTGAATTGATTTTTTATGCGATATTTAAACATTTCAATGCACCCATATAAAAAAAAACAGCTCAATTTTTTTTTTGCTATTTTAAAAAAATCGATCAAACTTTTGTAACTTTTAAGTGCTTTAAAAACTGCGAAAGTTTAACCGATCTTTTTGAACTAGCAAAAAAACTTTTTTTGAACTGAATTTTTTTATGAGTCCGTTGAAATGTTTAAATATCACATAAAAAAATCAACTCAAAAATATTTATTTTAATATTTTAATAAATAGATGTGCAAACTTAATGTGCAAATTTAGTATGCACTGCACAGAACCCTGTCCGTATATATATGTCATAAGCAACGAGTGTTGTATTGTAATAACGATCCACATGTGAATCTAGCAGAGTTCTAATAAGATGTTTAAAAAATGTGATAATGATGCGTTTGATCTGTTTAGCTTTCCAATCATTCACAAATGAACAGTTGATCTTGCCGAGTTCAGATGGCTTAATTATTTTGCATAATTTTGAACAGTCGTGAGTTATCAAATTAAGCAAATAGTTATGTTTAATTAAGTATAAAATTTTAAAAATTGTGTTTAGCCGTAACGTGTCATTCGAGTCAAATAAGATAGCTCCCCTTGTCGAGTCTTGTCCAAAACTTCTCTTGTCGTGTGGTATCTGCCACAAACATGACACCCCTACCCCCATAATGAACGTATCAGATGGAAGAGTTACTTTCCCAATATTTTCTATTCATCACAAGCCGATGATCAATACTTTTTTATGAAAGGAAAACATGCACAAATTCTAAACAGCTTTATCTTTGTAAACCCGTAGGCAAAAAATAAAACAGATAGGATCCATAAATTTATGAGCAAAAAGGCAATTTTATTTAAAATCACCCAAGTTTTAGCATCTAGTACACGCTTAGAGAAATACATAAAACAAAATGAAAGACATCAGAAGGGCACTCCATAATCAAAACATAATAATAATAATGTATATCTGGTGAAGCTGGGCACCTTCATTTCTTGCCACTTTTCTTGAGACCAGCACCTCCAAAGGATCCCTTCTGTTGAGCTTTGGCTCTAAGCTCCTTGAGTGCCTGCCCACCATGAGAATCATGATTTAGTCAGACGCAACACAGGTCCCCGATAAAATACAAAAACATGACTGAAATCTCACCTTTTCCTCGTCCTTCTTCTTCTGCAGTTTAGCCAAATCATCCTGCATAGGAAGACAAAAATACCGCATTGTCAATATGGACGTATACAGAAATATTACCGAAGAGCATACAAACTGGCAAAGGACCCTGCCTTCTCTAATCTAATCATTTTTCCGCTTTTAAGACCTATTCCCATTTAATGTTTACCTAAAACATGGACTAGGCCTGCTGTGTGCTACTATGCCTGGTATCTTACATTGGGGTAGGCTTAATTAATTGCTTTATCAATATGTTCATTTGTACAACAAACTAATGTAAAAGGTTTATTGTTGAAATTCAAACGTAGAGGCCAACGTATCTCTGTGTGCCCCACGCGCCCGATTTAAAAAGAAATAAAAGAAAATTTTTGGACATTTTATGTGTCCAACACATGTACCGTGTCCCGGCGTGTCTGAATCAAACGACTTTCGCTTGGGGGCCTCGAGAGTGTCGGTGCTACATAGGCTAGTAGATTACACAATTGTGGGCGATAATAGAATGCAACTTCATTCCTTAAATCAAACAACAATTGTATTTTTTAAACTCAATGTTAAAATAATGAAGTGTGGACATAGTACTAGGGGTATTCAGGGTCCGGTCCGGATTTAAGATGTTTTTCGGAACGAACGGAATTTATTTGGTCTCACATTCAGCCTACTGAGACCGAATCAAAGACTGTTGGTTTCAATCAAATTCTCAGTTCGGTCTCGGTTTTGATCAATGTTCCAAAAAGCGTGAGGCGCCAGGCGGGCCTGGGTGGCCCATAGGCTTTTTTATTTTATTTTATGTTTTTGTTATTTGACACAACATCAATATATATATATAACATGTGATATTAGACATACTGAATATGATATTAGACATAGCTATATCAATTTACATATATATAAATATATTTATATATATATATATAGTGGTTATTTTTTCAAAATTTTAAAATTTTTCTCGCGCCTAGCGCCCACCCTGCGCCTTGTGCCTAGGCATGCCTTTTAGAATAGTGATTTTGATTCAAAACCTTCATCCAAAGATAAATCAAATCACAATCACAAAATAAATTCAAAATACAAATAGTTTTAAGTGTTCCAGTGATTTAAATCGAATGAAAATCATATCTGATAACAGATTCAATTTGATTTTAGCTCAAGAAGAGAAAGAGACGTAAATGATTCTATGAAAAACTCTGGCTTTTAATAACCCAGACATATAGGTGCAGGACAAGAAACAAACATAATTCTTTTAACAGTAGAAACAAACAAATTCAGAATATAATAGATATATACACCTGATGGTCCTTCGATTTCGCATTCTTGCCTTCGATTTGCACAACCCTAGCTGTTGATTTCTAAAACTCAATATGAAAAAAACCATAGCCGTGTTTTGAGAGAGAGATGCAACCAGTAGGTAAGTTTGCCTTTCAGAGTCAGAGAGGCACAGTGTCTCATCTCATGGACATGGTGGATAGTGAGAGGGAGATATGGACACGAGAGAAATGAAATTCCGGATAAATTTGTAAGAGAGAAAAGATTTATTGGGCTTAAAGCTAAACAGTCCTGTTACTGCATATATCAAATACAGTAGTTCGGTTCAAACCCAACTTTTTTGCCATACTGCAGAACAGACTGTCTAATTTGGACTGCGGACCAGAATGGAATGGAGAAAGTTCCAGACGGGCTCAGTTTTCCGGGTTGTTAATACAAAAGTCTAACTAATCATAAAGAATAGAATGGAAATTAATTCTGTTACATAAACTGTGTGCAAGGTTACAACAAGGACAAAATGAATTCAAGTTAAAAATTGAACAAAAAAATAAGGCAAACACAAAATCACTATATTTCAACAAGCCATGACAAAATTTACCACTACAATAAATACATAGATATAGCATGTAGGAGTGCTGAAGAGTAAAGCTCCTAGGATATTTATGTCTCATAGTAGTAGTACCCAACAACACGATATGTTGTCTCATAGCACCACTGATGATAAATTTTACTGATATGTTACCAATAATCAACAAGTGAATCCACGAAGGGTTAATACACATCCAGATAAATAAATAAAATCGATGTAGCAATTAGTACCTCGTCGTATTCTTTCTTATCAGCCTTAGGTTGCTTCAAAGGCTTTGCTTTTCCACCTGTACAAAAACGACCAGTTTTTTAGTTGAAGAGTCTAATTTTACTAAATTACGGTTCAAGCAAGAGGAAAAGAAAGAAATTAGCGTGAAATTGATTATGTAATACCTTGCTTCGACGACATAGTTGATATCTAGGGTTAGGGTTTGGTCCGATCTCAAAGATTCCTAAACCCAAGCAACTCAGTCCACACCACCCACAAATGAATGTCAATGAAGACTAGCACCATATATAGTAGTAGATCGAACAATTATTTTTATTTATTATTTATTATTTATTTTTAATTATTGTGCGGAATGAAGTGACCGATTTATTGGACGAATTGATTGTTGGGAAATGCATTGACTAATATATATGGTGCTAGGTATAAAAACATGAGGAATTGTCTAGGGTCCCTTTGATAGAATCTGGAAAAATGTAAATGATTCCAGGATATTTGATTTCAAGACAAATAATTTCAAGGCAAATGAATATTTTTCAACTTGTGTCTATTTGATACAAGTTGAAAAATCATCAATTTTTCACATTTTCTATCAAACGCAAAAAATGGAAAATAGATATAAAAGTGGAAATTGTTTACGGAATATATATATATATAATAAATATATATTATTAAATATACAAAATATATGAATATATATTATATTATTTGCGGAATATATATATTCCATATATACAAAATATATGAATATATATTATATTATTTGCGAAATATATATATTCCGAAAATTAATATAATTTGCGGAATATATACATTTCGTAAATTATTTTCGGAATATTCATATATTTTGTATATTTTTTCGGAAATTAATAATAATTTACGAAATATATATATTCCGCAAATAATATAATAATTTAATAATATATTTAAATATAATAGATTTTATATTATTAAATGTACAAAATCTATTAAATGTACAAAATCTATGTAAATATAATATTATTTTATATTATTAAATGTACAAAATTTATTAAATATAAAAAATCTATGACAACATAATATATTATATACTGAATATACTAAATATATATTATTTTACAGAATATGTACATAATATTATATTCTGTATATATGTAAATTATATATATACTAAATATATATTATTTACAGAATATATACATATATATTATGTATTTATGAATATATACATATATATAATATACGTATACAGAATAATATATACATTATTCTGTATATTATATATATGTATATTATATATATGTATATATATATATAATATACAAAATATAATGTATATATACATTATAATATACACATATATAATATACATATACAATATGAATATATATACAGAATAATGTATACATATACAATATGTATATATACACATATATAATATACATTATTCTGTATATTATATGTGTATATATGTATACATATACAATATGTATATATATATACATATATAATATACATTATTCTGTATATTATATGTGTATATTATATTTTATATGTGTATATTATATTGTATATGTATATTATATATATGTATATATACAGACTTATTATATTGTATACGTATATTATATATATGTATATATATAGAATACATAATATATATGTATATATTTTGTAAATAATATATATTAAATATAAGGAATATATGAAATATATGAAATATACAAAATTTATGAAATATAAATATATAGTAAAATATATTAATTATATAAATTATATAAATGTACGAAATATATAAATATATGAAATATAAATAAATATACGAAATATACGCAATATACATATATGTTCTAAAATATATAAAATATACAAATATATATTAAAATATACGAAATATATATATTTATTAACAATATATATTTATATATTTATGAAATATATAGAATTATAAAAAAAATTTGGTTTCAAGTGATTTGCCACTCAAAGGTGGAAAACAAAAACCTGACCCCCCCCCCCCCCCCCAAAGAATTGAATTCCACCCTAGGGTGACAAATTGTGCTTAAGGGGTGTTGTACATAGAAAACAAATTCCAGGGCAAATTAAGGCTATCAAACAACCTAAAAGCTGGAAAATATCAGAATTTTCTAACTTTTGAAAATTTGCATTAGAATTTTTGTGCTATCAAACGGACCCTTAAGTTTGTTCCTCATAAATCGTCAATTCGAATCATCATAAGAATAATGAATTGCGGGTTGTTTATATATGTACTTAATTGTGTGATTTCACATTGTCTGTTTCGAAAGTCTTGTTCGAACTGAAAAAACTAGTCTCAAGGTGCACGTAAGCTGGCGCGGAAATTACGCTCTATACCAAAAAAATAAAATTATATGGGATATAATTTAAACATTAAAAAATGTATTTCTTAATAAATAACACTTTTCATAATTAGAATTATTATAACTAAAAAATTGAAAATAAAGGGGTTATTTTGAATTTTTCTTCCTCTTTTGTGATCAGTTTTGCAATACACCCCCACTTTTTTACAAATTTGCAATATACTCCTATTATGTTAACTTTCCATCCAAATCGTTAATACTATTTACATTTTGTGTTTTTCCCCTAACTTTTTTAAGGATCAAATACCAAAAAGTCCCTCAAATATTTTTTAATACACATTTAATCAAACTCATTTATTTTGTACCAAAAAGTCCCTCAAACATCCATTTAACTAATGCTCTCTTGCTTTTAAAGGTCCGCGCCAGCGGCATGGTGAAGGACTTTTTAGAGAAAAATAAAAAGGCTTGGATTAAACGTGTATTAAAAAATGTTCGAGAGACTATTTGGTATATGCGCCATTTTTTAACCAATTTTTCGAAAGATCCCATTTAAAAAAAATCATTTTAACCCGAAATTATTAACAGTCCATTTTTTTTTATATAAATAAACTTCATCGGAATATGTTTTAAAAGTTCTAAACATTTTCAAAAAAATAACAAAAAAAGTCCAAAAAATAAAATAAAAAATGAAAAATTTCTAATCGACATCCATTAAAAACTCGGAATATTATAAATTCAAATAAGTAAAAAAATGTCAAAAAACATGTCCATTATAAAAAGATGTTTTTCAATAAAATAGCCATCTTAATATTAAAAATATATTTTTTAATTATAATTTGACATTAATAAACTGTACCCAATCTTTATTTACAGAAAATAGTTAAAAAATTAAATGTAAATAAAGTTTAATTTTATAACAAACATACATTTTTTATATAAAAAAGTCAAAACAGTTTTTAAACAGTTTTAAAACTATTTTGACTATTTTAAAAGCTATTTTTTTAAAATAAAAACTGTTTTTATACCTTTTTATTAAAAAAATATTATTTAGTCTAAATATATAATTTTTTTTTTATAAAAAGTTGTTTTCCTTGAAAAAATGCTCTTATATAAAAAGAATTATTTTATATAAAGACAGTAAAGTTGTTTGTAATAAAAACATTATTTTATATAAAGACAGTTTTTCAAGGAAAATCTTTTTATGAAAAACAGTTTTTTATTTAGACTGAACAATATTTTTTTAATAAAAAGGTATAAAACAGTTTTTATTTAAGAAACAACTTTTAAAATAGCCAAAACATTTAAAGCTGTTAAAAATTGTTATAAAACATAACTATTAAAAAAAAACTGTTTTGATTTTTTTATATAAAAAATGTATGTTTGTTATAAAATCAAACTTTATTTATATTTAATTTTTAACTGTTTTCTATAAATGAAGATTCGGTACAGTTTATTAATGTCAAATTATAATAAAAAAATATTTTTTAATGGGTACAATTTATCCATTCTTTATTTTTCCCCTTTTTTGGACATTTTTCAACTTTTTTGAAAAAGTTTCGAATTTTTAAACATATTCTGATGAAGTTTATTTATATAAAAAAATTGAACTGCTAATAATTTGGAGTTGAAATGATTTTTTTTAAAATGGAGTTTTTTCGCAAAACTGGTCAATAGAGTGAGGAGAAAACACAAAATGTAAATAGTACTAACACTTTGGATGAAAAGTTAACAAAATGGGAGTGTATTGCAAAACTCGTCACAAAAGCGGGGGAAAAACTCAAAATAACTCAAAATAAATCAAATAAAGAACCAACTATGTGTACATGGGTCTCCTACCAAAAAAGAAACAATGCATAATTTAGGTTATACCTACTGAAAATCAATCTCACCACAAAGTGCAAAACAAAGGAATTGGGAGTTATGTACATTTTGCAACAATCAAAAGAAATCAAGCACAATATGAAATAGAAAAATAAAAAAATACCTGTATGATTTGAGACGAAAATCTGAACTGGCTAGCTTTAGCAAAAAATCTCATCTAAAACAATCCAAACACAGTTAGTACAAATGTGATATAAATTGATATTATCAATTAATGAGATGAAATACCAATTTGAATATTTTATCAACCATTGTAACAACAGGAGTTGTCCCCTGCTGTGAAGTGGTAGGTCCAAATGAAATAGATCTTGTGAAAAGTACAAGTATAGCAGCAGCAATGCATGATATTGAGCCATCTTAAATGGCAGGTCCATCTGGAGGGGATCATGTTAGATATGGAAATTGCAAACTTAGTCTTCCAAAGACACTCCAAGTGAAGTACAAGACCTTGAGCATTATCATAGGGATTCAAATTGCCAAGAGAGTGCAGCATATGACAAGTGGTGACCATTTTCGGAGTATAGCACCAGGAACTGGTGAAATGATTATAATAGTATGTCCAGCTAGTGAAATGATTGTGAGTGCGGGCTAAGTTAGTATAGCATGAGACAAGAAAGCCACAAGTCACACCTATTATCCAAATAAGAAGTGGATAATGGGCGGGGCTAGGGCAAAACGTCAACCAATCAATAAAAACATTTGCTTGAGAAAGGCCTGCAAAATAATGTTATAAACACCTCTAAGTAATAGAACTAAGATGAAATCTACTATCTATACGAAAGCTCAATATACAAATAATATATATGAAAATAGGAATACTGTTATTGTTGATGCAAAAAACTGGATCGAATCCCATTTTTATGATCACAGATAAATAGATGAAAGCAATCTAATCAAGCACATAAGAGACAAAGATTTTTAAAGTGGTTCGGCTATGAATAAAGCCTACGTCCACTGTTATTTTATTCCCAGGGGTTTACAATAGCACCATAGGGTGTAGAGAGTGCACGTCCGTCTTTTTTGCCCGATTTTCCCTCCCCGATTGGCGAGATGCCAATTGTCGATCCTCGATCTCATTGTCAATGAACTTCTGCCATTGTGACAATGAGATCGTCTCCTTGGACGGGACGGATTCACGCCATTGGATAATCAACTCTCTTGTTTTCCCAAAGTACCGTGCTCGCATATTTTTTTTCCACGACTTGAGTTGCTATCTAATCTGCTCCAAGACGGGATCGCGTAGCTTTGGATCCAAGTTGAATTGTTCCTGTCCAACAAATACAATGTTAGTTGCGAATAAATATAAATATAAATATAAATATGAAATTGAAATTGAAATTGAAATATTCATATAAATATATTACCTGTAGTGCCGCCCAAACAGCTAACTTGAGCTCATATGGCACCTCCTTCCAACTCATAAATCCCGGGCCGATGACCGTCTTTAGCAGCTCGAGGGATCTCGCTAATAGCTCCGACTTGTTCTCGACGGTAATCCCAAATTTTCCATATTTGGGGAGCCTAGGGGCGGAGGATCCCTCGTCGCCTCCGCTACCACCGAGCCCAGACGACATCATCATAAACAACATCATCATCTTCGCCTTAATATCTGAAGAAGACATTTTTGCTGTAAAAAAATGTTATTAGTACAGATAAAAAAAATGTTAATAGTACACATACACACCCCCCTACCCCTACCCCACCCCCACCACACACACGCACACGTCAAGCCACTTTTAAAACTAACCAACCCAACATTTCATCAATTAAACTAACAATTAAAGTATACAATTATTAATTTACTAATTTACAATGAGGGACAATCCTACTTTCATATGAAATTGGCATTAATTATTAATTTACTTTCATCTAAAACTTTACAATTAAAATTATAATTAAAGCTATACAATTTCTTAATTAAAGATATACAATTGTTAAAATTGCCCTTCCACACCCCCCACACCCCACCCCCACCCCCACCCCCACCACACCCCTTGCCCCCTTCCCCCCGCCACGCACACACGCACACACCTACGCACACACACACACACCCCACCCCCACCCCCACCCCCACCCCCTCCCCCTCGCCCTCCCCCCACCACACCACACCCCCACTACCCCCCTCCCCCACCACACACCACCATACACACACCTACGCACACACACACACACCCCACCCCCACCACCCCACCCCCACCCCCTCCCCCCACCACGACCGTGTCAACTACATTTATTGTTTATCAATAAAATTATGACATGAGATAATTATAATTGGAGCATAAATTTCATTATCATAAAGGGATAAATCCAACCAAGTACAGAGATTCTACAAATTAAAGTGAGAATTAAATTTAAGATTTTCTAACAACATGCATGTGTATGGATTCTACATAGTTGGGCACGAAAGTAACTAATGATATTCCTAAAAATATACAATTGGCAACATTTTGGGAATTTACTAAACTTTATATAATATTATCAAATTCTGTTAAAAAATTATCTAGGGTTTTACCTAATTGAATTAATTTCATGAATAAAATTATTATCAATTTAAATATTTATATAATTAAATTTAACATATGAATTCTAGAACTTTTCTAACATTTACACAATTTTAATTATCACTAACATTTACACCATTCTAACTATCACTAACATTTACACCATTCTAACTATCACTAACATTTACACATATATATACACACATACTCATATACATATACACACATATATACACACACATACACATACACATACATATAGAAATGAAAGAGAAAGAGAGGAAAAAAAATATACCTTAGAGAGAGAGAGAGCAGAAATCGCGGATGAGAGAGAAAGAGGGGGGAAAACCAAAAGAGGTGGGAAAAAAGAATCCTAGGGCTTTTTTTGCTGCAAAAGTTGTCACGGTCGTGTCAAGGTCATTGACCGTGACACAAATCTCGCGTTTTGTATCACGGTCATTGACCTTGACACGACCGTGACACAGAATTGTCATGGTCATAGACCGTAACACGGCCGTGACAAGTAAATTTGTCACGGCCTTGTCACGGTCAAAGACCGTGACAATTCCGTGTCACGGTCGTGTCAAGGTCAATGACCGTGACACAAAACGCGAGATTTGTGTCACAGTCAATGACCTTGACAAGGGTGGCCGGCTGAAAGGTGACAATTTGGCCATTTTGGTGTAGTGTTATATGCGGGTAAAAATACTGTGTGATGTATTTGTTTTATATAACTTGTGTCACCGTTATATGATATTATTTAAAAGAAATTAATTAAGTTAATTGGCGAGATAACTTATAACCCATGGAATATAATACTCGGTTTAGAGTAAAAAGGCAAGGGGAGATTACACCAGGACTAGTTGGATGGGGTAGTACAACTAGGTGGGGTTAAGGTAACCGTTGGGTGTGCACATTAGTGGAGGGGTGAGTATGTAATCAAGAGAGTGCGACACTAACTTAAATATGAAGCGCATTCATACATTTTATTTACTGCAGTTAATTCATTTGCTAAATATTTTCAAAATGTTTTCAGTTCTAACCCTTGCTATAAATATATTTTCAAAACCTTTTAGGTGTCCAACCATAGGGATGTCAGGATTGATATTCCATTTCACGGACACAGAAGTGCGGTATATGTGGATGCTAACAGAGCTTGGATTAGACGCATCGTTCATTCTTTCCTAGAGTAGGAATCGTCTATCAGCTTCAGTTTACTTAGGGCATGTCGCCCAAACTTTTCAGTACAGTTTTTAGAATTTATTTATTCAGGTGTTGAATATTTGTATTGGACTGTTTACTTTGGTGATCGATGGTTTATTCGGCATGTAGTTTAATTTATTATCCAGTTGATTTAATTCAGTTGTGTGAATGGTTTATATTTTATTTCCGCATGTTATTGGTTATTTAATTAAAAGATTAAATTTGGCACCAACTTTTTAGAATACTAGGTAGTTAGTAAGTTTTAAAAAGGTTTTCGATAGTGATGCTAAGAATGAACCAACTGGGATTCCTATTTTAATTTGGTATATGAATGATCGCCCGACATTTTATTAGGCGGGGTGTCACAGATGGTATCAGAGCATCAGGTTCTAGTGTCCTTAGGATCTGTGTGGCTTTTCACGTTTCAGGTTAGCGTTCTTTGATGTAGAACCCTATCATAGGATTATTGTATTATCATACGTATGCGCGTTTACGTTCTTCTGCCAATTATTTTATATTTGCGGGTGAACTCATACGATTTGATTCTCATTTCAGATGTCAACTAGGAGAGAGAGATCAACCAGGGCAGTAGGGGGAGGTGAGAGTAGAGAGGCTCATCAGGAGCAAGAGTTACCGCAGCAACTGCCAGAGATGATTTCGACAGCACATGTAACTGAATTAGTGGCACAGGCAGTTGAAGCGACGACGATCGCAATGGCAAGGTACTTTCCACGAGATCAACCACAGGCGTTAGTGGTACCGGATGTTCAAGCCCACCCGGGTCTGTCGGAGTGGCAGCAAGTACGAGAGGTTTTTCAAAAAGGGCATCCACCAGAGTTTCGAGGGGGTTCAGATGTGGTGTTAGCGTGTCAGTGGAGGAGAAATATACAACATCACCTACGCATGGTAGATTGCAATGAGGTACAGAAGCAGATGCTAGCCACTTTTAGGTTAGTGGGAGCAGCGCTACAGTGGTGGGAATCGATCACCACAGTTGACGAAAGAGACACATTGACTATTACGAGTTTTGGGTGCGGTTCGTTCGTAAGTATTTTTCGCCAGCAGTTGAAACCGAAATGAGGACTCAGGGGGACCGTTCAGTGGCCGATTACGAGGAAGAATTCACTCGTTTAGCAAATATTGTACCAGATGAGGTAAGCGATGCAGGAAGAAAGAAAGAAAGAAGTCAAGGTTCATGGATGGGTTAGTCTAAAGGATCAGACAACATCTGATTGGTAATCCCGTATTAGTAGCTTATACGAACGTTGTAAATGCAGCACTCCTGCACTTCCAGGAATATTGCTTCCACATAAAAGGAAGCAAGAGGGGAGTGGAACCCAGTCAGTCGGATAAAGCGAAAGGAAACAATACCAGTGGGGTATCCCAGCAGCAGACAGGGGGACATCAGGGATAGGATTCCCGAAAGGGGAATCGAGCCGATCGATTTAGGTCTAGAGGCTATCTATAGGATGGGCATGACTTCTGATAAGGACAACAAGGATGGGATTAGTGGCATGGTGAATTTATTAGAAGGTGTTTCATTTGTGGGGAAGCTGGACACATGAAGAGAGATTGTCTTAAGCGAGGCAGGGGTCAACTACATGACGAGGTCCTGGATGTACAACCAGTACAACAAGTCATGGGTGCGTTCAGGCAGGGGGAAGCTACTCAGGAACTCGAGGATCATCCATTGTAGCTTATGGAGGTAATTATCTTTTTAACCGATGGGCATGGGGTATGTTTTGAGTGACAGATAGGGTGTCACAATATAAGAATTATTTTCACTAGAGTTCGCGGGTAAGTCGAATTTAGTGGGTGCGCTGGCTAGAGCAACCATATTAAATATGTATATTTCTGTGGAGTAGTGAATTTATTTGGTGTTAACCACGAGAGAGTGGGGGTGTGCGCAGAGATGGGATTGGTATTATTCAAGGGGTTACTACTTTCGAGAATTATGGAAGTGGGGTAGATGATTTTTTTAAATATCGGCTAGATAGCGATGGATTTGAACTATCGTGGATAGAGAGGGTAAATTTTGGTGTTTGGGACACCAGGGTATGAATGATTTTTACTAGGTATTACCTGAGAGGGCATCTAGCCTATATATATATATGTGTGTATATATGTTATATTGTGTGGTGCGATAGAGACACATAATGAGGTCTTGTGTTCTATTATTTTATCCCGGTAGGTAGGGGTGTCTACGAAAGTGAATCAGGGTGGTTAAATTTATTTTTGAGTGGGGAGAGATAGCTCGGGATTTATTTTGGGCAAGAACTAGTGATAGAAAGGGCGGAGTAATTTATGTTGTCTTTTGTACCATAAGGGTAGGCGTGTATACTTTTGTGTTAATTACAGGTATTTGGGGGTACGTGCTATGGACTGAGGGTCTAACGGATCTCAACGATCGACAATGTTAGGTAGTAGTGTATCGGGGGGGTTCCTTATTTGGATTTCAGTTTATGAGACGTCCCACACATGAAACTTAGGGCAACGTTGGAAGTGGGGAGATGTTTGGTCATTAGTAATGGGTTGGGGACCCCGGTCATTATTCATATATGTGATATGACTACGGTTTGGAAGTTATATTACGAATTACAGCTAGCATAATCGGGTAACTTTCATGCGATTAAGCACGAGGACAGGGTGTATGGGCACCCTGATTAATTAGGGTAACTTTTGTGCGGTTAAGCACGGGGACAGGGTGTGTGGGCGCCATGGTTAATTAAAATACATAATTATGTAACTCATAGTTAGAAGAGGGAGAGATATATGTAGCGAGCTTAGAGGCACAGGAACCGGGAGTGATATTCGAGACTTGGAGTACTAAGCTTATCTTAATTTCGAGGACGAAATTCCTTTGTAAGGGGGAAAGTATGTAACACCCCGTAATTTTGAGGATTTAATATTTAATTATTTTTGGGAGATATACAAATATTTAAATTGGAGAAACTAAAATTTAATTTGGAGAATTTATTTGAGTGGGAAGAATTATTTATATTTGGTGACTTTAAGTTTATTTGTTCGAAATTTCGTGTGTCACATTTTGAGGTCAAAATTGGAGAATGTTAAAAAGTATTTCGGATGACAATTCTGAGTACGCGGTTCAGTGTGGATGGGTAGAGATAGTCAGAAAAGAGTACTTGGGAGTAGTAATCGGGTTTCAGGGCACTTTGGAGCATAACCGGGCCCACACGGGGTGATTCGGGCCATTTTAATTAGGTCCATGTGTCCAAAAATGGGATTAAGGATTTATAAACTAATTGAGGGACTTAGTGAACGGCCATTAATAATTCTAAACCTAGGGTTTGGGAGAGACACAGAGGAAACAAATCTAGAAGCAAATTGGGGTCTTTTTGGAGACAAATTAAGGGACAAATTCCAGGCAACAGAT
This sequence comes from Sambucus nigra, assembly GCA_949130495.1. NCBI lineage: Eukaryota > Viridiplantae > Streptophyta > Magnoliopsida > Dipsacales > Adoxaceae > Sambucus > Sambucus nigra. The sequence continues at coordinate 556,757,599 of OX422212.1, read as the reverse complement.
CAGACTCTACGAACAATTTCAAGCAAGTGGTTAACTGTTGTGATTCTTAAATTGATGATAATAAATTCATATTATGGAAGGTGTAAACCGAAATTCGTTTTGGGTGAGTTATCGCATGAAATTGGGTTTTTATGAAAATTAATCTGTTGAGTAATTGGACAGTCAAATTAATGTTATAGAGGTATTCACTATTGATTGGTATTAGAACCATAACATAACTCAAGTGTTAGAGATGAATTTATTGGGATTTTCGGATCAGATTTGTGAATGATAATTGGGATCTTACCATAGGAATTTGTGTTCATGAGGGGGGTGAAGATTTTTAAAAATTAATGATACTTAAAGGTTTAGATGATGATTATAATTCATGAAAGATGTAAAGAGATGATAAATATGCTGGATTGAGGTTAGGATTTGAGAAAAGAAAGATTTGATTTTCGTTAATGGCTGAACAGCAACTCGGAGAAGAAGCAGACATGTTCGATCGATCGGTCGATGGGAGGGATCGATCGATCGATGGTCCCGATTTTCTGGCAGATTCGCTAGTTTAATTTTTAAAGGGAAATTAAATTAAGGTTGTTCCCCTACTTTTTATTTAGTGATAAATTCATATGTAGAACATATTCCTTAGCAATTATAAGGTGATATAATTGGGTTTAGGAGGGTGATAATTGTATGCCATGAGATGAATAAATTTCGAGAAATAATTCGTAGTTATTGATTTTGGACCGAGGGAAAATGTTCGGGTATTGTAGTTGAGTGGCACTACATTATTAAAGGAATTGAGGTGTAATTAAATAGTTATGGCAAAATATAGAATCGGGTATTAACGATGGTACGGGTCAAGTGAGCGAGTCCGGGTATATTGGTTGAGCGACACCAAATATTATATTAATTGATGTGTGGATTAAATAAATTAGAGTCAAACCATAGACTCGAGAAGATGATAAATTAATAAGTGAGAAAATTAATTGAGTCAGGCAGAGACTCGGGAAATTTCAGGCTAGTATTACGGGTTTTTTAGTACACGGTAAAGTCGGAGTTTATATTATATATATACGGTGTGGTGATAGTATATATATATATGTGTGTGTGTGTGTGTGTGTGTGTGTGTGTGTGTGTGTGTGTGTGTGTGTGTGTACTTTGTGTGGGCTATTAAATTTCAGGGACTAGATATTTATTTATGTTATATACTCTGGTGCTATAAAGAGCGGTTGCGCGTTGTGGGTGAATCCCCTAGCTTGAGGAGTAGGGTGAGTATATCCCCAGGTCATAGCATCCAGTATATGGGTGAGGGGTTTATCTCACGTTATGGAAAGGAATATGACCGCCTCCACTACGTTTATATTTTGGGCCAGGTCGGTGAGCGATTCCAACTTGGGTAACTAGGTTATGTGAGCACACCTAGTGGGATAACACTTTAGAGGGAATCATTCAGAGAGGGTATACTCGGAGGGATGTATATATGTGTGATATATGTGTGGTTGTTGTGGTAAAAGTACGTATATAATGGTAGTGAATATTATATGCAGGTAAATATACCGTGTGTGATGTATTTGTTTTATATAACTTTTGTCACAGTTATATGATATTATTTAAAAGAAATTAATTAAGTTAATTGGGGAGATAACTTATAGCCCATGGAATATAATACTCGATTTAGAGTAGAAAGGCAAGAGGATATTACACCAGGACTAGTTGGATGGGGTTATACAACTAGGTGGGGTAAAGGTAACCGTTAGGTGTGCACATTAGTGGAGGGGTGAATATGTCCTCAAGAGAGTGCGACACTAACTTAAATATGAAGCGTATTCATACATTTTATTTACTGCAGTTAATTCACTTGCTAAATATTTTCAAAATATTTTTGGTTCTAACTCTTGCTATAAAACTATTTTCAAAACCTTTTAGGTGTCCAGCCACAGGGACACCAGGATTGATATTCCGTTCTAGGGACACGGAGCGCCGGCATATGTGGATGCTAGCAGGAGATTTGATTAGACGCATTGTTCATTCTTTCCTAGAGTATGAATCATCTATCAGTTTTAGTTTACTTAGGGCATGTCGCCCAAACTTTTCAGTACAGTTTTCAGAATTTATTTATTCAGGTGTTGAATATTTGTATTGGACTGTTTACTTTGGTAACCGATGGTTTATTTGGCATGTAGTTTAATTAATTGTTCAATTGATTTAATTCAGTTGTGTGAATGGTTTATATTTATATTTCCGCATATTATTGGTTGTTTAATTAAAAGATAAAATTTGGCACCAACTTTTCGGAATACTAGGTGGTTAGTAAGTTTTAAAAAGGTTTTCGACAGTAATGCTAAGAATGAACCAACTGGGATTCCTGTTTTAATTTGGTATATGACTGATCACCCGACATTTTATTAGGCGGGGTGTCACAGATGGTATCAGAGCATCAGGTTCTAGTTTCCTTAGGATCTGTGCGGCTTTTCATGTTTCAACTTTGTGTTCTTTGATATAGAGCCCTATCATAGGATTGTTGTATTCTCATACGTATGCACATTTACGTTCTTATGCCAATTATTTTATATTTGAGGGTGAACTCATACGATTCAATTCTCATTTTAGATGCCATCCAGGAGAGAGAGAGAGAGAGCAGCTAGGGCAGCAGGGGGTGGTGAGAGTAGAGAGGCTCATCAGGAGCAAGAGTTACCGCAACAACTGCCAAAGATGATTTCGGCAGCACAGGTAACTGAATTAGTGGCACAGGAAGTTGAAGCGACGACGATCGCAATGGAAAGGTACTTTCTAAGAGATCAACCACAGGCGTTAGTGGTATCGGATGTTCAAGCCCACCCGGGTCTGTCGGAGTGGCAACAAGTACGAGAGGTTTTTCAAAAGGGCATCCACCAGAGTTTCGAGGGGGTTCAGATGTGGTGTTAGCGTGTCAGTGGAAGAGAAATATACAGCGTCACCCACGCATGGTAGATTGCAATGAGGTGCAGAAGCATATGCTAGCCACTTTTAGGTTAGTGGGAGCAGCGCTACAGTGGTGGGAGTCGATCATCACAGTTGAGGAAAGGGACACATTGACTATTATCGAGTTTTGGGTGAGGTTCGATCGCAAGTATTTTCCGCCAGTAGTTGAAACAGAGGAGAAAATTCAGTAAGATGACTCAGGGGGACCGTTCAGTGGCCGATTACGAGGAATA